>OZ023321.1:33705324-34103493 GCA_964007375.1 Ophion obscuratus
TGTTACCTACAAATGATTCGGCAGCCATCTATCCATCCATCCATCCGTCCATTTATCCATCGATCCATTCATCTATATAGTACAACCATCCATCCATCCATCTATGCATACATCATCTATCCATCCATCTATACATACATCATTTAGCCATCCATCCATCCATCCATCCGTCCATCCATCCGTCCATCCATCCATCCGTCCATCCATCCATCCATCCATCCATCCATCCATCCATCCATCCATCCATCCATCCATCCATCCATCCATCCATCCATCCATCCATCCATCCATCCATCCATCCATCCATCCATCCATCCATCCATCCATCCATCCATCCATCCATCCATCCATCCATCCATCCATCCATCCATCCATCCATCCATCCATCCATCCATCCATCCATCCATCCATCCATCCATCCATCCATCCATCCATCCATCCATCCATCCATCCATCCATCCATCCATCCATCCATCCATCCATCCATCCATCCATCCATCCATCCATCCATCCATCCATCCATCCATCCATCCATCCATCCATCCATCCATCCATCCATCCATCCATCCATCCATCCATCCATCCATCCATCCATCCATCCATCCATCCATCCATCCATCCATCCATCCATCCATCCATCCATCCATCCATCCATCCATCCATCCATCCATCCATCCATCCATCCATCCATCCATCCATCCATCCATCCATCCATCCATCCATCCATCCATCCATCCATCCATCCATCCATCCATCCATCCATCCATCCATCCATCCATCCATCCATCCATCCATCCATCCATCCATCCATCCATCCATCCATCCATCCATCCATCCATCCATCCATCCATCCATCCATCCATCCATCCATCCATCCATCCATCCATCCATCCATCCATCCATCCATCCATCCATCCATCCATCCATCCATCCATCCATCCATCCATCCATCCATCCATCCATCCATCCATCCATCCATCCATCCATCCATCCATCCATCCATCCATCCATCCATCCATCCATCCATCCATCCATCCATCCATCCATCCATCCATCCATCCATCCATCCATCCATCCATCCATCCATCCATCCATCCATCCATCCATCCATCCATCCATCCATCCATCCATCCATCCATCCATCCATCCATCCATCCATCCATCCATCCATCCATCCATCCATCCATCCATCCATCCATCCATCCATCCATCCATCCATCCATCCATCCATCCATCCATCCATCCATCCATCCATCCATCCATCCATCCATCCATCCATCCATCCATCCATCCATCCATCCATCCATCCATCCATCCATCCATCCATCCATCCATCCATCCATCCATCCATCCATCCATCCATCCATCCATCCATCCATCCATCCATCCATCCATCCATCCATCCATCCATCCATCCATCCATCCATCCATCCATCCATCCATCCATCCATCCATCCATCCATCCATCCATCCATCCATCCATCCATCCATCCATCCATCCATCCATCCATCCATCCATCCATCCATCCATCCATCCATCCATCCATCCATCCATCCATCCATCCATCCATCCATCCATCCATCCATCCATCCATCCATCCATCCATCCATCCATCCATCCATCCATCCATCCATCCATCCATCCATCCATCCATCCATCCATCCATCCATCCATCCATCCATCCATCCATCCATCCATCCATCCATCCATCCATCCATCCATCCATCCATCCATCCATCCATCCATCCATCCATCCATCCATCCATCCATCCATCCATCCATCCATCCATCCATCCATCCATCCATCCATCCATCCATCCATCCATCCATCCATCCATCCATCCATCCATCCATCCATCCATCCATCCATCCATCCATCCATCCATCCATCCATCCATCCATCCATCCATCCATCCATCCATCCATCCATCCATCCATCCATCCATCCATCCATCCATCCATCCATCCATCCATCCATCCATCCATCCATCCATCCATCCATCCATCCATCCATCCATCCATCCATCCATCCATCCATCCATCCATCCATCCATCCATCCATCCATCCATCCATCCATCCATCCATCCATCCATCCATCCATCCATCCATCCATCCATCCATCCATCCATCCATCCATCCATCCATCCATCCATCCATCCATCCATCCATCCATCCATCCATCCATCCATCCATCCATCCATCCATCCATCCATCCATCCATCCATCCATCCATCCATCCATCCATCCATCCATCCATCCATCCATCCATCCATCCATCCATCCATCCATCCATCCATCCATCCATCCATCCATCCATCCATCCATCCATCCATCCATCCATCCATCCATCCATCCATCCATCCATCCATCCATCCATCCATCCATCCATCCATCCATCCATCCATCCATCCATCCATCCATCCATCCATCCATCCATCCATCCATCCATCCATCCATCCATCCATCCATCCATCCATCCATCCATCCATCCATCCATCCATCCATCCATCCATCCATCCATCCATCCATCCATCCATCCATCCATCCATCCATCCATCCATCCATCCATCCATCCATCCATCCATCCATCCATCCATCCATCCATCCATCCATCCATCCATCCATCCATCCATCCATCCATCCATCCATCCATCCATCCATCCATCCATCCATCCATCCATCCATCCATCCATCCATCCATCCATCCATCCATCCATCCATCCATCCATCCATCCATCCATCCATCCATCCATCCATCCATCCATCCATCCATCCATCCATCCATCCATCCATCCATCCATCCATCCATCCATCCATCCATCCATCCATCCATCCATCCATCCATCCATCCATCCATCCATCCATCCATCCATCCATCCATCCATCCATCCATCCATCCATCCATCCATCCATCCATCCATCCATCCATCCATCCATCCATCCATCCATCCATCCATCCATCCATCCATCCATCCATCCATCCATCCATCCATCCATCCATCCATCCATCCATCCATCCATCCATCCATCCATCCATCCATCCATCCATCCATCCATCCATCCATCCATCCATCCATCCATCCATCCATCCATCCATCCATCCATCCATCCATCCATCCATCCATGACATTACACTTTGTAATGTAAACAATTTCCGTCATCATTGGATTTTGTAATTTAAACAAATTCCATTACTCATTACATTATATTTTGTATTGTAAAAAAAATCCATTACTCATTACATTGGACTTTGTAATGTAAAAAATGTCCATTGCTCATTACAAGGTAATGTGTAATGAATTTTTTTGTCATTACATATTACATTGCATTCATTACTTTTTAAAAAAGTAATGAATAATGCATTACTTTTTCATTACAAATTTCGCAACCCTGTATCTGAGCTATCCGAATTCTCAAACTACCCGGATCATTACTTTTTCATTACAAATTTCGCAACCCTGTATCTGAGCTATCCGAATTCTCAAACTACCCGGATGCCCGAACTGTCCGAATACTCGAACTACCCGGATGCCCAAACTGTGCGAATACTCGAACTACCCGGATGCCCGAACTGTTCGAATACTCGAACTACCCGGATGCCCGAACCGTCCGAATTTGAAGTATCAGATTTCACGAAATCGGATATCACGGATATTCGAATAGTCGGGTAGTTCGGAACAATATGCAAGCCCTAATTTTAATTAAAAAACAGTACACGGAAAATTTTCCAGACATTGACGAACAAGATCTCATAAGACTCAAGGGAATAGCCGAACCGCCGATCCTCACGTTAGGCAGCGTAATAATACGGGTATTGAATTTCGCGACTCTATTCCACATCATTCCCGACGAAGTACAACTCCCGTACCCTAGTTTATTGGAGGCCCGTTTCTTCTATGCGACAAAATCCAAAATAAATTTCAAGACGGAATGCCTTGCATGTGAAGACAAGGCATGGCCGTTCGAACGAACAAACGGACCCGACGAGGTAATAAAAATCCCCGCGCGTTCGGAAACTTCGTTTCACGGCAGAGTCGAAAACCGCGCGTTAAAGGTAGTAGGAAGGAGGTATATCCCGGCTTTAAAAATCCGTGAGGGTGTCTACGCCGGCGACTGCCTGGTAACAAACATCCACGGAAAGGTTCATTTGAAGGTTTTCAATACCACAAATGACGCTATAAGACTGTTTGTGCCGATCGTAAAACTACAGGAATTCGACATCGTGGAGTGGTTTGTTGTCGCTCGGGTTACAAGGGCTTTCGTTCTTGGGCCGGAGTTCTCGCTGGTGTAATCGCTGATAAGACGCTCGGAAGATTTTACGCTGGTCGAGTGTATACTCGATCTGTTTACTACGATGGCACTATGCGTAGACAGAAATACGAACTAATCTTTACGGACCGATGATAGAAATTATACAATCGCACAATAACTTCGGTGACCCGAGTAATGAAGACTGTTGGTATATGGATCGATAGAAGACCGATTCACATGAGATTTAATTGGAGGTATTCCTATACTGCCGGATTATGACGCTTTAAGGCGTTACCCCCACTTGTAGCGCAAAAAAGGCCTTTTTCATTATTTTTTTTAAAGAAAACTACATAACTTTTTTAATCGATCAATATTCCATCTTATGAACACATATTGAAGAACTTTCAGTAATTTTTTTATTGAAAAATATTACATTGTTTAGTGGCAAATGGCCGTCAATGAAATAATGTTTTTATATACACGGTTTGCGGTTACCAACATTGCGGCGAAGTGGATCATCTTAAAAAAAAATGCGGATGGATTTAGTCAAATATAAGTATAAACTAGTCTTTAATCAAAGGATTTTAAAAAATATTCATTTTTCACAAAATGGCGGTTTCGAAAAAAAAAAAATGAACGATTAAAGACTACATTTTTATGTATTAAATAAGCCTGCAACATTTCAAGAAGATCGGTTCATTAGTGCTCGAGTAATCTTGGTCACCGACTTCAGAAATGCCATTTTGAGAAAAGCGCGTTTAAAGTTTCAGTTTCCGGTCGTTTACACAACGGATTCTTCTCTTTCAACGCTCATATCTCAGTCAATTTTGGTCGGATCGACTTGAAATTTTCAGGACACATTCTCAGATACTTATACTTTAAAAAAATGCAATAAAAAAAATCGTTTTTTTCAAAATCGCAAGTGGGGGTAACCCCCCAAAAGAACTTGATTGAACGGTAGTTGACGGGAGACTGAGCTCTGAATATAATAGACGTTGTCGAGAGACTGACTCGACTGTTTTTGTACACTCGTCCTTCTTGGTTTGCATGCGAATTTTTAGAATGAGTGGGAGGTAATCTTCGGTTCCTCTTCTTAGAAAATAATGGCGCTGGTGGAAGGGGCCAATTCGCTTTGTTAACGGAACGCGCATAAGGTGTGTAGCCGAAATTCGCGTTAAGTCGTTCGCGATAGCGCGGCGACCGTTTGATTCAGACGGCCCGGATGTCTTGATGCTCCACTCTGGTTACCGGGTCGAATCATGCCGACTTCTTTTTGTATCCATGCGGATAGCCAGCGTAAAGTTTGGAGTCAGTTCCTGTTTGATTATTCGAGCTGCGGCATTTCGTAGAATTTTTGCTCTGGCCCATGTTCTTGTTGAAAGTTGAGAGCGTCGGTCGATCTCGACCTCTGTGTTACTCGAGTGGGTACTTGGATTGTTTGGACGTCTTGCCGAAGCGTATGCGCCTAATCTCGTTCTTCGTCAAACCTCACCAAGATAAAGATCGTTGGTCATAGGGTGTCCTGCACCTACGGGTCCTTGCCAGAAACTGGTATAAAGTAGCTCGTAGTTTGTATTCATACTAACTTCCAGAAAGAAGTTGTATACTGCAGTTTTACCTATTTTAAATAAATTATTCCGCAGATAAATAAGATTTCATGGGATCCCATTAAATTAATTACCTAAATGTTGTCAATGGTTGACGCAGGCTGAAGTATGCAGGTACTTTCGTATCAGATTCCTTCTTTTCCCTCAGATGTATATTCAGCTTCCCTTTTTTATTAAAGCACATTAAATTCGTAGGTAGGTTCTGTAACTAATAAATAAAAAAATCGACAAGTATTTACACGAACTCGATATACTTCAATATGATACAAATAATAAAATAATTTCCTCACTTTGCCGGAGTATGCGTTCAGAATATCTAAAAGAAGAGGTAAAAAAAGTAAGCAGAACACGGGTATACGCAATGAAAGTAAACGAAAAATGTAATTTAATGATGGTCTTAATAACAGAAAAACTATCCAGTCAGATGTGGTAAACTAATATTGTATTGTGCTATTTTTGTCTCATATTTGCTCGTTTACCTATGTACTCTAAAATTTTTATTTTTGCATAAGCATTCAGTCGTATGAACGACTACGTCGCACAAATGAATTTAATAATTTTTATTTCATGCAATTCGTTAAGTACATCAATTGTTCCTACAATATGGTGAGTAGGCTTAAATAACGATGAAATGAAGAAACGTTTCACAGTCGCTGCAGTTATTCGAAGTTTTAAATTAGTGGACCCCATGAAGCCTAGGGGCGGTCCATAAATTACGTCATTTTAAAATAGGGGGGGGGGGTCTGATCGTTGGATGACGGTAACGATAATTGGATTATGACGATAGGAAGGATAGGATGATTTGGGGGGGGGGGGGGGGTTGAAAATCAGCCAAAATCGATGACGTAATATATGGACGGCCCCCTACACTAATTTTGATTTGGAAAACTTTTTCACAGATCTCAACGATTTTGAGCGCAATGGTAGATGGAATGAAAGCCCCCCCCTCCCCCCTATTTACAAATTCTACAAACGCAGAATTGTAACCTCAATTAACACAATATTGATAATCACAGACATTCGAGGATACCAAAATATCACAGCAATGAGAACAGTTGGATTGATTTTTGAATTTTTTTACAATCTTGCTAGTAATATAATATAAGATATTTTCGGATAAACTGAAAGCTTAACAGTATGTAACATTATCATACATTTTTCTGTTTCATTGTCGTTATCTATAAAAGTACTGTTACGGATTGCTCGTTTTTGTGGCCGACGTTCCCAGATCGGGGAACCTTCGAAATTTTCTGATAAATAATTACTGTTTGTGCTCGGCTGTATTGAGTTTCTATATAAAATGCGTCTAACGGCCCACAATACTTGCATCACGGAGAGGTTGTTGTTCCACCCACCACGAGCTCGAAGACAACAGAAGTATAACTCTAAATGATCTTGTGAGCACTTGTATGTTAAAAAGTATTTGAAAGGGTTCTGAGTCTTTTGCAAAAGATTCAACGCTAAATTTCCGAAACTTTGAATGTTGATCAAGAACCCTCATGCAAAGCATTTTTTCTCGTGTTTAAGAAGTGGTTTACCATCAATACTTAATTGTAGAATAAACTTTTTGGTTTCATTGAAAACTTCGTTCCAATAAGTGAAATTTTGAAGAGACAATGGTGTTTTATTGCCTCTTCCAAATGCACTTCTGCTTTTCAGCATATCGAAAAATCGTTCGAACACTCTCAAGAACTCTACTGTTGCTTCGCTCCCGTGGAATTTTGAACAACCACCAGCTCTTAAAAAATCTATGGCGTCGGCTACACCACTGCTAATGGTTTGAGTAGCAAGGGAAACTTTCATTTTTTTATCCGTGTAATTTCAATGAGATAATATCAACCGATTTGCGAATTTTAAAAATTCTGTTTTCTGAATTTCATTTACATTTTTGACACAAACGAAAGATGTTTTTGCTGTGGGAGTTTGTATCTCGAGCTTAGCAAAACAGTTTCGACATAATTTTATTAAATGTCATGTATCAAGAATTACGTGAACTTCTGAATCATATAAGGGGTGCTTAAAAAAAGTTTTTAACTCTTGAGCGTTAAAGTTGCAGCCTAATGTGGCCGACGAGCTAAAATTTACCGCTGCACCGTTGCAGGTTATCGAGCGCACAAGAACTCCAACATCGTACAATTTTGTTATCGCTGCTAATAACACTTTGCTTTGGTTTTCAGCTGAAATGCCGTTGACAAAGAAATGAGCAATCGAACTCTTGAATCGTTTTGTATAGGAGACAATTCGAAATGCGAGAACTTCTTTTGCTAAGTCTGTAGATGGAATATTTAAATTTAATTCTTTAACGTCTGACCCATAGTCGACAAAACCTTTAAAAGTAAAATATTTTCTGTCCAACATGACCTGTATTCTTATTGACATGGAGTCAAAAATGCAATCTCGCATATTACAATTTTTCTTCTCGCCTTCCGTTCGCGAAAAGTTAAATACACACGACAAGAAACCTGCTTCGCAAGATAATTCTCCTACCCACTTCTTTAAGGTTCCCTCATGCGGTAAATGTAGTGCCGTTCGAATGAACTGATATGCTTTCGGCGAATAGAAATAGAGAGTTGAAGCAAACTCCTTTACTTTGTCTGAATATTCACTCCGAAACTTGCATCTCTTTGTATTTTCAATTTCATAACGAAATAACTCCAGATTCAAGCCCGAAAATCTGATTAAAAAGGCCTCTTCCAAATCTTCCGTCAATTAACCGTTTTTCAGCAAGTCCGATAATAATTCAGTCATCGTTGATATTTTTGATTCTCTGCGGTGCAATCGACTTGTTAGCAGCTTTTTCTGCTTTCTCAATTGTTCCTCTGTTTCAGATGGTGGAAGCCGATGGGGTGAAATTTGTGTCCCCACATGTTTTTGTACCTATTGCAAAATATATGGATTCTGCATGTAGAATCATGAATGTAAAGATATAAAAAATATTCTACCTAAAAACAAATACTCACTTCTTCAAATACTGGTGATGTCTGTATCTCACGATCAACACAGAAGGCTCGACGACAAGTCCGGGTTACTGGTTCGATTGAGCTGCTTCTTTCTTGTTCGGTGAACGAGCAGTCAAAGTTCTCTTCAGCAATTGATGTAATCTATGATCCACGAAATTAAAAATCAATTGGGTACAACTTCTGGAATAATTGCTGTGCATGCATTAAAGATAAATTGATTATGCAGCGCTAGGCTCCTAGACTAAGACTTGGTTTTTTAATCGATTATCCTTGAAATCACACGCAATACCATATCTTATTAATCACGGATATTGTTACGGACCATTTTTCGTATCCGTATACTTCCGTATTGCTCAACTCGTGTCATTACCTCCGCGGCCTCCATACCACCGAACATCCGCAATATTTCGCAACCCTAAATCATCAAATTCCTTTTCTTTCTTCAAGAAGCAAACTTGCCAGTTTCGAAATATTAGTGCGAGCAAAAGGGAATGCAACAATCGAACTCTTTGCGAAACCTCATGAAAATCGCTGAACCATTCTTTCACAATTCACCCCCACGATAACCTACACGCAGCTATTTGCCGAAATCCTTAAGGTGTCATCCATTTGGTGACGCCTCAGTCTGATTGCGACTTTCCGAACAATCGGTCGAGAGGCCTTCACTCTTAGGGGCAAATCTGCTCGCGTACTTAGGTTCTCGCGGGTACGATTGGTGTTGTCCTTTTCTACCATTGCAATCGTGATCGCGTAAGAACTCATCGAATGAAGGAAATACCTTAGCGGCCCTTCATTCACCTTCGTTATATTCGTTTGCGACAATTACCTTAGCGGCAATGCGCGTCGAGCTATTCCGAAGCCGAATCACTTATTATTCTCCAATAACCCCGATACAACTATTTTCTATTATATTTTATTTCGATATACAAGTAACATTATATTTACGTCCCGTGTAAGACCTTTATAAGTGACCAATAAAGTGAACTGTTAATTGGGTGAACTAGTGACTACGTTGTAGGTTATTCACCTACAACTGAACGCCGAACATCCCCCGAAGCGTCAGTAATAAATGATGAAGTGCGTTACGCCGCTTAAAACAGACAAGGATCCATGTGCCGGAGTCCCCAGCTCGCGCATAACATAATAAAATAATAATATTACAACTGGACAGCAATCCGGCTTGTAACAACTGGTGTCAGAAGTGGGATCACTTGTCCAATAACTCACTCGGTTCATTGCATATATTAGCGATCTGAACAGTATAAAAATGAACGACGCAAAATATGCCAACGACCGAAGAATTGCTTACGTCGCTGTTGGAGCGTACGTTGCTCGGCGATTGCTAAAGAGATTCTCGAAATTATACGTAGCCTACTGCGATATAATGGCGAATCTAAATCTCTCAGTAGCTTCCTAAGAAGAGTAGCCGAAGAATGTGAACAACTCGAAGGCAAGGACGAACCAAAGTACCTAAAAGAAGTTCTGACCAAGCTTCGAGGTGCGGCATGGAACTCCTTTGAAGGAAGGGGCATCACTTAAAGGCTAAATTTGCGCCAGGTCGCAGTATGAGCTCGTACATAGCCGAGATAAATCGTTTAAACGTAAAAAGCGACGAAACTGTCAAGGACCATGTCGCACGCACAGAGGGCCTTGTTCAACGAGCTAGGGCTGCAACAAAGGGCGATCGTCCAGCAGCTGAGGCAGCGGGCAGTATTAGAGACCTGAAGGCTCTCGCACTCAATAGTTTTCTTCGAGGCCTACCTGAGAAGATCTACTATTCGATTTGTCATCATAAGCCGCAAACCCTCGACAATGCCATCGATTTAGCACTCAATGAAGAACGGGAGCGATGCAATCGACGTCGAGCGCTTGGCACCAGGAAGGAAAGCGCTTCGCGGTCCTCCAACCAGGCAAAGACTAAATGTCGAAGAAAGTCGAAACGCAGAGATCATTTTTTGAGTATCAGATTCTAGTTCGGAGAGTGACACTTCTGACGTGTCGGAATCCCATGAAGACCAAGCAAGCAGCAAAATATACCATGTTGACAGTGATCATTCCGCGTTTGTAGAGCAAACCGTTCCCGTCAAACAACACGCAATCGACGTACCGTTAAAAGCCAGTGCTGTGGTAATCAGAAACGTACCTCCACCGATGGGTCACCGTTTCGGAAATATGCACGACCATTGTCACCTTATGCTTCACCACGTATGGAGCCAACGTCCTTAACGGAGTCTTTAAACGACGAGGGCGCTCGCCCAGCCCATCCCCGGGCGAGCGCCAAGGGCAATCACCAAGCCCACCGGGACGCAAGACTCCGGGATATCAAGGAAAGGAAACCAAAGGACAACGAGAACAGAAAGGTATAGTTTCTACAGGAGACATTAGATACTGCTTCCTCAAGGAAATACCGCCAGCCCGAATCAAGATCCAATCGCCGCCGTTCAGAGTAGGGCACGCCGAATTCGTCCTAGACGGGGGTCGTCTCTAAATTTAAATCACATCAGTGCTCTCGACGGGACTTAATCATCGATATTGACGATACACGTAAGTTCCGGAGAGTTGACCCAACGCTCGAGCGCTCCATCGGAACGATACTTTTGAAGATTCGTAAATCGTACGCGATCTTCCACGTATTTGGCGGCGAGCGATTACCGAGCGTTGACTGATTACTGGGTGCACCGTATTTCCATCAAGAGCAGGTCGAAGTTTTCTACCATCATAAAACAGTGGTAACTTCTCGTGAACCAGTCAGTCACCCCCCATTTCATTCAGCAACCAAGAAGAAATCGAGTCCTTATTAAAGGAACTCGTTTCGGTAAAAATTCATTTGGATGATCACGGCAGGAAACAGATTGGAATCAAGGTTCGCAACGTCAATGTCTACGACGGATATTTACAGCGAATCGACCCCGGACCGCATGTGCTCATCGGCGATGCTGTAATAAGGAACCACGATGGGACTTGCTATGCCGTAGCGACTAACATGGGGACAAAACCCGTGGACCTAGAAATACCTGCTCAAGAACCCGAGCCGTACGACATTCAATCTCAACCTGTGCTAGATTCGGACTCCGACTGCTTAACATCTGGACAAAACAAAATAAAATCATTCAAGGCAAGAGTGAGTCAAATTTTGCAAACCTTGCGACTTACGCATTCAAGCAAACTCGAGCGCCAGTACGTTCGTGAGCTTGTCCGGGAATTCCCCGACGTATTCCATCTATCAGGTGACGAATTTATCAACTCAACTCACGTGCAACACGAAATTCCCACGATTAACGATATACCAATTCATACCAAACAATACCGATATCCTTTAATCCATCAAGAAGAAATAAAGAACCAGGTCGCAGGCTTGATCGAAAAGACCATACAACTCACCCCTGTGGATTGTACCCAAAAAGGCCGATTCCCAAGGAAACAGACGTTGACGTATGGTAATAAATTATTGAAAACTCAACGAGAAAACCGTCGACGAAAGCTATCCCTTGCCCAGCATTACAGAAATTTTGGACCGTTTGGGAGGTGCGAAATATTTCTCGATTTTTGACCTCGCGAGCGGTTTTCGCCTAATTGAAGTGGCTGAAAAAGAGAAACCGAAAACAGCCTTTACCACACCAAGAGCACATTTCGAATTTTTCAGAATGCCCTTCGGGTTGAAAAATGCACCAGCCACATTCCAACGATTAATGGATAGCGTCCTGTCGGGTCTAACCGGAACGGAACTATTCGTTTACTTGGACGATATTGTTATCTTCTGGTCATCTTTGCAAGAACATCAAGCAAACCCAAAAGACTTTTTCGACGTTTACGAGAAAATGGAGTATCCCTCCAAATTGATAAATGCGATTTTTTTAGAAACGAGGTCAATTATTTGGGACATGCATTGAACAAGAATGGTGTGCGACCCGACCCAAAGAAATTGCGGGCCGAAAAAAATGTTCCTGTACCGTAAAATGTCCATGTACCGAAAAATCCACGGAACGTGAGAGAATTCCTTGGCCTCGCCGGTTACTACCGGACATTCCTCGAGCATTTCTCAGGTCGCGCCAAATTGCTTTCTGACCTCACGACAAAGACAGTTAAATTTCTCTGGCCCAATGAACATCAGGCTAGTTTCGAAGATCTGCGCGACACACTCTGTAAAGAGCCTATACTGCAGTATCCCGATTTCAACAGGTCTTTCATAGTAACAACCGATGCATCGGACATTGCAATCGGTGCTGTGCTAAGTCAGGGAGAAAAACTCGATCAAGATTTGCCAGTTTAATATGCTAGTAGAGTGCTGACCGCAGCAGACAAAAATTACTCGACAACAGAAAAGGAATGCCTCGCTATGGTATACGCGGTAAAAACTTTTCGGCCGTACATATACGGAACAAAATTCATACTCGTAACCGATCACCAACCGCTGGTCTGGCTACACTCGGTAAGGGACCCCACATCCAGACTGATGAGATGGAGGCTGCAGCTCGAAGAATATGAATATCAGGTCGTATACAAGAAGGGAAATACCAACTTGAACGCGGACGCCTTGTCTATAAATCCTCCGGCTGCAAGCTTTCCCATTGACGCCAAGAGAAGACCCAGATTCTAAACCAAAAGGCGCGAAACCCGTAATACACCTAGATGCAAGCACAATTGCGATTAGAATTCGGGAAAAGAGGTGGCCAGGAACGAAAACTACGTACCATGACTCCACTTTTTCCGAATCTCAACTAGAAAATGACGAGCTAGTTGAAGAGTCTCGCCAGTGTAGCATGTGGGCGAAACCAACGCTCGAACATATTGACGAAACAACGGAAATGGCCGACGTCGAACCGTTAACAGACTCTACAGCATCCCAACACGACCAACCGAGCGATGACGACACATACCTTACCGAAAATGAACTTGACACTTTGGCGCAATCGGATCCCTTCGGATATATTTTCGACTCGTTCTTAGCTATCCAAAAGGGTACTAATCATCTCACCATGGACGAAGCCAAGCGGAAACTGCTCAATCTCGCTAAGAACATCCCAAAGGCAGTTGTTAACCCGGAAGAAGCCATACCAATTCTCAACGATGATTCCGCGTGAAGCAATAGCAGCCCAACGGAATCTCAACTCAAGCTTCTCACCAGCGAATTCGGAATAAGTCTGGATACAGCGGTGGCAATTCAAAGGCTGCGTACGCAGCCTGACAAGCCAGCAGAAAAACCATTGAACCAACTAACAACGGAACAAGAGGTGAGGAATTCGAGCCATATTGGCGGCAATCTTCTGTCTCCTAAAACCCGGTATGGAAGACTGTCGACAGTACCAACGCCGTTGAAGGGTGAACAATCGGCCTGTGGTTCAACACCACGAGCCATCCGATTTGCACCCACACGCACGAAGACCATTTCAGGGACAAATTCTGCTAAAACATCTGCGACCGACGATGATCAGGAATTCTTATCAGTTACATCCTCATCTTCAGACGAGAATGAGATTGATAGTGCAAGCGACAGCAGTACATCAGAACAAGAAAACGTTTAAAATGTTCTACCCCCTAAGACAAGAGTTGTAGTTCGGGAGAACAGCTAACAACAAGAAAGGGAGTTTACCAGCACCTAACATCATCAGACGGGGTGATCCATTACCATCGGGCAGCAGCTCCGCGATTTGGGTTACATCCACAATGAAAGCAGCATAAACGATCTTAAAACGAAGACTGTAGCGCTTTGCAAAGCTAAGCGGACCATTGTATTCAGTGCCACCACCACCAAGAAATATTATCAGAAAATTACCATCGAAAACCTGAAAACAGCTCTCGAGACACTCAGGGAAGCGCTCAAGCGAGAAAGCATCCAAGAATTCAGAATTTCATCAAACGGAGACGGCCACGATGACCTACCCGTAGATGCATTCAAGAAAATCCTGGAAGAAATGTTTTTCAAGGGCCCATCTAACATCCAAGTATGCACTGGTCAGATAGAAACTCCACCTGCTCTAGTACGCTTTGATATAATCCGGAAGTGGCACACGGAGCACATCGGAGGACACAAAGGAGTCAGGGAAACATACGAACGATTGAGACAACGATATTCTTGTAAAGGCATGAAAAAGGATATTCAGGATGTCGTGAGATGCTGCCACAGCTGTCAACAACACAAATTGGTTCGCATAAAAACGAGAGAAACAATAATAATTACAGATACACCGGTGGCAGCCTGGGAAAAGATTGCAATAGATATCGTCGGTCGATTGCCAACGACGAAACGAGGCAATCGTTTCATTCTCACGACGATCGACCGTCTCACCAAATTTGCACGAGCATTCGAACTTCCCGATATGAAATCTAAAACCATCATTCGGACACTGGATCAACAATACTTCACGGTTCACAGCACGCCCTTATTCCTTCTTAGTGACAATGCAAAATCTTTCGTCAGCCAAAAAATAGAAGAGTTTTTGAAGGAAAAAGGCGTACAACATGTGAAGGCGACAACATACCACCCACAGAGCAATAGATCTCTGGAGAGAAGTCATCAGAGCATCGCTGATTATCTCAAACACTACATCGGTCAACGAACCGAATGAGACGAAGTTTTGCCATATGCTACCCAAACGCATAATGCTACAGTTCATGAAAGGCGAATTTCACACCCTACGACATGGCATACGGGAAACTTATGAAAACACCAAGCACCTTCCCGTTAAAAGAACATCTGCCAACGACCACGGCATATGTAGCAAATCTCGCCCAGAGCCTGGATGAACTTACCGAAATCGGAGGAAATAATTTAAATCACCACAAACGTCAAGCTAAACAACAACATGATCGAAAAACGAATGTCGTGAAATACGAACCAGGAGAGATGGTATACACTCTGCGCGAACCTAAACAACACAAATTCGACGCTTATTACGACGGACCGTACAAAACCACAAAAGTGCTACATCAGCATACAGCGCTCATCGACAAACGCGACGGTCAGCTGGTTCTCACACAGATGGATAAACTAAAACACGCTGATATGGCTGGAGATACGCCGCCAGAGCCTGCACCGGAAAAGAGAAAAGGGAAACCCCCAAAACCGAAATCAGAGATCGAAGTGAAGGAAAAGAATCCTCGGGGTCGACCAAAGAAAATATCTTCTACAGAATAGCATCGATAAAATCCACTTAATAAATAATTGTTATTTGCAGTACCATCGAGAATGACGTGTTAACAATGTAACCATCTACTCATTGTCGGATGGTCTCACCTTTTCGGCAATACTATCGCTAGGGGTATCCATCTTCATTACAAGTTTCATAAAACAAGTCCGCGTCAAACATTTTCGCTTTCCAGCCCTTCCCGTTTGTCTTCGGCGCCTCCGCTGTTCTACTGAAGTCTCCACGAATCTTCCAGAGAATCGCTTGATGATCACTGTGAGTGTAGATATCACTGACTACCCTGTCGCACTGATTTCCGCTGGCGTATGTGTGTGTGCGTGCGCGCGCGCGTGTGTGTGTATGTGTGTGTATGTTTTTTTAAGAGTTTTAGCGGGACAATGCCTCCGCACTGTAGCAAATAATTGCCGTGTGTCGAGCTTGCACCGACTAAAAACCCCCGTTCCTCTGTGGCCTTACAAATTCCCCCGCGGGACGACCGCTAGGTATTACATCGCGGGAGAGGCCTTAGCCGTAGCTCTTCCTGCAGTGTTGTCGGATGACCTTACATCCCCCGTTCTACTCGACATAGTATGAGTGGTTTAGGGGTTCGTGTCGCTGATTTCATCTATGACTGCCTGGTCTTCCGGCGTCGTCTTCTACTTCGCGCGTTCTGCACGTCGCAACTCCTTCATTACTGCGGCAGCATAAGCCGATACCGCTGTCCATGCGTCTGCTGACTTCAGCATCATCTCAACCAGGTTGTCCGGGGTGATGCGTACCTCCAGCTGATCCTCGACGATCGCGCAGGTGGCACTAAAACGTGGGCATTCGAACAATGCATGTTCAGCGTTCTCCTCGACTGCTACACATGCTGAGCAGTCCGGGGAATCTTCATAATTAAACTTATAGAGATAAGCCCGGAAACAGCGGTGTCCCGAGATCAATTGAGTGAGATAATAGTTGAGCTCCCCGAGTAGACGGTTCACCCATATCTCCGCCTTCGAGATTAGTCGATGTGTCCACCTCCCCTCAGTAGAGGCATTCCACATTGTCTGCCACTGGTTGAAACTGGTTGCTCTCGCTTCTGTCCTTGCATAACTGAGGTTTCTAGCTTCCGTTCTGCTGGTACATCGATCTACGCTCCTCGGCGAGCACCTCAATGGGCAGCATTCTCGCGATAACGTTGATAGCGTCCTCGGAGACATTGCGAAATGCACATGCTACCCTCAAGGCGCTGACGCGATACGTTGCTGCAGCCTTTCCACGGTACTCCTGGATTTTCAGTGCATCAGCCCATATGGGTATGCCATAGGTGAGCACTGAGGTCGTCACTGATGACAACAGTTTCCTCCTCTTTTGTCTGGGGCCACCAACATTAGGCACGAGCCGCGCCAGTGTGGTAGCCACGCCAGCGGCTTTTCTGCTGATCTGCTCGGTTTGCTGTTTGAAGTTCAGCCTCGCGTCGAGAATCACACCCAGATTCCGAATGTACGGTTGGGATGTGATTTCGGCGTTTCCAACTCTGAGCGTCACCGTTTCCATCACCTTCCTGCTGGATACGAGAAGTACTTCTGTTTTGTGGGCTGCAATCTTATCTTGGCGAAAGCTTCGCCGAAGAGTGCGGTGATTTGCTCCAGGAATTTGGCGATGACAATCAGCGCCGCGTCATCTGCGAACGCTACAATGGACACTCCTTTCGGCAATTCTAATAGCAGCAGATCATTGTACATGATGATCCACAGAAGCGGTCCAAGTACAGAGGCCTGAGGAACTCCTCCAGTCACCCTATACATCTTCGGTCCATCCTCTGTGTTGTACATGAGCCACCTATTACATAGGTAACTCGCCACTATTCTCCGTAGGTACCATGGTACATCTAATGTTTTAAGGGTATTCATGATACCCTTCCATATCGCCGAAATGAAAGCGTTTTTGACGTCGAGAGCGACAACTGCGCAGTGCTTCTTGGACCCTCTTGTCCATGGTTTCCGCGCAGTCGACTTCTGCGCCTGCTTCACCAATGTGTTAATGGCATCCAGAGTAGAGCGCTCCTTTTTGAAGCCAAACTGGCCCTCCACCAGTAGAGGCTCCTCGACGTTCTCAATCCTGTTATGGATGATGCGCTCGAAGATCTTTCCGGCGGTATCCAGCATACAGAGCGGACGATAGGATGAAGGTTCGTCCGGTGGCTTCTTCCCTTTCGGGAGGAGCACTAGCTTCTGCCACTTCCAATTGTCCGGGAAGATTCCTTCCTTGAGACACGCATTGTACATGCCCAGGAATATTGCCGGTGCCAACTTGATCGCTGCCTTGAGTGCTATGTTGGGTATCCCATCCATGCCGGGGGCTTTATTGTTGCCCACCCTGGTAATCGCCGTAAGAACCTCTTCTTCAGTAATGGCTGGGATGTCCTCATCGATGTCCTCCTCGAGATGGTAGTCCCCCTCGGGTTGCTCAGGGAACAGATGTGTAACAATCTTTTCCAGCAGGGCTGCGTCCACAGGCGACGGCATTGGCTGGCTTTTCAGCCGAGTCATTACTACTTTGTACGGCCTGCCCAAGGGAGCATCTTCCACCTCGCTAAGCAGTTCGCCCCAACTTTCAGCTTTACTCTGCTTGATAGCCTTTTTAAGCTTCAAGCGTGCCTTCCTGTGCTGTTCTTCCAAATCGGGGAACGAGCGTTTGCCTCGAGCTCGTTGCGCTAGGTGGCGAGTTCGATGACACTCCCTCCGGAGGCCGGCAATGTGTTCGCTCCACCAGTGTACCGCCGGTCGGAAGTTGACATCACGTTTCCGTGGCATTGTGGCATCGCATGCTTCGGTGACCCTCTGCATGACCACCTCGACCTTCTCAGTTGCACTTTCCGCTGCGAGGGGGCTGGTGTCAAAAGTTTCACGAAACAAGTCCGCGTCAAACATTTTCGCTTTCCAGCCCTTCCCGTTTCTCTTCGGCGCCTTCGCTGTTCTGCTGAAGTCTCCGCGAATCTCCCAGAAAATCGCTTGATGATTGCTGTGAGTGTAGATATCACTGACTACCCAGTGGCACTGGTTTTCTCTGGCCAAGCTACTACTCACAAAAGTGAGGTCCACTATAGAGGCTTCGCCTTTAACAAAAGTGGACTTTGTACCTGCATTAATTAGTACTACATCCAATCAGGGCATAGCCTCAAGCAGGACTTGGCCCTTCCCGTTCGTCACTTTACAACTCCATTCCACAGCCTACGCGTTGTAATCTCTGGCTATGGCTACCGGGAAGCGTTGTTTAGCGTCTGCGACTAAGTTATCGAGAAAAATTTCAAACTCATCAGTCGTCAGGCTTGGCGGTGCATAACAACTGTAGAAATGAACTCCTTCGGCATTTATTCTCACAAAACCAGTTTCCATCCGACTCGCAAGATCCTGAAATGGAAGCTTTCCTCAGGACCAAATTGCGGCCTTCCCACTTGCGTCAGATTCCCAGGGTGGCATGTCTAGATGTCTATATGGTTCCGAGAGTATCGCCAAGTTAGGCTTCAGCTCGCGCAGAGTCTGCATGAGCAGGTCCGGTGCTGCTGCTTCACAATGGTTGAGGTTGAGCTGGAGTACTCTTATTTGCATCGTTTTTTGAGTGCCTGGGAAGCGTGGAGAACCCGCGTATACGCTGGACATCGGCTGCTACCTGCGATGTGGGCTGTGGCTGCCCCATCTCCCGCTTCTGCACATATGACACACTTTGCGCTTGCTGTGCATTCGGCAACTTTGTGACCAGTGTTACCACACTTGATGCAGTCTTTAGCCCGGTCGACGTTGATCTTGCAGTTCCGCAATAAGTGCCCGAATTTCGAGCACTTGAAATACTTTAGTGGTCTCACCACCTCTCGGACTCTGGAATTACACCAGCCGACGCGGATGATTCCTGTATCCTGAAGTTTCCGGGCAGCAGGCACCATGATTCGTATTACCGCGGTGTGAGTACTGCCATATGCTTTACGGAGAGACTTAAGAGAGTATTCCGTGGCTGGATAGTCCGGTCCCAAGACTCTCGGTAGAGCCGCCGATATCTCCTCCTTCGTCGCGTCCTCTTGCAGGTCCTTGATCTCCAGATCAACTTCCTGGACTTTACTCTGGACCGTTGCTGATTCACTAAGAACGCCTTCGAATTGGTTTCGCAATCCCGCTGCTTTGGCTGAGCTCTCCTTATTCAGAACGATCAGCAGATCTCCCGCGTTCGTTCTGCGTACCTTTTGGACGCATTCACCTGCATTCTGCATATGTGTGTTGTTACATCCTAGCGAATGTGCCTTCTCTCGGTTATTCCCAATATCCTCATTTGCCCTTATAAGCTTATTATTACATGTATAAATCTAAGAATAAGACGAATAACAGCGTAGAAAGGAACGTGCGTGCGTTTCGCAAGCATATTCAAATAACAGCGATATATACACAATAGCCGCACCACCGCAGTCATCGACTTTTCCTATCCCATTGGCTGCCAACAAGAACACGTTCTCAGGCGCATATTCCAAGAAGAGCTGTCGAACGAAAGATCCACCGTCAGCTCGATCAAAAGACTCCAGAAATCCTACGCCATTCCATCCACATGGTGACCAAGAGAAGTGTCGTCTAGATTATTTAAACATAACATAGACTAGACGGCTCCGCCGAACTTATAACTCCGGCTAAATAATAAGACATCCGGTCTCGCAGCGTAGTCCGATATACAAACTTCTCGATATGAGAAATCACCAGAGCCATAAATTGGCAACACAAACCATGCGAATGCTTAGGTCTCAGATATCGAACTCAATATCCAATGCGGTTTTTCGCCGAAACACGGGACAAAGGTCCCGTGTTTCGGCGTGTTTCGGCACCTTTCACGCGTGCAAATTCTATGTAAGGAATGATCGAGATCAATTCTGCGAATCATGGATATTGCGACCAATCACGCTAAACCTTAAAGTTCCTTCTCCCACAATTTATCGCCTCCTAATTTTCATATCAAGAAAGACTTCCTTCCTGAAGTCAGTCTTCCAACAGTTTCCATCGCGTTCAGATCAAGTCTTCCAACAGTTCCCATCGCGGTCAGATCATTAGTCTTCCAACAGTTTCCATCGCGTTCAGATCAAGTCTTCCAGCAGTTTCCATCGCGTTCAGATCAAGTCTTCCAACAGTTTCCATCGCGTTCAGATCTCAGTCTCGCAAAATCTTCCATCAAATTAACTTCACTTCTTAATCTTGTTCTGACAGAATTCGAAGTGTAGAACAGGTATCTTAGAGTTTCTAATCTTATACATCTTCGGGTTTTGACCGAAGTGTCGTATAAAAGTTTAGTCGACTCTCGCGGCCTCGAGTCCGTAAAATAGTTCAAGTGCTGTTTACTACGCGTATATACATAAACACTCTCAGCGCCCCAAAAGTCTGGTGCTGGTGACCGCTTTCCGAACGCCAAGCGTGGCGTCCGTCAACGAGACCCTTATCTGCGAGCGACAACCGATACTCTTGCGAGCGAGCGTACCTACACACCGATACACTCACAAACACAGCGACCAATGTAAGCGACAAATTTCATTTTGTGTTAATCCGATTGTTCCCCCGGCTTCATAGTCATTTTCATTATCAATTTTTCTATATAAGCAACTTTATTCACCCGATCACTTATTTGTAATAAACCTTTAGTTAAATTTGTACAAATTCGTCGAATTATTTCTAAATACCTATCACTGCATGACTTCCTAATTTCTAACTCATTCCAAGCACTACCCCTTTTTACCCTCATCCCGTGCTATTGCGCTTGTCGTAGGCAAAAAAGGAGGGATCAAAAATATATGCCCACGTCCCTGCAGGACGTGACAGTGTGTGTGTTTTTTTTTAAGAGGTGGAAAATGCTTTATGCACCGTAGGTTGCATGCAACCCGTTGCAACGGGTTCTATGCAACCCGTGTGTTGGTCTCGCGCCCTTGCTGTACCAACTAAAACCCTGAACCTCCTTCTCACTGACCTATTGTACTCCCGCGGGACCGCCGTCAAGCATTACTTCGCGGGAGTGATCACAGCCGTAGCTCTTCCTCCGATGGTGCCGACTGGCTTTCTTCCTCTTTTTCAAGCATCAGCGGCAATCGTCGCTGCTGTCTCACTTCTTCTCTTCTTTTCCTCTTGGCGCAGTTTCTTGAGCGCCGCCGTAGCGTAACTACTAATCGCTACCCAGTTCTCTTCCGATTTCATCATGAGTCCCACCAAGGTCTCTGGAGTTGGTGCTTCCAATAGTACCTCCTCTAGTTCCTCTCTTTCTTCTTGGTATCGTGGGCACTGGAAGAATGCGTGTTCAGCATCCTCTGGTACTCCACATCCATTTGGACAGTCCGCAGACTCATCGTGATCAAACCTCTGCAGGTATACTCTGAAGCAGCCGTGGCCTGATAGCATCTGCGTCAGGTAGTAGTGGACCTCCCGTGTTTGTGGTTCAGCCAACCATCTATCTGGGGAATTAGGCGGTACGTCCATCTCCCCTTTACGGATGCATCCTACTTTTGCTGCCAGCGTTGTAAGCTGCGTTTCCCGATTTCCTCTCTGTGCTCATCTTGGAGTCCTGCCGGTGACCTCCTCTGGTGGTATAGGGATCTTCTCTCTTCGGCCAGGACCTCTTTAGGTGGCATTCCCGTGAGTACGCACACTGCAGCTTCCGATACTGTGCGAAACGCACTGGAAACCCTTAAGGCGCTGAGCCGGTAGACCGCTACCGTCTTTCGTTGGCACTTCTCGGTAGTCAATGCATTGCCCCAAATGGCAATACCATAGGTCAGGACCGAAGTGACCACTGATGCCAGTAGCTTCCTCCTCGCCTGCATCGGCCCGCCTATGTTTGGCATCAGTCGCGCTAACCCGCCGCTCTAACCTTTCCCGCCTTGCCAACGACGTACTCTACGTGCTCTTTGAAGCTGAGTCGTGAGTCGATCATCAGACCAAGGTACTTTATACTGGGCTGTGACGTAATTTCGTGATGTCCCACAGTCAGCTCTATCGTCTCTATGTTCTTCCTGCTGGTGATCAGCACAGCCTCTGTCTTGTGCTCAGCTAGTTTCAAGCCAGCTGTACCCATCCAGTGCTGGATCTGGGTGTATGTCTCTTCGAACATTCTGTTAGCTTCTTCCAGGTATTTCGAAACGATAACCACTGCGGCGTCATCGGCAAAGGCGACTATCTACTCCTTGTGGCGGTGTTAGTTAGAACAAGCCGTCGTATATTATGTTCCACAGAAGTGGACCGAGCACCGAGCCTCGAGGTACGCCCCCAGTGATTTTGTACTCTCGTGGTCCATCTTCTGTGTCATACTTCAGGAACCTGTTGTTAAGGTAGCTTCCTATTATCCTTTTCAGGTAGGATGGCACGTTCAGCTTATCCAGCGCAGAGCAGATGTTACCCCACCTGACGGAATTAAAAGCGTTTTTGATATCGAAGGCGACCACGAGGCAATACTTCTTTGCCCCCCCCCCCTTTCCATCTTGTGCTGGAGATAGCTTGGCTCGCTGTGGTGACCACGTGGCTTATCGCGTCTAGCGTCGATCTGGACTTACGGAAGCCGTACTGATTGACTGCTAGGGAGTTCCCAATAGCGGCTTCTACCCGATTGTGGACAATTCTCTCCAGGATTTTTTCTGCGGTGTCCAACATGCACAACGGACGATATGACGATGGATCGTCCGGCGGTTTTTTGCTCTTTGGCAAGAGAACAAGTCGCTTCCATTTCCATGGATCAGGAAATTTGCCTTCCCTGAGGCATACATTGTACATTTCTATGAACAATGCGGGAGCTTCTTTGAAAGCTGCTTTAATAGCGATGTTCCGGATGCCATCTATTCCCGGTGCCTTCTTATTGCCCACCTTTCTGCACGATCGGAGCAGCTCCTCTTGCGTAACAGGCGGGATAGCTTCAATGTCCTCAACTTCCACTTGATAGTTGAGTTCCTCTTGTTGGGGGAAGACAGTGGCATAGCTAGAATATATGATGCCCAGTGCGGAGCTCCTTTTGATGCCCTCCCAAAAACGAAATAAAACAGCGAAGGGAAGGGTATTTTCAAAAAATTGTTTAATTATTGCGTCACGAAGGAGATAACAGTGAAAATGGAGTACAAATCAATTTTACGAGCTTTTTGTCTGGCAAAACAGTCAATGAATTCTTCGAAATCAATTTTCTCCACTAACTCTTGTTCGATGGACAAAATTGCAAAATTAGTGAGTTCTAAGTTGATCATCGTTTATCGCAAATAGTTATTTTTATCAATTTGAGCTTCGAAAAACTTCGCTTGCATGTTGCCACACTTACTCCAATTGTCAGAAAGATGCGAATCAAGATCACGATGTTTGGCACCGAATCATTCAGTCGATACTTGCTGATGAAACTTAAGAGCTCGACAGATCCTTGCTTCGGGTATTCAGAAGCTTCCGACGAAACTCCGACGAACCGTTGAAGCCGCTTTCGATCCAGACAAAATCGTCTGTGTCAATGTCGCTAGGAGCACTGTAAAGATTGATCTCAGTCTTCTAAGAGTTGCGAAAGCGACAAAAAGGCATATTTATCTGCCACATAATAAAGCTGCTCGAATCTGGTGGTTATTTCTTAAACAATCCGGTCGAAGGAAGAATAAATTTCCCTCCGTAGTTCGTTCTTATACGCCAATCCGGCATTTTCACCATTTTCACCAGGCATGTTCTTCTTGTGGCGGATGCGTCTTTGAGGTTCTGTATTAATCCCCAGCTCTGAACACATACTTTCGGCAAAGATTATACTGGCCTCAGCGATGCCATCCCGGCTAGTAGTTAAGAATGTCTTTAAAGTTTTCAGGTTGAGTGCGCACTCTCGAATTGACAATCCTTGTTTTTGAAGGTAGGCTTGTGCATCGTTCACTTCGATTAACACCGGAGCCCACAACCCAAGATAGGTGAGAAGCAATACGTGAAGGACTGCATAGCTACTAATAATCCACCTGCTTCAGATGTGGTAATGTCTGGCTGTTGTCTCTTCATCTGTGAAAATTATATTCATTTAAGATTTCTGGGCGCATGTTTATAAATACGAATCAAAATATATATTTATTTTTTAAACTACGAACGTTAACGCCCTAGAAACCGAATCTCCTGGTAGCACCCTCGATCTTTTCAGCTAGCAAAGTAGTTAATATTGAAATGAAAAATCCGACAAAAGCACACTTCGATAATGCCAGCATAAAACGTTACAAACCTGTTGCTTTCTTAATTATTTATTAAAACAACGAAACAAATAAACTTACCTTCTCGAGTTCAAATCCGCTACACCGCTGTTCAACGTTTTGGTTTCCGGTTCAGGCGGCCGTTAAAACGGTTATTGGGTTCATCTTTGCTTACACTTAGTAATCAACTCGTTTTTAGTTCTTACGCAGATCTTTCTTATCTCGCTACGCTATTATTTTGACCATAATCGTTCAAGACAAATAACGCCATCTCATTCAATATCGAAAGGTGTTACCTTTCTCCACTACGAGGGCATCAAGTTTTTGCCAAATTTTACTGCCCCTCACTAAAGTGTCGAGCTGATGCCTGGTGCGACCCGCACCTGCCGCACCACCCTTGATACGCCGCTGGGGAAGAGTTGACACTATCCTCCCGAGTTGGTTTGGGCAGGTAGGTTGTTGACTTGACTGCCCTTTCAGACAGGTCATGACTACCTTGTAAGGCCTGCCCCAGGGATCACCTTCGACTTCACCGATCAGCTCGATCCAGCTTTGTCTTTTGCTCCGTTTGATTGCCTTAGCCAGCGCAGTTCGTGTCGCCTTGTGCTTCGCCTCTACTGCTTGGTGCGAATCCTTGCCCCTAGCTCTTTGGGCTAGCCTCCTCGTTCGGTTGGTTTCGCGTCGTAGCCCAGCAATCGTATCGTTCCACCAATACATAGGGGGGTGATGATTTCCTTCCCGTCTTCTCGGCATCGTAGCATCACAGGCCCTTGCAACCCTTTTCATCAGTTCTTGGGCTTTAGTCTCTGCATTTCGGTTGTCGGTTTCCCTTTCACTACCGTCCAAGGCCTCGCGAAACACGTCTATGTCGAACATGTTTGTTTTCCAGCCGAGGACCTTGGAACCACCTAACATCCGTCGCTTGCGCTGATGCCTCGACACTTCCCATGTGATGGCACAATGGTCACTATGTGTATAGATTCCCGATACCTGCCAGCGTGTACGGCCGTTAGCGAGTCCACCACTGACGAAGGTGAGGTCTATCATCGAGGAGGCATCTCCCTTGCAGTACGTTGCACAGTGG
Source organism: Ophion obscuratus (assembly GCA_964007375.1). Lineage (NCBI taxonomy): Eukaryota > Metazoa > Arthropoda > Insecta > Hymenoptera > Ichneumonidae > Ophion > Ophion obscuratus. The sequence continues at coordinate 33,731,534 of OZ023321.1, forward strand.
GGCAGAATCCCAAAAAGCTGGCCAAAATTCGGAAAGTGTCCAAAATGATCTCCAATTCTCTTCTCGGGGGTTTTCGGGGTCGCTGAATACGAATCTGTTATCAGAATTACGATTTTCAAAATGGCGGACCCAAAATGGCGGACATAATTCAACCAATTAGTCAAATAATTCAGTAAAAAATACCCAATCATATTTCTTAAGGGTTTTTGGGATCGCTGATTACGAATTTGTTATAGGAATGTTAATTTTCAAAATAGCAGACGCGATATATAGACGATTCCACAAAAATTTTCAATTTTTAAATATTTTTTAATAGAAAATGTTTCATAATATTTTTAGGTTTAAATGAGTAGAAAATCTCTTGAGCCATGTTTTTATTTTTAAACAATTTCTTGAGTACAAAATTTGCAATAAATCAAATATCTGTTATTTACTTCTAGTAACAAAAATCTTGTATGTCATCTTCAATGTTGGAATCATTCGATTCGGATTCTGATGTTGACCCACTTGTATCCAAATCGGAATCGTTCCTTATCTCTTGTCTGGTGACTTCAGGTTGTTTTAACATTTCTATAGCTTCTTTATGTAAAGATTTCGCCGGTCTCTGGGGCAATTTCCTGATGCTTGAAAGAAATGGATCTGATGATACTAAGAGCCTATAGAAAATGTCTCTCATATTCGATTCTCGAGAGCATTTTCTTGAATGATGTAACCTGTAGTTCTTTATGTCCTTGTTGCGTGACTCTTGGGCCTCTTCAGAAAGTTGTCCGATCGGTAAAAGGGCATATTTTACAATTTCTGCTCCGTGCATCAACACTTTGTGCACAGATGTTGGCATGTAATACCATGGATATAAAGCAACGAATAAACGGGCAGTATTTACACAATAGTCTTTGAATTTTTCTTCGTCTATATCATACCCGCTCGAAATTGCCTGCAAAATAACATGAAATCTGTGAATTAAATTTTCATCGACTCCTGTTATTTCAGCAGATATATTAGCATTTTCGAAAAAGCGGCGGGCGGTATTTCCATCGTTTGAGCTGCCATATCCTGGCTTTGGTCGATCAACGATAAGCCCCAGTGTTGTCTTAAATTGAGTCTGTATGTCTTCCTTGCGTACTTTCACAATCTTTTTCACTTCCTCTTCACGAGCTTGCCACTTTTGAGTTGTGAGCTTATACGACAAATGCAAACAGCACTCGAAAAAACGAATCCACGCATGTAATGTAGATATGCCAAATCTTAAATTATCTGTAGTAATGTCCATTTTTATAATTTTGTCGATGTTATTAAAATCTTTAGAGGTGGCTTTGCACAGGAAGCAGCGTTGTGCAGAAGTGGTACCGGTTACAGCGTTACAGACTTTGCCGTCTATCATCGTAAACGACATACAATAGGTTACTGAAATTGATTTTTCATTTTGTTCAGTAGTGTATGGTGCAAGACCCGCAATCTGCTGTTCAATGTCGGTAACTTCTTTCAATGTTGATTGTACATCTTCATGTACAAACTGCAATCGTATTGGTCTGCAGAATCGAGGAGATGAAGGTCTAGGATTTTTCCACACAATAGTTCCTTCATCCGCCTCGTGATTGTTGTAGATTAATTGCAAAGGTACCAGAGAAGTATAAAAAATGCTTTCATCAGATTTTCCAGCCTCATCAAATTTTTGCTTATAAACACTTTGACCGCTGCTTCCATCACATCCCCATTTACAGTGAAGTACTAATTTTTGCAGAATTTTAGAATTTAGAGTATCGATGACATCAGCCTGAAGTTGTATAATTCTGTATGTGGTATGATCAAGTAAAGCCTGTAGTTTAATTTGTGCGCACGACTCAGTAATATTCATGTACACAACTGATGGATAACAACGATTTTTTGCTTTTTCTACTTCATGGTATGATGGGTATAATTTGCATTTACGTGCTCTAGCTGCATTTCTTGATAGCTGATAAGAGCGCTTTGATTCTCCTTTCTCGATCATCAAAGAAAGTGCTTCGTCTGGGGTTAAAGGTGTCTCATTTTTTGACCGAACAGCAGCTATATATTTTGAGGCTCTTGTTGGGCTGGTTACTGTGACATCTTTAAGAACTTGAGCAGCATCCACTTGACCAGAAGTCCTTAAACTCATTTGAGCAGCATACGTCAATTCTTCTGTAGATAAAGTAGAACGTATTTCTTCAGTCTTTCGCCTCTTAGATCTATCGCTGGATGAAGCAAGGGAATCCGAAGGTCGTCCAGATATTCCTTTTTCATCATTCTTCACAATCTTCTCAGATGTTGATTTTGTGCATTCAGTATCGGATAATGTTGAAAAACATACGGTGCCATTCAACCATTCTTCATTATTTTTTACAAACTTTTCTTGGCCTCTATTTGCTGCTTTCCATCTGGATCGAAAATTTGCAAATAACAGTCCTAATGACTTTTCATCCTCGTCTACTTGTATCATATGTTCTGTTTTCTTGAAAATTGCATCTTTCAAAACTCCAATAACGAATTTCTGTTCGTTTTTTAAACTGTCTTTCACCATGAAAAAAAACATCTCTTCTTGATAATTCCATATTTGAAGATTGGGAAGACTCTGTAAAATACCAATATAAACATGTACAAAATTGAATGACATTATTTTGAAATCATTTTATACTTAACAAAACTATATACGGTGTTCTGACTCGAAATGTACAAAAATAATTTATTACTACTAAAAATGATTTTATATTTATAAAGAAAACGAATATTTATGATATAAATGATTAACAAATATATTTACATACATTCTGCACGAAAAAAAACCGAAATTACATGAAATCTGTCTTTACGAGAATCACCTCTGTGTCAGTATACAACAGGTATAATAAAGCCTGAACAGCAGGCGGGCTCCTTTCTTTCATACATGGCTGCTCTAGGAGCCCCTCGTCAGTCCTTGCCGAATCGCCGTCTACACTACGTATACACTATGTACGTATACACTAATACACCTTTACTGCCGAAAACCGTTACGCCGTACAAACATGGGGGAAACACAGTTCTAGCTACTGAGAGTTCTTGCAGGAATATTTTATAAAATGTTGAGATTTTCGTAAAGCGTACATTTAGAATAATAAATTACTGTATTAAAATTTAAATGATCTATGAATAGTAATCAATAAATGAACATACTACAAATGGAATTGATAAATAAATATTAATCTATGTTAATAGACAGAAAATATACCAACGCGCTGTAACGTAATAATCAATGGATTACATTCACACGTCCGTTAATGTCGCGCCACGTATTTCTCCCTAAAAATTAGTCTAACTATTCGTTGAGCACTCCTGAGCAGCCAGTTTTTTAATATATTATATTTAGTACTGTACACTATCAGTTTCTTGTTGAAACAAGGTCGAGACTCGCGAAGACATTTTTAAAACTACTTTAGAAAATCGATTTTCGAAAAAAAATGTATAATTTTTTATGTTTACTTGTTGCAAAATTTAGATATTTCAAACATAAAATAAGCAATAACTGTGCATAATTATATTTTCTGCATACCTTCAGAAAGTTTTTCCATTTTGCAGAATTAAAATTGAGACAGTTTCGTCCGTTTCACAGCACTTCGAAACAGGTAAGAATTTTTCGACGCGTACGCTTGTTTAATGCGTACCGAACGGCGGCTGAATGTCGACTGATGTCGAGGCGACCCTAGAGCAGGTATAAACCTGCCCGGTCCGGAATTTCGTCCTAGGACTATCAGTAAACAAGATCTGAACATATATAGACGAATATATACACCTCAAAAATTTGACTTTTGGCCAGCTTTTTGGGATTCTGCCCCACTGTGCGTTGCTACCTTGCCATCGTTGAGCAGAACTAGGTTCAGTACGGACAGTGCTTCCAAGAGTGCCTGTCCTCTTTCGTCCGTCTTTTTACTGCCACAGTCCAGTGCCCAGACATTGAAGTCACCCGCAATCGCATGTGGAGTCCGATCCTTGGCGTCTTTTACTAGCCGGTCCAGACTTCCTTCGAAGTTCTCCAGTGTCATGCTCGGTGGCAGCTGAAGATGTGAGCGCCGTTTATTTTTGCCCTAACAAAGCCGTCTTCCAGTCTCTTTGAGATGTCCTGGAATGGGTACTCGCCGCAGGCCCAGATAGCAGCTTTGCCCGCTTTATCCGCTACCCAGGAATGGTGGTCAAGGTTTTTTTTTGACGTGACAACGTCTTATAATTCGATGGAGCCGGCTGCACGCACGAAAAAACATGACTCATGCGGCGTTACCTCGCTCTGAGGCGTTCCATTTAAGGCTTGAAGTGCAAGCGAGAGCGCGGAACGAGCGACAAAGAGGCACAATCGGCCTCCGCATTCGGCAGCGTTCGACATCTGTCTCTCTCCTACTTGAGTGATGGCCTCTGCACACTGCAAGCGACGAGCGACGAGCGATGAGCGATATCCAATGCCAACGTCACTCTCATAGAGCATTTCCGTCATACTCGAGCTCATGGCCTCTGCACAGTGTGCAGAGGCCATGAGCGATGCGTCCGCGTGGACAGCTGCTATACAATAATACATTTGCATGTTTTCATCAAGTATGAAGTGCAGTGAAAAGTGAATGTGGTGTCAATTGTTTATAGCAACGATAATTGCGACGATAAAGGTAATGATTCTTTCGATATTAAATATATGTTCAGTGATATATTGTCGAATATTCGTGCTTTCATCATTAAAATAAATAGCATCGGTCCGCTAGTGCAGCGATTGTAGGTTATGCTATAATTGACAAAACTATAACAATAAGTTAACAGAACTATTTCACGATGAGTAAAAAATCAATTGCTTTACTATTCGATCGAAATAATTATCGAGCGTAGCTATGATTTCAAAAAATTAAAACATAAATGTTAAATCTTCCACATATCATAACAACGTGTCTGAAATGACAGGTTGGACCAGCCAGCCGTCAAAGGGAACAATTTTCTCCTATATCAAACACATTGAGGCGGGCTTTTTAAAAGCTAGAGTTACAAAAATTTTAATGATGTTTCCAAATTTTTAATTTTTAAGTTAAGATTTATGAACAATAAGATAGATAGATAAACTTCTTTTATTCCATGTACACCCTTGCAGGCTTTTTACATTTTCTCCTTTCTTTCTTTCTTTCTTCCGTTACAGAGCTTCTTATTATTAGACACCAAAAAAGAAAAAAAAAGACAAGAAACACTAATCCTATTATCGTTGCGCTTCTTGCGTTTGTACAACTTTCTTCCCTGATTTTTTCCCCGATTTTTTTGCCTTCCTTCGCTTTCCTTATCTCTGTCCCCCTGACCCCTTTTTCCTCGCCGCATTCTCAAATTGCCTCACAACTTCACACATCTCTTCTACTATACCCTTTCCCTCTAGTGCCTTCCTCCACCCTCCATTTGGTTCCCTTCTTTGCTGCTTTTCCCACTCTTCAAATTTTCTATGGGCCTGCTCATCCATTATTTTCTTGGCCTCCTCGCACTCCCAAATATGTGCCAGAGTTTCCTCTGCTTTTCCGCATACTCTACACCTTGTGTCTTTAAAACCCTTTTCTGCTTCTCTGCCCACACTCCCGCACCTCATTCTAGCCCACATTTCCCTGATCTCTCCCCTTCTTATTCCTTTATCCCAGTAGTCTTCCATTCCCACCTCTTTTTTCCTTTCTTTATATTCTATGCAGAAATTGGACCGGCGAATCTTTTCCCACATCCTCTGCACTTCTTGCTCCGCCAACTTCTGTACCGCTCTTCCGGCCTTCCTCTTCCATTCCTCTTTGTTTCCTCTTCTTATCGTCTCCCCTATCTGCCCCTCTTCTGCTTGCTCCATTGCCGCCTTCATTTCTGAGCCCCATTTGCTTCCGTCGTTGTTTATTAGCCCTCTCGCTTCCTCCATCAGGCATTTTCTCGGCCATCTTTCTTCCTCCATCTCTATGACTTTGCCGATGTAGTCGCCCGCCCGTTTTCTCATCACTATATCCACTCCTATACATCCTGCCTCCATCTTCCAGATGTACTCCGGCGTATTTCTTCTCAGTCCCATGGCCATCTTTGTGTACCTGGCCTGTGCTCTCTCTACTCTCTCCCGTCTTTTCCACCCCCATACTTCTACTCCATACAACAGCCCGCTTCTTGCTATTGCTTCCGCTATCCTCAACCTGTCTGTCAGTCTACCTATTCTTGCTCTCCTTGCAATTCCCCAGGCTCCGTTTGCTGCTTTCCTTATCTTGCTTTCCACCATCTTCGTGTGCTTCTCGAAAGTGTTTCCGGTCGAGAAATATACTCCTAGATATTTAAACTCGCTTACTACCTCTAATTTCTTTCCGTCTATCTCCCAATCTTTCTCTTTCTTCTGTCTCCCCCCTTTCCTAAAAATCATCACTTTTGTTTTTTCAATATTGATCTCCAATTTATTTCGCTTCACGTACCTCTCTAGTTCCCTCAGCATGTCTCTTAAACACTCCCCCGTATCTGCCACCAGTGCTACATCATCCGCATACTTCAGGGCGTAAATTTTTTCTCCTCCTATTACCGTACCTCCCTCCTTTCTTCTTTTCCAGCCTTCTTCCATATCCTCGATAAACAGGTTGAATAGTGTAGGGCTCAGTGCACACCCCTGCCTGACTCCTCTTGTTGTCCTGAGCTTCTTCGACACCCCCTCCGCTGTTATGACCTCATTTTGCGTATCCTTGTAGATCTTCTTAATCATTTCCATTAGCCTTCCTCTAATTCCCACTCTTCCCAATTTCCTCATCATTCCTTCTCTGTCCACTGAGTCGAACACCGTCTTCAAATCCACGAACGCCGTGTAAAGTTTTCCTCCTCTTCTCTTCAGCTTGTTGTTGATTAGCGCGTTCAGTACGAAAACGTGATCACGTGTCCCCCTGCCCGCCCGAAAACCCGCTTGACCTTCTCTCATCTGATTCTTGGCTTCCAGAAAGAATCTTACCCGGTTGTTTACTATTCTGGTCAGCAATTTGTATCCCGAGTCCATCAGTGTAATACCTCTATAATTTTTCACGTTTGTTGAGTCGCCAGCCTTGTAGATAGGAAAGATCCTTCCGGTTTCCCACCCTCTTGCTATCCTTCCCTTCTTCCATAGCTCATTCAAGATGTCGGCTAACTCTTTTCTCCCCTCCTTCGGCAACCCCTGGAAGAATTCAATCGTCAGTCCGTCTTGCCCCGCCGCCTTACCCTTTTTCATTTTCTCCACTTCTTTTTCCACTTCTTCTGTGGTTATCTCCCGATTTGCTATTTCTTCCAGCCAAATTCCGCTGGCCCTGCTTCCGCTGGCTTCCTCTTCTTTCTGTCCGCTCTCCGCGCCCGTTTCTTCTATGCCTTCTTCTAAGCCCTGCTCGTCGTTCTTACTTCCCAGAAGCTTCTTGAAATGCTTCATCCATTCCTCTTCCGTTATTTGCCCGCCGTTTCTTGCTTTCCTGGGCCTAAAGGGCCTCAGCGCTCTCCAAAGCTCCGTGAGATTTTCACTTTGGCAGACCCTCTCCCAGCGCTCCTTCCATCGTTCCTCATTTTCCTCTTTCCTCATCCTCTTCAGTGTTTTCCTTGCCTCCCGTAGTCTCCCTTTCTCTTCTATGTCTGGTTTTTTGAGGAATTCCTTTAATCTCTTCCATAGTAGTGTTTTTTGCTCTTTTATTTTACCGCTTATCCTATTTTCTTCTGCTCTATTTTCACCCACCCATTTCGCCATCCCCACCTGTTATGCCGCTTCGCTTATGACTTCCACCAAAGTATCCCATCTGTCTAAGACATCGCTCTTCTTCTCCTTCGAATCCCACAATTCGGTGAAAAACGTGCCGTACTCGTCTGCCTTCTCATGCTTCCATTTTAGCTTTCTTTCTCTCCTTCCTTCCTTCGGTTGGTGTGGTCTGCTTTGCCTCTCCTACTTCCCCTTCCTCTCGCTCCTCTGGAATGTCACCACTATTGGGAGGTGGTCCGATTCCGTTCGTTCCTCTACTCTTATTTCCTTCACCATTCCCTCCGCTTGACTATTTAACACAATGTAGTCAATGACCGACCCGCCCTCCCCTTGACTTCCTACATACGTCAAGATTCCCTGCCTGTCCCCTTCCCATCTACCGTTCGCCACTATTAATCCGTTTCTTGCACAAACTTCTAACATTTTTCTCCCTTCCGTGTTCTCCGTATTATCTTTTGACACCCTTTGGCTTTCCTGTCCCTCCTGCCCTTCTATACCTGCCTGTTGGTTACCGATCCTGGCATTAAAGTCCCCCATTATTATGACTGCGTCTCCCCTTTCCGCCGCTTCGTCTATTAATTTTTCTAGTTCTGCTTCCAGCTCTTTCAGGTTTCTATTGTATATACTTATTACCGTTCCCTTATCTTGTCTGTTTCTTCCTAATTGTATATCCCTTATGACTAAGCCCCCCTTCCACCGTCCCACTTTCCCCTCTCCCAAGATTCTTTTCCTGACCCCCACTAGATGCCCTCCTTTCGCCTTCCCCCTCTTCTTTTCTCTTATCGCTGCTTTAGTGACCCATACAAACTCCCTATCCATCTGGTCTCTCTGTTTGTTTGCTTCGCTTTCTTCCATCCACGTTTCCTGGGCCGCGATGATGTCGAACTCCTTCAGCCACCCCCAGGCCTCCTTCACCGTTCTCCTTCCCGCAACATTCCACGTTACCGCTCGTATCTCTCGTATCTCTCGTTGTGCTGTTGCCTCCTCTGTCCCTGGTCCCGCAGTTGAAACCCCGTTGTCCTTCCCTTCTCCGCTCTTCCGCTCTCTTCGTACTGGCTCGCTTCTTCCAAATCTCCTATTTTCTCATTCCAGGTCTTCCATCTCCCATCCACCAATACTTTGAGATATCCGGTCTTTACTTCCTTCCCTTGTCTTCTCATAGTCGTGGCATACTCTTCAATCCACTCCTGTACTTCCCGTTCTCTGTACGTGGGATCGTCCCATATTGTCCGTCGTCCTCTCTCCCTTTTTCCTGCTGCTTTCATTATTCTCACCTTGTCTTCCATTTTCTCCGTTTCTAATACTATTCCATCCCTTGTCTCTTTCCATCTCAGGAAACGTGGTTTCACTCCCGTTCTTTCCCACACCGCTCTTTCGATGTCCCAAACCATGCCGTGTTCTGATCTTCGCACTTCTTGCACTATGATGTTCTTCTTCCTATCCCTCCTCTCTCGCCATTCTTTCTGCCATTCTCTATGGCTGAACCGTTTCGGCTTTTTTCTCACCAGTTGTCTTATCCGTTCTCCTGTTTCCTGGCTTGTTGTTCTCCTCCTGCTCACTTCCACTCACCCTTCTCCTCTACCTTGCTCCTCCTCCACCATCACTCGTTCGTCGCCTGCCTCCGTGTCTTTTTGATATCCCGCTTCTATCTCATTCTGATTTTCGTCGCACCTGCTCTCGCCCCTGCCTGCTTGCTGCCCTTCCGCCTTCTCTTCCTCTTGCGCCCTCGTCTCCTGCATTCTCTCCAATCTTCTATACATTTCCTCGTTTTCTCGTTGTAGTCTCTCAATTGTTGCTTCTTGCAGTTTAACTCTCGCCATCCATCTCTCCTGCTCCCCTGTAAGCATTTCTTCCACTTTTTCCCTCGGAATCGCGTCCCGGTCCTTTTCCTCTCCCACTCTTTCTTCTCGAATCTGCCCTTGTATGCCTTCCGACCTTCTCATCATCTCTTCCACCGTCTTTTCCACTATCCACCTTATTTTACTTTTCCAGTCTCCCTCCCCTATGCCTGCCCACATATTCTCCATCCTCTCAATTTTTTCCAGCATCTCTTTCTCCCAGCTGGATCTTCCTCTCCCGCCCGTGCTGTCTCCCCGTCGGGTCTCCATCTCTTCTTCTCCCCTGCGCCTTTCCTCGCCAAGAACTCCTTTGCTTCCTTTCTTTGGTTTTTCTGCCCCCCAACAATCCATAAGTGACCTGACGCCGTGGATCTTCCTTTTCTTCGGCCCCAGTGCCCCTCTTAGTCTACCTCTCCTCCTCTTGCCTGTTTCCAGTAACTCGTCTGTTGTATCTCTTTCCTCTCCCGTCTCCGGCCTCGGCGTTCCGTCGTCTATCGTCGTCAGCCATATGTAGTCTGTCGGTGTATCGCCGATTCCGTTGGTTCTGAAGATCCCGTCCTTGTCGGCGCCGATCTCGTATTCTCGGTCGGTATTATATTCCTCCTCTCCTAGTTGGTCCTCGTGCCGCCGCCTACTGCCGTCGCTGCTGTTGCCTCCGTCATTTCCGCTTTCCGCCATCTCCCTCGCTCTTTCGCCGGTCTCACTTCCTAACCTCTTTCTTGTCGACCACCTAATTCTCTCTCCCCTGTTCTAATTACACCTTTCCCTTTTTCACCAACACTTTCACTGTTTCCGCTCCTCCTCCGGATGCCTTCTAACCAGTTCCCACTTATTTTGCGTCCTTCGCACTAGCCACTTTTCTCTAATATTCGCTTGCGTATCAAACCGCGCGTCTGTCTCGTCGGACGCTCCCCCAAAAAACCCTTTATGAACAATAATTTAATCACAGTTTATTCTTATAATAAATTATTCAAAATTATTACTTTTTTACAACAAATTACAATTAAATTTGCAAAAATAATTAAATAACTAATTGAACAACAACTTTTATTCAGTTTACTTGCTGAAAGAAATAATGTCAATAAAAAATGTATTATTATAAAATAATAAAATCAAAAATTAAATTTTAACAGTCGAGTAGAAATTTAAACAATAAATTTTATTCAAGTATTTTGTAAATTTAAAATGATTTTCTGAACGAAGAATTTTATGAAAAAATAAAAGTTGTAAAACAATTGCTCAAAGCACATTCATACTTGTAAAAACTATGTACATTGTAAAAAAAATAAATAAAAATTGACATAATTGTATTTATGCGTACAAATAAATGTAACTTGATCAATTCAATTGTGATTTCCATTTACCTCCTTCTCTATATCCATACAAAATATCTATCAAACAAATAAAATTAAAATTTTCTTTTGAAAAATGAAACCATTCCATCAGTATAGGCCTCCGAAGCAACTTTCGTGGTGGCGCCCCGTAACGGCTGCCGGTGGCAAAACTTGGATTGGCGCATGGCGGTTAAGTCAAACCGGCACAAACACGAAAGCATCATCGATTGGACACCTGATTTAAATGGCGACCGGCATACTGCACTAGCAGACGAAAACCAATCCAAGTTTTGCCAAAACTCGCCGCAAGGGTGCGCCACAAGAGTTACTTCGGAGGCCTATTTTCTTATGACGTTGTCACGTTCAACTATCGTCAGTAAACCGACTTTTTTGCCTCAATGAGTAATTGCAATTTCTTTCGTGTGATTTTCTTTTTGATTTCATTCAAATATGTTATCGTCAGAATAATCGCGTTACCGATTCGCTAATTCCGAGTTGTGATACAAACAGGTCGCAAAGCATTGCTCTTTGACTAGGAATAATGTACCATCATATTGACCTGAGTAAAAAGTGTATTCAAGAATAAAAAAGATTATTATTAAAGACATTCTCCACCGTTCGTTGTACAAGAAAACAATACAGGATCATTTTTTAATTCCTTACGGTACAGAGTCATTGCAATTTATGGTGTATGATTATCTTTTAATTTTAATTTGACCCTAAACTCATGACTGGGGTCCGGTCGCACCCTATTTTTTATGCAAAAAATGATGTTTTTGCCGATTTTTCAGTCTTTAAATGAATTGTTTACTATTGGAATGTTAATTAAATTACATGGCTCACATACTACTTACTTTCTTACGAAAATACGAAGACATCGAGTTATCATAAAGTCCATTTATCGCCGTAGGACCGCTTTAATGACAAAGAAAAGCACGGGGTGCACATACACTCCAGTCATGCATTTGACGATAAAAAAATGTCATGAGTTGTTGGGTTAAATATCGTTATCGTAAGAATTATCGCGTTACCGTTCGCTAGTTTTTATATAAACAGATCGCAAAGCATTGTTCTTTGACAGCAGGGATTAATTTACCGTCTTATTTAACTAAGATAATAAAAATTGATTCAAGAAAAAAAGCATCAGTATTTTTTAAGATATCTTCTACCGTTAGTTGTACGATTAAACACTGTTATAATAAAAATATTTTTCTGTCTCTATTATACGTATTGCATTATTATTATTTTCGACCTTGTTCACCGTTAATTATGCAACTAATGTATATTGTTCATTGGGCATTGCTATATTAAAAATATTCTTCTATCTTGACGCATTTACGGAGATCTCTTTGGTATATATCATTTTACATCTCTCTCACACGCAGCCCACTTCTCAAGTATCATCCTGCCTCATACACAGCTCACTTCTCATGATTTATGTTCCGTCTCTGTCACACGCAGCTCACTTCTCGAGGTCTTCGAAATAGTGGCGCCATCCCTGTTTGACCACATTTTTGTAGCCACTTTTTTCAAGTCCCTCCATAAGAGTTCGGACTCCTCCCGTTCTAGCCTCCATGGCTTTCAGGGTCCAAATTTAGGCCGGTTTCCCTCTCACGCTGACCGCACGCTGACGGTCGGCGCTGATGGGTCAATATGTATGTAGTTATAGGTAGCGTTTTTGAGTCGCGCTGACCGCTCAGCGCCGACGGCCGTTACGCTGGTTATACGCGTCCGTGCGCGCCGCGCGTCCGCGCCGGCGGTCAGCGTGAGAGGAAAACCGCCCTTATTACGATTCTCCTACGCCCGTTCGGTCTCCTGCCCTCTAGGCTCCATGACGACACCACTAGCTAATTTCAAGCTGTCGCTTCGGACAATCAGCGCCTTTCGCGAATTTTTCCGTTCCTCGATTTTGTGGTCACTTCCCTAGTACACAATTCGGCTCTACAATATTTTTAAATGTCTACAAAATGCGACCTACCCCCACCAGTTCTATAACTGGTTATAACTAGGTAGCGACAGTTTTCGTTATCGTTAGCTAGCGACAACCAATAAAAGGCCCCTTTTCTTCTGTGATCGTGCATGTGATTGGCTGTTACTATTTATCGATAACGAAAATTGTCGTTACCGAGTTATAGCGAGTAGCAGAATCGCGCTACAGGCCTGCATGTAAAACTGTGCGTTGGACACTGAGCGAGCCTACCCCCACCACCGTTGTTTCAAGACCTGTATGTAAGACGTGCGTATAGCCAAAGAACAGATATTACATGGAACAACACGGCTTATGGGACGATTTGGCAAGATTTCTTGGGGTAGTTTTGTAGTTACTCCCCCAACCACCGTAAGCGCTGCCTGCATCGATGTGCACGGACACATCCGCAGGCGCGCTTGGCTCCACCCAGCTCCACTCCCCCAACGCTCGAGCCAACTACGGTTGAGGTGATATCGCGTTTCGCTTGCTCTCTTCCAGATTCCAATGTTAACAGCAGCAACGGTCGAGCGGTCTAACAATAAGGCACGTGCTCGTTCTGCCGGCGAGCCCCGGCTTTAAATCGTTCTGTTTTTGTTCCTGTTCTCTCGCTCCTTTCCATCTCACCCGTTCCATCTCTTTTTAGCATGCCCTCAGCGATTTCTTACAAGGGACGTGCTGCGCGATACAGAAATCTGTTGCTACTTTGCTTACATCTGTCAGAAATTTGACAGGCCTCGGATGTATTCGTGATTATTAATACTGAATATCAATCTAACTAGTTAATTAATCGTGTATTTCGCGGTTTTCTGTTACACCCTTTGTTCACAGAAAATTGGTTGTTTAAAATTGTTTGTTTGGGAGTTGCAACATTGTTAATGATGCCATCGTATAGCAGATGTGCGTATAATGGATGCAAAAATGTTCGTAAGACGAGTCTCAAGCTGAGCTTCCATCGTTTTCCTAACAACGACGACACGTAAATATTTAGACGAAAATAATTTTTAAGGGGTTACGTGGGTTTTTAAGCCAAAAAGCATATTTTCTTTATTAAAGAACATATAATTGATAAATGATTTTATTCCAAATGCTAAGCACATAAAAGAGCAACATTACAATAATATTTTTTTTAAATGTCATTAAAAAATTTGGGTTAGTCAGCCGGTGGGACCTGGTTTCCGGTGACCCCTCGGAAAAACGGTGGACACGATTTCTCGAAAACTAATGCATCAATCTTATTGAAATTTTACATACTTCTTCACAATAGCATTGACTAGTGATTGAGCGAAGGTTTTTTTTTCGATTACCACTGATTTCGCAAGACTATCCGTAGTGTAAATTGTACTAAAAATTGAACTATTTTGCATATAACTCTGCCGAAAATCCATATTTCAATTATTTTTCAAATGCTTCATTCAATCACTGGTCAATGCTATTTTGAAGAAGTGTGCAAAATTTCAATAAGATCGTTCCGATAGTTTCTGAGAAATCGTGTCCACCGTGTTTTTAGGGGTCTTCGGACACCAGGTCCCACCGGCTGGGTTTGTGTGTTTGGGTTTGATTGGGTTTGTTTAGGTTATATAGATATACTTGCAGGGGTAAGCGCAGCATTGCGATGGCACACTAGCCACCAGTGAAGTCGGAGGAGTGGGGATATCGATCGGCCGTGGCGAGCAATATAGATATACTCGTGCGGGCTAAAAAATAAACTTTAAAACTCGATTTCTATTGAAACGCGCTAAAAATCCCTTCAGGGGTCTTCATATATTAAATGGAACATCTGTGCAAAATTTCGGCCGAATCGGGTGTAAAGGTAGGTTTACACTACGACACTTTGGTGTATACACTCAATGTATACATCGAGTGTCTGCGTGTGAACACCACTGTCTGATCTCGGGACATTTATTGCGACATCTCGCTAGGTGTCGCGTCGAGCGCCGTGTGAACAGGTTGTGTCGGAGTGTCTGCGGCAGTGTCCAAGTTTTCGAACCGGCGCGAAATTATCCAGACACTCGCGACCCGCGGTAAATCAAAATGGCCATTACGTGGAGCAAGGAGAGCATTAAAAATTTGATATTTTTTGTGGAAGGACTGCCTGAACTTTGGCAAATATGTTGTGCTGATTATAAAAAATAGAGTAAAAAAACAGGCAGCACTTCAATGCTTGGCGGAACAGTTTGGCACAATATCGGCTAAAGTTGACAGAAAAATGCATAATTTAAGAACACAGCTTAAGGGGCTATACCAGTGTGAACGCTGGAAATTTGGGTGATTTTCAGGACTTTTTGGACGAAAAGTACTCGATTAAATCTTTTGGAAAATTAAAAATATATTTGACCTATATTAAATAATTTTTTCATAGGTAAATATTGAGATCCAAGCGACTAATGCGCTGCCTTCGCAGGCGCAAAAAAAAGTTCCTCCACTGCTGACATAATTCCGGCTGATTGAGTAGCTGAAACCGAAAAAGGAAAAAAATGTCGTTAAACTAGAAGGTATTTCCTGTACAATGACGTAGGATTTTTGAAAAATATCAAAATCTAACAAAATAGCGTAGTTATGAAAAAAGTCTCTTTTCTTGCCTACAAAATGGTCGTTTTTTTCAATGCCAAATCGTCAATTTTTATCCAATCAAAAATATCCTACGTCATTGTAGAGTAAATATATTCAAGAGTACTCAGTTCAAATTTCAAGTCAATCGGATCTATTTGAGTTACACTGTCAGCATATTTGAAAAATCTCATTTCGAAAGAAATGCGTTTAGAGATTTAACTATCGATTTTTGCTAGATAAAATGATATTGACATATATAATTTAAATGATAATGATATTCTTCAAAGAATAAACTGTCGAAAAAGGCAAAAAAAATCGATCTTTTTAAAGTGTCGCACTGGTAGCCCCTTAATAACAGCGCACGAAATTACGGCTGCCGCCGCACGGCGTTTCTCCATGGCGTCCGAGCGGGTACTGCAGCTGTGTCAGTAGTTTTGTGTGTGAACACCTGAGACACTTGTGTAGCGACATCACAGTACAGACACTTTCTGGGACACCGAAACCGTCTTATGTGTGAACAGAACGGACATTAGTGTCAGACATTTGTGTCGCAATAAGTGTCGTAGTCTATGCAGGCCTTAATAGCTTTTCGGGAGTTTATCCCGTAACGACAATAAAAACAGGGGGGACCGAATGCTTAAAGAAAATATTTAAGATAAAATTTCGTAGCCGCAACCTTTCAGGAAAAATGCAAAAACGTCTGAATATACAAAATTTTCGCAAAATTTTTTATTCCAGTTTATTGTTGGGTATAATAATTGACTGTTACTCATTTTTTACTAAGCGCCACTGTAATTTATCACTGAATCAGAAGGGCCTCCCTTGTGCCCCCCCCCCCCCCCAAAAAATACGGCCGTGCGCGACAGAAATATCTCAACGTGATTTTAAATGATGCGCTGTCTCCTACCGAACCGCCCAACGCTTGGTCGGTCAGTTGACCATTAATACAAGCGGGACAGCACTATAGCCCGATAGGCATACGCGAGAGAGAGAACCGCGAGAGGCGTGCCTTGGACCGCTATCATTGTGTGTGGCACACCGATACATCGCCGCGCAGTCTACCGGCGGAAATACTAACTACATTTTTTCTGCCAAATATTAACACGGGCCGTGGAGTTCCATGTAATATCTGTTCTTTGGTATAGCCCGTTTACTCCAATGGCCGAAGACCAAATTGAAAAATAACAGAAGTGTGAACATTCGTTAAATGCCAGTCTCCTGAAATAATGATTTTAATTCTCACCATAGGATCAGTAGGGTAAAAACTTAATAATTTTCCATTCGTACCGCTTTTAAAAATATTGCTTATTCTGAAAATCTTCTCTATTATACAACTTCGGCAGCGCTTCAAGTGGCAGAAGCGCGAACTACCACGTTGCCTCATCAGACTCACTCCCCACTTTGCAAGTTTCCGCACCTGTATGAAAACCGTGGTCCTGATCCATGCCTAAAATTCTTCAGCCAATCCTGTGCATTTTCCGATGTTTGAATTCCCAAGCCACTCTGTCCGTTGACACCGCTACTGAGAGAGAGAAGGAAAAAGAGCCAGAGACGTTTATAAAGTAATCAAGGTCGGATATATTGCGGAAAAAAATAGAAGGGCGGGAATTGAATGTTGGTATGTTGAATAAATAGTATAATGGAGGTGAGGGGAGGCACTCTAATCGCATGACTACAGAAAGTTGTATTTCAAAAGGCCTTGGCCGGAAATTATTTCCCTAATTATTTTTCTGCTCATATGTCCAAAATAATGAGGTCGTCTCAAATAAATTTACAGGTCGACGGATTTCATCGTCACTGAAACACCTCGCGCATCACCAGTTTAAAAAAAAAATCAAACTTTCCACACCATTATACGTGTAGGAGCTTACGGTTAAAATGGACAGCTGGAATGCTCCGCAGTGGGCGGATTTCGATGCTAGCGTCAAATCAGATATCGATGAATACTTCAACGTCGAACATGAAGAACTTGAGTCTGGACTAGTCGGCGACTTGCAATATTACAGTTGTCCAAGTACGCCAAACGCAAAGAAAGGAGTCTCCGAGTCTCCTTACAAAACACCAGAAGTGGGTTCGTTCAGAGAGAGCCACAGGCTGACCAGCCATGTGAAGAATTTGCAGACAAACGAAGAAAAGAAATTGTTAAAAGGTCAATTGTCCATTACTCCACGGAGCTATATGCTGATGAAAGCCTGTTCAAGGCCCAGTGGACCGTCAACACCAGAAGTTGTTGAAGATGGAAGCATAACAACCAACAAGATCATGAAGGACGTCAAGGAGCCGACACACGTCACTGAGACTAATGTCGAAGGCTCCCAGGGTACGACGACAGCTATGGAAGTCGTGAAAAATTTGGACGCAACGGATAGCGACGACGACGATAACGTGGAACAAAATTGTACTTTACTTGCGGAAGTGGAGAACGATAACGTTTTTCCTGACCAGATTGAGCTTTGTGATTTGGGCACAGTGGCTGAGCAGACCCAGAGCGCAACAAACGAAAAAACCATACAGCCTGCCGTGACAGCTGTTGTAGACGAAGAGGCTAAAATCTCTTATGTAGAAGACAAAACAGAAATTTCCGAAGCATCATCGAGCCAACATCGTTACAACAACACGAATGATCAAACGGTTAAACCGCAAAGCTGTGCGAAGGTATCGACGCACATACATCCCAAGGGTAAAAAGAATCCATCCTGCAGACCGGTGGTTCTGACGTCTAAGGCACGGCGCCAAAGTACTTCGAAATACCGACGTGTGTCCAACAAATACGTGAGTCTTGCGGAAGCTGTTTCAAAATTCCAAAATGGGACGCCCGAACGTTTTCGGTCGACCCATAAAAAAGATCCCAAAACATCAGGCACGGCTGGACCTGTGCAAAAAGTGAAGCATGCTGTGATGAAGCTAACATGCGCCAAATCACCGATATTACGGTGTAAATATCGCTCAAGGGTAACTCCCATGTCAACTGAGGAGGAACGTAAAATATCAGGGACGGAAGAGATTCGTAAGAATCGTCTAAATGCTAACACGATCAAGAAATCGGTACCGAATTCTCAGGGACAATTTAAAAATACAGCGACACTGCCCAAAACAATGTCGAAAGCAAAGAAGACCCTGATCGACGCACCATCGAAGACAATAGACGCGAAGGTGACTAGCCAACAGAAAAGCACTCGAGATCCGTCAAAATTAATTAAACAGGTCGCCGAATCAACAACATCGGATCGCAATACGGCCCGGAGACGCACAACCATTATGGGTGCCTCAAAGCCTCAACCGGAAGAAATGAAAAAATCAGTAAATGGCGTTGATTCTCTATCAATATCTCGTGGAACGATGATGAATCCTCAAAAAGTATTAGAAAAAATGGACAAGCCAGCAATGAATACTGGCACGTTAACACTGAGCCGAAGAACAATGGTCGATTCATCAAAATCCTCATTGAAAATTGACAACAAGCCAACGATAAATGCCGATCCTTTCTCACGAACGTGCAAAACACCAATGAATCCTCCAGAACCGTTCAAAAGAATTGACGTTAAGCCAAAGCCAACGCTTGACTCGCTGTCATTGGTGGATAAAAGCAAAGATGCGAATATTCTTTCGACTTCAATGTTGCCGGAATCGATAAAAAAACATACACCTTGTAAGAAAACTGTTCCAACCGTTGTGTCAACGGAAGAGGGTGTCTCGATAAAAGACGTCGAAATTCTCCACTTTGGTATTCCCGTTGGCACTAACTACAAGAAAATGACAGAACCCGTGCCCTTTCGTTTTGAATCTCATAACAAGAATTTGCAAAGCAGGAAAGAAAAATTAAAGAGCCGCCCGATCGAGGAAGAGAAGAAACCAAAACCATTCCAGGCGAGACCAGTCCCATCTTACATCACGAAATCATCCTCGAACCTCACGAAGCTTACGAACAAACCTCTCGCCGCGATCGACGCACCATTCAGCTTTCAAAGAAGAAATGAACTAACGCTGAAAAAAAAGAAGGAACTGTTCGACCAAGTGGTTGAACGTGAGAAACAAGCGCGCATTTTTCACGCAAAGCCGGCACCGAAGTTTAAGCCGGTTTTTGTACGAGGCGCCTCTTCAGAAAATCTTCGAAGTAACAATCTCATCGAGAAAGACAAGAAGACTTCGCAAGGGACGAGACAACGAGGCCTCAGCCAAGGCTTGATCATCGACAACTGCGAAAATACAGCGCCGAACGTCCCTACAACGAATCAACCAAAGCTAAAGGATTCACTGATGGATCTTAAACTGAGAAAAACGTGAAATAAACATTCTCGATCGTCTGCGCAATGTTTCACTCTAAGCGGGCCGGGTGGAGGGGGACAAAAAATTGAAAAATATCGTAAATCCGATAACGTTCAGTCCTATGTGACTTTCTGATGTAAATATGATTTTCCAAACAAATGCATAAGGAAAAAATTGCCCAAAATACGCACTTTTTTAAAATTCTGACTATGTAATTAAAGAATAATTTACGTATCGCCGTATTAGAATTTGCATCTACTGCATTGTATTGTGTGACTTCGTAAAAATTGATCGTAGAGACGTCGCCGATATTCAACCGTAAATAATATTAAATTGTATCTGCCAGAAGTACTATTATCAATTATTTTCTATGTACGCGATAACATTTCGAGACTTCCGAATGCCAAGTCAAATAAAGAACGAAGTATTTGGTTGAATTTGAGAATCGTGCAATTGTCATTTATTTAATAATAACGATGAGTTCAGATAGACCTCGAAATATACCTTACCGGAACTGCGAACAGAGCCTTCAACCGAAATTCGAATTGACCGCCATTTCGTTACGACCGCGCGGTCCCACCGCACAGCGTCGTTCGTATTTGTATACATTTTCCAACGTCTAAAAGATAACCTATAAGAATGTTGAGATCAAACTAAGAAGTAAATCGTCGAGTATGGCTCCTTGAATGAGATTCGTAAAAGTTTTGGCGTGGTAAACCTTGATTTCTCTGGGCCATTTAGCGGATTTTATTCTTTCAAAAATGACGAGAGAATAAATAATGGCGACGACAAACGAATTTGGGCCAGACTCAGGCGGCAGAGTAAAGGTATTGTGCAAGTACAATTATATTACAGTCTAGCAAGATCGCGTAACTATACGAATTCATTGAAAGCAGTATAGAATTATTATTTGGCTACTAAATGTTCAATATTACACGTACCACTTCGGTACCTGCCAAAAAATAATATGAATAATTTGTGAAAAACGGTTATTATATACAAACGATAGGGTCGTAAGAGCTGTAAAGTAATAATGATGCCAACAAATGTTGATTGAAATCAATGAATGTCCAGAAAAAATACTTTAATAACGATAACAATGGTTACAGGGTCTCACCATAGTAAAACCATTGGTATACGGTAATATAGCGCGTTATTTTGGGAAAAAGAGAGAAGAAGATGGCCACACTCATCAGTGGACCGTTTATGTCAAGCCTTATCTCAATGAAGACATGTCAACTTATGTTAAAAAGGTTCACTTCAAGCTGCATGAAAGTTACAATAATCCAAACAGAGTAGTGACAAAACCACCATACGAAGTTACCGAAACAGGCTGGGGTGAATTTGAGATTGTAATTAAAATATATTTTCATGATCCTAACGAAAGACCGGTGAGTACAGTTTTTTTCGAATTGCAATTCTAGATATTTTATTGCTTCCAACAATAATCCAGTTTTCTTTTTGCAGGTAACAATTTACCACATACTCAAATTGTTTCAATCCACGCCTGAAATTCAGTTAGGCAGAAAATGTTTAGTTTCGGAATTTTACGAAGAAATCGTTTTTCAAGATCCTACAGCATTGATGCAACATTTGTTGAGTACTAGCAAACCTATCACGATCAGCGTATGGAGGCACGACACCGACTGTACGCATACTCTTTACTCAAACAAGCCAAAATTATCCAATTAACGTTCTAGCCATCACTGATCATTGATGACGAATTTTCATGTAACTATTTGATTTTTTAGTCGAGGCTAAGAAGGAAACAACCCTGAAAGCTATAACCGATGCTAGAAACAAAATAAGAATCGAAGTGGCCGATCTCAAGGAAAAATTAACTCTTGCCAAGGAAACAATCGCAAAGTTCAAAACAGAAATATCTAGAATTACCAAAACTAGCGGGGGACTACCGGTTCAATGAATCTCAGTACACCACTGGCTTACATCTTCTAGCTTTGATAGAATTAATCAACGATTTATAACGTATGGATACAATGATTTTATGATAAGTTTTCAAATAAAAAGAACGATGAAAAATGTGTTTTTTTTTTTAAATTATACCCCAAACAATAATAATAAGCATGGTTAAACGGATCCATCTTGCCATCTGGTGCATCGTTTCTTATATCCGTTATCTAGCATTTACGTGGAATGGCTTGAAAACTCGAAATGGAGGTATCATTTCTATACAGACTTTAATTTTCAATGCTGATGCAACTGTGAGAACATATTTCTCAATGCACAAAGAGGGCATTCGAGCATCAACATACTATGTCGCAATTATGAAATTATGAAATAGTAGCAATGAAATGTTGCATGAAAAATTGAATTATGTTTGAGCTACAAAATGGTTGTTTCTGGGCTACTGAACGCTACTTAGACTACTGTGACTAAAATAATGCACACTCGTTCGTCGCTTGAGGCAAGTCAAATTTAAGGTATTCCTTTCGTGAACCTCAAAGTTTAACTATTAACTGATTTTCGTCTATAATCGAGTCAAAATGCATCCCAGTATACTGGTAAAATTTTAAACCAATTTACCGAAATTGTAAAGCGAGGTATACATTTACAACGATCGAAAAATCATTTTTTTTCTTGACGCGATCGAACTATATATGTAGAATATTTTCCCAAAGTTTCAAAGCGTAATCCGAAGAACTTCAAACGTTACAGCCCATCAACGCAATGCCTCACCGTTCGGATCCGGAACGGGCGTAAACATCAAACGCGTTCTTCTCAAAACTGCATTTTTTATCTTGGCTTGCCGGATTGCCAAAAAACTATTAAGCCGAACGAGTTGAAACTTGGTAGAAATATTGAGAATATTGCTATTTTCTACTTGACAAGAATTGTTTCTGAAAAACTAGAAAAAAAAACGTCTTTTTAATCCAAATTTTACATACATTTCGCGTGAAATGTTGATCTTTTTTGTAAATGCGTGCCATTCTCGTGAATTCCCATTTTCTTCATTTTATTTACTGTCAAATAGAAACTATACATGTTCTAACTGCGAAAACGTTTCAATTTTTTTTTGCAAACCAAAGTCTACGAGGACCTAGATTGCACGCCGATTCGCAACTCCCGCGCCAACCTTGCTGTAACACTCTACCAAAGCTCCGCCGTTTTCATGATAAATGAATTAGAAAAAATTGTTTTGTATACTTAAATATATTGTTTAAGTATACCTACAGTTTGATAAGTATAGAATAATTATGTGTTAGTTTAAAAAATCTCTCAGAACTCGTTTTTTCTCAGATCAACCAGATGACCAAAATCAAGTACACCGACATTTAAAGGTCCTTCACGAGATTGTTTATAACTTCTTTAAGTAATGATATTTCAAAATGAAATTTGGTTCACAATTCTGTTAATCTACATGAAAATAAATATCCAAACGATTTCTCGAACATCTTATTTATTCTTTCAAAAGTATTTTTTTTTAATTATCCTGATTTTCAGGTCATCACTAACCCTTTGACGCACAGAAAAATGTATTCCCAATGTGACCGCTAGAATACATTATTAGGCCAAACGCATAAACGCGTTTTCCGTAGCGGAAAGGTTGAACAACCCGATGTACTTCGAAAACCCGATATACCTTGAATAAAAAACTAAATATGGACTTAGTTAAGAAATTATATTTATCACTACCAATAATTACTCAAGTACACAATGTAATTGCAATTATTCTACAATGAGCGGAAAACGAAATACAATACCACTAATTTGACTCACCAAGTCTAATTAGCATAGAAAATTCTACGCGGTACAATAAATCATCCGCGATAACACGAAGGTGATGCAAATTTAGGAATTAGTTCATAATCTCTCGAACGCAGCCCCGCATTCGCCTCGTCCTCCTCGCGGTACTTGGTTATTTAAACTCGGACGAATTGAGATTTCGTCATGCGATTCGGCGATTGCTAAATCGGGTTTATTTCGCGATCAGTTTCTCAACGCGCAGCATATCGATCCTTCGCAATATTCCAGTGCCTAAAAGAACGGGTGCATGAGAAATAAGTTTTATCGGGAAATTCATAAGCATATGGAAAAGAAAGCTCCACAGCACTGCACGGCTACTTCTATCACATCGATAATACACGTCCGAGGCATTACGTAGCTCTCTGTACTATATAGTGCGTATATGTTCGTACAGCTGTTTCGAGAGAAGCACATGCACGTGTAAAGTCTTATACGATGTCGAGCACGAAGGTGGAGACAACCGAGAAGACACTGTGAGAAAATTATTTACATTATTATAGATTTTGGCACGAATTACGTGTATGTTAATTAACGTCGTTTCCTTTATACCGTGTACCATCGCATATAACTTTTCGATGTCAAGCGAACTTATATAAATAATATGGGTATATGGGATTGAGAGGCTATTATGCAACGATAGAAGCGTGCGACTCGTAACTATGAGATCTGTAATATATAATATAATAAATATATATTTTTTCAATGTACACAATTAATCGAGAACCGAAAAGCTTTTTCATGCCATATTTCGTTTTTCTCATTGCTTCTATATTGCCATACTTTTTACGTATTTTCTGTTATTGTCACATTTATCGAGTCGAGATTGTTATCAAATCTAAGCAGTACCGGTACGCGAACGTATTTCGATCCTTTGCCTAATACTGAACAGTGCTTTGCAGTTTTAATGATAATAATGACACGGCGAGTGTATCCTTCGACGAATCACTCGGGAGTGTATGAATGGGAATGTGCATCGAGTGCCAATAAAGATTGCGAAGATGGGGTCCTATAGAACGACTAGGCCTTTGCTCAAAGCCTAAAATGTTGGGGTGTGACGACAAGCTTTCACCTCAACCGTAAGATGTCACTGGCGTCGTGTTAACTTGTGTCCACACACGGACATCACATCTTGCACGGATGTACTCAAGCAAACGCGATGCTGGTGACATCTTACCATTGGGTTGAAAGTTTGTCCTTAATATCCCAACTTTGTCAGGCTCAAACTACCCGTAAGCCGTATTCTTCTATAGAACACGATCTCCGTTGATAGCACATGCAATAATGTTATATATAGATATGCTTTTTGAATCTATCGACACAGGCCCGGCGCCGAATTCATAATAGGCGGTTTAGCTGCTATGGGAGCTGGATTTTTCACAAATCCTTCTGACGTCGTCAAGATAAGATTGCAACTGCAAGGCGAATTGGCGGCTCGTGGTACATACCGGAGAATGTATAAAAATACGTTACACGCTGCGTACACGATAGCAAAGCACGAAGGAATTTTCGCTCTTCAGGCCGGTCTTGTGCCAGCGCTTGCTTTCCAGGTCATCCTCAATGGCATACGCCTCGGTGCTTTTAACATGGCGAAAAATTACGAGCTCACCCTCAACTCCAAAGGCGAAACAGATATATTGAAGACCGCTTTGGTCAGCGGAACAGCTGGAAGCATCGGTGCTGTTTTGGGAAGTCCATTTTACATGGTAAAAAAATGGGATGCACGCATACATTTATTTTTCTTGATTTACTTCTAAGCGAAGGTAATAAGTCGTCTATGCAGTACAATTGTAATCAAGAAGGCTTTGTACTCTTGCGTCATATCACAATAGGCTAATAAATAAATCTATTAAGAAGAGGTTTGACACGGGTAGAATCCGAACTTCGGGACAGTTGTAGCCCATTACGAACTGTAGGTCGGAGCTCAAAGCCGTTTTCGAAAAAAAATCAACAGGACAGTTTTACGAGTTGGAGACATATCGGTGCGTTGTTGTGATAAGTACGAGCTGCCAGTGATGCAGTGCCATCCGCTGCGTCACTGGCTCGTAATCGCGAGATTGCCGGATCGAGTCTCGTTGGGCGACTTTTTTAAGGGGGGAGATACCTGTAAGCGAGGAAAAAACTGCTGATTTTCGTCATTTTTTTTAAAGCAAAGTTCTCTTGACTATTTTTGAGATTTAGGGTATGTTTCATTACTACTTTTGGCTGTTACATGGTTTAAAAAAAATCCTTTAAAATAGCGGACGTATGGCAGGGTCTACTAAACAAGTTGCGGCATATGTTACCAGACGGCGTGACACGTAGCGTCGGCGGGATTAATCTGAAAAAAAAAAAAAAAAAACGAACGCAGATTTTTCTTTCAACACTCATACGCAGAATATGAACTGAGAAAAAGTGCGGAATGCTGAAAATCGATGAAATGGTACGCTTTGGAACAAAAAGATTGAATTTTCCGAAAGATGGCTACTTTTTGCAATACAAAAAAATACTTTCCTTTTCATTTTCAAAAACATTTAGGGTTATGTTTTACGCAATAAGGTTAGAAAGATCCAAAGACGATGCCATGGAGCCTAGATACCAGGAGGTTCAGCGAGGCCCTTCAACTCGTCCCCAAAACGAGAACGAGAAATGATGTCGTTGGGGTGCTCCGGCACCTATATGTATATAGATATACGCTAAACACGGCTCATTCGTGTTAAGGGATAACATCACTCTTGGATTTTGGAAAAACGTTTTCTTGCCTAAAAATACTTTGGTGCCATAAAAACAATATGCAATTGACCTGTAGCGATTTTTTTTATTTAAAGGTTCAATTATCGATTTGGCTGCAGTGTCTCGGAACGCGCGCTGAGTTGCTCGTACAACTTCGAATGCGTTTTTCTTGAAACCACTTTTTTCAATCTCGGAAGACGGATTACTCGACCACCTTCGATTTGCGTGCATCGATTTGAAATTTTGATAGCAGCTTCACAATTACATTCTCTATTGGAGTACGTAGCCGTTTTTTGATTAAATGTTAACCTTTTTATTCATAAACAATTTACTGCTTTTTTGGCAAAAAAATCGATTTATTTCCTTCAAAGTGCGCTATTTTTTCGAAACTTGAAAGCAAATTTCTAGGTAGTCTCATAGCTAATAATATATAAATTATCATTTGTTTGGTTTTCGTTTCAAGTCTTATATTTTACGAGAAAACCGTTCTCCCGTGGAGCTATTTGTAAAAAAAACACGTTTTTCTAGATGGGCTGTATCGCCACCATTTTGAGTTTGAGTTTGAGATCTTTTCTCGCTTTTGCGTTTTTTTTTCCGAACCGTCATGAAGAAATTAAGAATCGGCGGATATTTCGACGTTTGATGTCACGATCGGTCTGTCGTGAGGTTAGAAACTCATCCGATCACTCACCTCGTTGACCAATATATTACTATATATGTAGGTGCCGCTGTACCCCAGCGCCATCACTTCGGCACACATTCGGCGACGCTTTTTTCAGCGCCTTTGCATTGCCGTTGAGCCTCCTGGTATCTAGGCTCCATGGACGATACCATCAGAATCGATCGATTAGTTTTTCAGCTATACGTCACGCCGTTTTTGAAAATGGAGTTTTGAAGACCGTGTCACACCGCCATTCATAAAGATTGATTTAAAAAATACCATGTAAACTTATCAAAAAATCATAAAAATCAGCAATTTTTTTCCTCGCCAAAGGTTTCTTGGCCCTTCAAACAAAAATGTCTACGTTTCGAATGTCTGATATTGATTTTATATCGAATGATGGAAAATTTCGTACATTTGCATTGCAATACGACGCAGGTTCGTCATGTCTGCAGCTGTTTTTATTGCAAGTAAAATTGAAGAGTAAATCTCTCATACATCAAACAGTTTCAATGTACGGTAGAATCCCGATTATCCGAACTAATTGAGACCAGGGGTAAACCGGATAATCCATTTTATGGCAAAATAAAAGTTGTGTTATGCGGGCCCTAGACCTACAATAACATTGTACAATTCTTTAAGGTAGATCGAGCGCGCGCTCTTGATTTCTATAGATTTAGTTCAAATTTGCATTTTGCGTCTTTAGGTCAGGATTTAGAACAGTCGACTATTCAGATTGATAGATAATGGGTTTTAAAATTGCAACTTTTAACACCGCGGGGTCTGCTTTGTTAATTAATATTTGTCCCCTATAATAAGAAGACGTATGGCAACACCACATCGTTCCACGTATCCAATGAAAGTAAGTTTGCGCGGCATATTTAAAATCATACTGCAACACGAATTTTTTTGGAAGTAATTTTTAATCGAACAATATTTTTAACCAGTTATGAATTAACCAACAATTTTATTTGTTAATCAAGATAACATAAACAATATAAAATATTAATATTTATAACGCAAATGTTTTTTTATGATAAAAGTTTTTAACGACAATTGTTATTTTTTTTCCGAAATATTTAACAATACTATTCTGCGGTCTTGTCATATGTCTTCTTATTATAGGGGACAAATATTTTTTTACCGAGAATTATTCTGTCTTTACTGAACGTTTTTAGCAAAACTGTATAGTAAAGGCAATCCAAATTTTGTTCACTCGTTCCCTAACTAGTTTGCCATTTAAATATAGATCTTTTAAAGAAATTATAAACTTAATAGAATGGTACGATGAATTATGTGATCTGACTTTCGGCCTATGAAGACTCTGCAGTGTTAACAATTGAAATTTAAAAACCCAATATCTCTCAATGTAAATAGACGACTGTTCTGAAATTTCTATATAAATCTAGTGCGCGCGTTCGTTCTACCTTAATTGTGCAATAATATTAAATAACGTTTTGAACCCAAACGATTAATTATTATTACGTAATAACTTCGATGGCCCATAAGCGTCAAGGTTTTCGCGTGAGTAAGACCTCCCTGTGTATGGCGCAATCCTACACGGTGCAATGAAAACATATGGTGCAATAATATTTAAACTTGCTCAAACTTTTATTCAATCATTGCGCACTCTTCAATACTAACCCTTAACGGCCAAAAACATCGCGTAATTCGTAATATTGTGCAACATAATTGCCGTTTACGGCTCGCCTAAATCTATAATCACAGTTTCATTCATACGCATTTGTATTTGCACTAATAGACGTACTTCTATCATATACATACTAATAACGTACTCATGTTATATGAAAATTGTCGACCGCCGCGCGCTCGTGAGTGTTCATACTTACGAGTTGGGATGCTTAGGGCTACAGAACACGGCTCCGGGCAATCGGTGTCCGGACAATCGGGATTCTGCTGTACTGTGCTTACGCTTACACTTATCGTCGGATATGCTTGAAGTAATATATTTTGTTCGGTGTTATCCGTCGTATAAACAGATAAATCATAAATGATAACGCCATACGCTACATCGACATTGACATCCAAGAAAACATCTCTTTCGTTGGGCAATTTCGACATAAGTGTTTGAACAAACTTGAGGATATTGGCGCAGACAACTAACGGCGTAAAATCAAACCTATTTTGATTGCATTTTTTCAATCAAATATGCACACTTCCAGAGCAGTCTGAACATTGGCGAAGCCAGGAGGGGGCACGGGTGTGGGCACGACCCTCACCCCAGAAATCAAGGTTTCCCTCAGAAAAAAATCGATCCAAAATAATTTAACTCAAATGATCGATTAATTGTATTTCTTTCGCCCAAGCTAGCATAAACGTATGGTTTAATAAAACTTGACCCATTTCCTTCGCCGTAATTTCGTAATATGTATAAAAGGTAGCTATTTCATCACGTAAATTGAATAGTTATTCAAATTTCACAATAAAGTTAACGGCGGCCAAAAGAAATCCATTAGAGTTTCCGGCCGATACCCAACCAGAATAATACTTGAAGAGCAACATTTACTATCGATTGATAGATAACATTACTATAAATTCCAAACGCCGAGTTGACAGTTCACAGATAGCTGCAGGAGGTGGCACTTTTTTCAAATTGAGAATGAAGAACGGAGAGGATTTCATCAATAATTATTAGAAAATCTTAATACTTGTTACGTTACACCTCAGAAGCTGGAGCGGTGGCCATGAAAAACATACTTTTATTAAAAATTAATGAAATAACTGCAGGAAATTTAAGAAAGCTTATCAAAACAGAGTACTGCCCCAACTTATATAAACTTTTCTAAGCAGCAGTAGTATTCCGAGTGAGCTTCGCCGGATGTAAGAAGAGTTTTTCTGCCACGATGCGGCTACAAATAAGACTTAGAAGCACAATGCTGCAGGAACAATTCTTTCATATGTCACTGTTAGAGATCGGCGACACTGTTAAAAAAAATTCCAACTAAATCGTGTTTGGCCGATTTGCAGAAAAAATCGAAAGCAAGACTTATATAATTGAGTACCTACTGAAAGTATAAGGTTTAAAGACTGGTAACTGGATTGAAAAATGATGAAAGATGAGTTGATCATTTTTTAATGTATTACAAGAGTTTGATATTAATGTTAACATGAACGTGTGAGTAAAACTCCATACTTTATGTGTGTTACGTGATTATCGACTATTATGTCAATTTTATTAAAAAAGAATATGATTGTGAACGAAAATACTTTTTTGTCAGTCCCCTCAGAAAAAAATACTGGCTACGCCAATGAGTCTGACAACCGTTTTTATCTGTGTATAAAAATAAACATCACGGGGTAGACAAATAAGTGCACATTTAAGAGGAATAACTCACCTGTACATGTGTCAAGACCCTCGTTGTCGGTGATGTACTATAAGCAAGAACTTGTTTCCACGTAAGGAAGTACAACAGCTGTTAGAAACGACGCATTGAGCTATGGTGGCGAATTTGCCAGGCTTCGAACATGTGACGATGAAGTTAGTAAAATCACTTGTTAATGTTGCAATGCTTTTCAGAACACTTAGCCTCCTGAAGTCCTGCGTACTATTTTTAGAAAAAAAATAATTAATTCGTATAGACCTATTTTCCAAATCACTCTGTTGGAATCATAACACAACGTCCTGGTACTAGAATTGCATTATCAAACTAAGTTTAAAGTTTCGAATTACGTGGCACGTCAGTTTGAGACTTCTGTTGAGTTGATGTTGACATTTGTCATTGTGGTAGCATTGCTTTTACTGAGGTGAGCCAATATAAGATCACTCTCCAAGTATCAAACCTAAATACTTTTTTGTTACGGAGATATTAATATTTTTCCGTGTGGGTATGTATATGACTGAATTATTTTGTTATTATATTAGTACTATGGGTCCATCTTCAATCTAGCGTTCCCTTTTCTGGGCCTCAGGAGGTTATGTCATGCGCGCATATACACACAGAGCAGGGGTGTAAATCTCATCAGACAACCCCTACGAGATACACCTTAGGTAACGCTGACACCAGCTGTATTCTCGTCTTGG
Organism: Ophion obscuratus; assembly: GCA_964007375.1. Taxonomy (NCBI): domain Eukaryota; kingdom Metazoa; phylum Arthropoda; class Insecta; order Hymenoptera; family Ichneumonidae; genus Ophion; species Ophion obscuratus. The sequence goes on from OZ023321.1 coordinate 33,762,385, forward strand.
AAGTCCCATGACTAAAAAAGTACTCGATAAAAAAGACCTATCGATAGTGTTTTAAAAAGCTCTCGAAGTAAGCTATAAGAATATACAATGAAAAATACGCGGTTTGATGAAAAATGTTGAGTCGACCGTCACATGACCTTGGTGGTCAAATTGAGATTCCCAAATTTGTCCCTTCTCAAAACAAAATATCTTTTCTTTCAACATTATTATGTTACAATCCACATTTTTTTAAATATACGCCTGCAACATCTTATCTGGGATGGCCTATATAATATGGTCATGGCGTCATCACCAACCAAACATCCAAAATATCAATGCGTACCTGCGAGTTTTGATATTCGTGTCACCATCCAATAATCTAACATGATGCCTAATGCGACACACGGTCATAAAATTCGAAAACATTAGGTACCACCCAGCTATAAATGATAACGACATCCCAATGGTGGCAAATACAAACTATCAATCGAGAAGGCAGACTGTTGAAAAAAGATCGAGTCAAAGGGTATTACAAAAAAAATATAGGCCGGTATCCATTCTGTTACGGTTTTTACGGATTCTGACCTAGTGTGACTAGTGCGGAACTTATGAGATATGTAGCAATGAGACATTGGGATACCACAGGAACAAGGAGGTCAGAATATTTACATGGAACTCTATAACTCGGATTTAAGTCCCGACATTATTTCTCATAAGTAATATTGAGGAGGGTCGAGCATTTTACTGATGAATTTCAAATGATACTGATTTCTTCTTAGGCATAGATAAAAGTTGAACTTTAAAGTTTCCACAAGTGCCACTACATCATTTTTGAGAGAAAAAATGGAAACCTGAGGAGTTTATAACAGTTTTTTAAATGGAAAATCGGTAACACGCGTTTTGACCCGACGACAAAATATCCTCGACAAAATATCCGCGACAAAATATCCGACGACACAATATCCGCAGGATAAAATATCCTCATGACAAAATATCCGCAAGACACAATATCTGCCGATATTATATCCGCTGTCGGTGATTAAATCTATGATTAACGTTATTACTCTTAAACTAGGACAACTGGCTTCATGAGACAGACAATGTTTTTCTCTTTGCTGTGTATGTAGTGCTAATGTTTCTTGAAGGAATGACGTTGTAGTGCTACAGTTTAAAGTGTGTATGTAGTGCTACAGTTTAAAGTGTTTAAAGAAGGGAGCAAAATTATTAATATATGACGGATATGTTTATTCAAAAAAGAGTGTGAATAAAACAAGCATAACTTGGCGTTGTGTTGAGCATAAGAAACGTTCATGTAATATTATTATAGTACATCCTATTATAGTACATATTATTATTATAGTATCCAAGTATATTTGCGTGGCATTGCTAACAATATTTTATTAAACTAATATTATATACAAAAACTTTACAATAAAGAAATAAGTGCAACGAAGAAGCTCGTATTATGCCCCCACCCCACTATCTCACACACCCCACAAAGGTGTTTTGCGCGCGACCCCGTTGATGTGGTGGACGAGATTTAGGATTTTGTCTCGCGGATGTTTTGTCATGAGAATATTTTGTCTTTCGGATATTTTATCTTTCGGATATTTTGTCTTTCGGATATTTTGTCCTCGGATATTTTGTCGCGGATATTTTGTCGTCAGGTCAGATGTGACGTAGCCGGAAAATCATGAATTTAGCCGCAGATGATATTTTTTGCTGACATGTCCACTGCAGTTATTGATGTAAAATGTTAAGTACTCGCGATTTTTCATGAGAACCTGTGTTAAATTATCTACTTTTCTCATTTTCAAAAAATCGTATTTATTGAAGGAGTGGCACTTTCCGAAACTTTGCCGTGAGACTTATATTGGACAAAATACGTTTAGAAATTAAGTATCTTTTAATATTGATGGGTGGAAGAATCCATTCTTTTTATAGACGTTCAATGAATTATAATCGGTAAGCACTCATCAATATACTTAATTCAATATTCAATTATTTTCGTTACGTATGAAATTCTTGGTTAGGTGCCGTTCCAGTTAGAAATCCACTTTTTAAGAAATTGCCATGTATATGTTTGGTATATTTTATATATAATACTTGCCATATGTAGGGAACTACTCGCAGCATCAAATAGTCCTGCGCCTATTTTAGGTATTCGAATGGGCAATGAGGTTTAAAATTTTATTTTCGTTGAAAAAGAAATGTCCATTATCATGTCTTACTAATTATCAAATTAAGTATTTAATTATATCATGGTTATGAAACTCATTGTTCTATATGTACTCGGTACATTGATTTTTTTTGTTTGTTCTATTACAGAACCGGCCTTTTAATTTTACGGTCCATCTAGCCTTCCCTATTCTGAGCCTCAGGAGGTTATGTCAATTTTTCTTGTTGATTATTGTAAACATAAAACCATGAATGATATTTATTTCTCAGATATGATAACCGCAAATTAGGCCATATCTATTAGCCATAGATGTTACCTTGTGCAAATAACACTTTTTTACGAGTACCGTGTGCAATTTTTTCTGAAAGTATTCAGTCGAATGTAGACTGGTATTAGCATCCAGTTTGGTCGGTGTTGATTACAAAAATCTTTATCAAACTGCGGGATGATTGCACGTGTCTGTAGTAGGAAATTGTCTAAACTGCGTTCAACGAGAGCACGACACAGCGCCTCGGCGCTTTGAGCAACCTGTCGGTCGGGCCAGGGTAGTGTGGTTTGCTGCTCAGTAACGTTTCGGAACCTGCGGCATCGTGGCAACGTGGAGAGGGTAAAGCGGGCGGCGCATTAGGCGGGATCTGACCATACCGGACGAATTTAGGTTCGGAAGCGTGTCGTTCTCTCGTTGTAGACAGTATACGGGTGCGAAAGTTTCTTCCAAAGTTACGGATTCTTATTCACTGACGGATATTGCGGTATCCCTATACCGAATTAAGGTAAATGTCCCAATTATTGAACAGCTAAGGATCTGGGGGATTGAATTCGGTGAGAAAAAAATATAAAATCAAGAAAAAACCATCGCTTTCAGGTTCAAATGATACTTTGATATTTTTATTTTCGAAAAATCACCCTTTAAATTATTTTTAAATGATTTTAAATGAAAAAAAAGAATAACAATGTGAAGAATGCAAATGTCCCAATTATTGAACACTGGAAGTGCCTATGTCCCTAATATTGAACAGGCATGTCCCAGTTATTGAACTCTCGAGAATTCTTTTTCCGTTCTAAAAATATTATTTTGGGTACAATATTGAGGAATAAAAGCAAAATGAAACTCTTAAATAATCTTTTGTTAATCATGTAAAAATACAAAAATATATATTTAGTCTCTTTTGAAAGGTTTTTGGTTCATTCGCATTTGGTTTGTTTTTGCTTTTCAACTCGAACTTTATTTTCTTTTTCTTTTCAGCTTCCTCGTTTTCATATTCTGTTTTTGTTTGATTTTGTCGCAGCTTGGCTCCCTGAAATATCGGAGAGCAAAAAATATTGAACAGTAAATTCGTATTTTTAGGTTACATTTAGGTTATATTCTCTTTTTACTTTCCTTTTTATGTTTATTGCACGAAAATACAGATGAAAAATATATTTGACGATCTTAGAGTTATTATTAAAAGAATAGAGGTAAGTTTATTCAGGAACTTACAGTTTTTGTTTGAATAAATCCGATTCACACGATCTGTCACACGTTAAGGAGGTACGGTGATGACCATGCTAGTAAACTTAGAGTCTATTTCACGCCGCAATACCGCCACGTTTTAGATATATGTATAGGGCCTATTTTTCGAGAAATATTTTTTAAGTATTGAATTTCGAGTTTCCTATTATTCTTATAATATGGAAACAACCTTAATAATCTACTACTCGACTTCAGTAGTACGCCATATCGTTGACGTTTAGCATCGTCGCATTTTCGGTGGCTGTCATCGGTTCCACGCGCCCGGCTTATTATTTTTTGTATCCGGTTAACATGGAGAATGAAAATACTGTGGAAGTTTATAGAGGAGTAACGGGATTGTACCTGAAGTCCAGTTTAGAGACAAATGTAGATTCTGACGGACAAGAATTAAAAAATGAAAAGATAATATTGCGATTGCAGATAAAAAAACGCCGCGTTGAAGTTAACCTCAATGTCCAATGTCCAATCTGTCCAAAGTCAAAACATATTTCACCGATTTTTATGTTATTTTTCCCTTTCCCAATTTTCACAATATTTGCAGGTATAAAAAGCAACGTTTATTTTATATGGCGGTTCTCCTATGCTGAAATTATATATAGATGCGTTGTATAGGTACGTGTAGCCAGAAAAATTGAGATGCCTTTGCTGTACATAAAAGAACTTCAAGTAAATATCGACGGAAGGCCTTTTATAATCCATTAAAAAATTTACGGCTTCACACAATCATATTTTTAATTCGTGTTGAAAATATCCGATAGACGAATCAAATTTGCGCGGGTATCCGGCGTTGCCACACTTCGAGCAAGACGACTGCTGTTACGTCACGAGACGTCTCTCTCTCTCTCTAAATACTTCGGTTTTTGGCGCCTTCATTTCTAAATTTATTGCTTATCTCTGCGGTGAGCTTTCCACTTCAAGGTGCCTTATTGATCACAACGAATCAACGAACGCAACCGTCAGTTTTTTTTACGTGTGTCTTGGCTCCAAGTAGTACAAAAAAATCGATATATGAGAGGACAGGCACATTTTGTCGTCTACGTGTGACTAATTCACCAACTTTAACAGTTAATAACTCGGAAACTGTACGGTAAATCTTGTGGAAACTCCGCATACGCATGGACGAAGGTCTCGACAATGCTAGTAAAAAAAATCGGGCTTTTATCTTGGACTCGCTCCAATCACCGTACCTCCTTAACTGTCTCGATGTTTTGATGGGTTTAATGACGCCAACTTGGAGAATTCGAGTGTTCAATAATTGGGACACACTACATTTTCTATGTCCCAATGATCGAGCACCGTATTTTTTAACAAATAATTAAATAAAGTTTTTTCATAAAAATTGTAATTTGTAAGAAATTTTCTGAGGAACCTGAAACGCCTTTACTTTTTGAGATGCGACAGTTTTTGAATTTTTTATGCCCTTACGCATGAAGCGGCGCGTCTTAGCAAAAACGATAAGCAGTTACCACGACACGTCAAAACGAGTCACCGTTGCTGATTAAATAATTTTTTTCTCTATTAATTAAAGCTTTTTTTGCATAAGTAAGGTAACATTTCGATAGCTAAAAGTTCCATATATGTAATGAAATTTTATAAATAAGTAAATGCATGCAGGTGAATGAGAAATAATTAGAATACAAGATAGTGTTCAATAATTGGGACCTGTTCAATAATTGGGACATTTACCTTATGTGCCCCTATTTGAATTTACATATCCATAGGCCTAATGCTCTGGAGCCGAAAGTACCAGAGTCAAGTTGGCTTGCAGCATCAAGAACCCACGGTTGCAAATTTTTCGTCATGACATAAACATCGAGCTTATCATTTCAGCAAGTTTTCCTAAAGCGATTCATGCTTATGAATCGATCGCGGCTCATTTATCAATCGTCGTTTCCTCAGATTTGGTATATTCTTCCCACCTCTGCCAGCAGTCTTTCAATTTGAACTTTCTTTGGTATGTTCTTCAGCACCTTTCACCCTTTTCATTTTTGTTTCGACGGGAATGAAAACCGACGGATTTTTCTTTTATGTCTCGACCCTTTCATTCCCTAAATAGGTTGAGCAGTTCGTGTATTACAGTATTTTATTTCCTAAAATTTCAATCGTACGACGACCCGATACGCTATTGCGTTTGTTGAAGTCATTCGCGATGATTGTGGAGTAACAAGGCCGTTTTGCAGAAGACGCGTGTCGAAAAAGAAAATAGCCTTTTTTAATCGCTTCGTCTCCACTTCACTATGAATCGAATATGCCTCACTAGCTCGCCACGATTAGCAGAAAATATCGAAATCAGCTTCATATCGACGTACATTAAAACTGCAAATAGTGCTTTATCCGTGATATTTTTATTTACACAACATTTTCTACTAAAATTTACTAATAATTACTAAAATTTTCATTTTTTTACGAATATTAACAGAAACAGATACAAGATTCGTAATTTGAAAAAAGATTGTCTGTCTGTACGTTTGCACGTTGAGAGGGCAGATTTGGCATTGATAGGGTTTCAATACGGGTGAAGCTAAGGACACAGCTAATTTTCAGAATAAAAATATAACATAGTTTTCAAGCGCCGTTTCACTTATATAAAGGCTGATCAACGAATGCGGCCTGACTACCTATAACTTGTACCTACAACGCTACAAACCTTCAATCGCTTCTTTGCCCTTCTTACTTATTGTTCACCGGTATGTGGGTCCAAGCGCATTGCGTTAAAAGGGCAATTTATAGATTACCAAGAATGTACGCATTTGTTATATTTTACCTGTACATTTTATTGAAAATTTGAATACGATAATTGTTTGAATAACGAGCGACTATCGTCAACAACTACAGCCATATGAAACCTGCGTTGTGTTGAACTGGAAATGTACGTAATTTTCCATTGTTCATTATAAAACTAATATATTTAAGAATAAAAGGGAAAAACAAATTTTAATTTTTTAAAAAGTCGCCCAATCGTGACTCGGTCTAGCTATATAGCGGTTGCAGACACAGAGTACGACAACGTACGCCACCAGGGGCTCCGAAGGATCTGTATTTCGCTAACTCGTACATCTGTTCTGTCTATTTTTTCGAAAAAGGTCGAGAGATGCGACTTACTTCTTGCCCAGTATATTGTCCTAACGGAAAGCTGCCACTGCGCGAAGTAGAAAAAAAAAACAGTATCTTCAGGGTCTAATCCTCCACTCGGAAGTCACCCGAAGCATCCATAGAAAGCGCCAAATGGCGAATAAACAAACTACGAAGTTGCTTGAGAGTTTTAGCCGAAAATACGACACAATTGCATATGAAAAATTAATTTGTTCTGCTAAGGGAAATGGATATCTGGTCCTATCTTTCACGGCCATTTCTTTCTTGAAGTACAGTTAGCTATAGAGATTTTACTATCCAACGCGCCGGACATCCGTGTAAACCGCTTCACTAAAAGCATTGAAATATGTTTCTCCTTGGTTCAAATAATTAGCTGTACGTTAAGTACACGTATCATACGTTTGGTTGTCAAAAATCCTACGCCTAGGTTTTTCTTCTGGGCGAATTACATTTCAGGCGACCGAAGAGATTAGATTAGATTTAGGCAACCTTTCGTTCCGTTGTTCGTCGTTTAACGAAACGAAAGAGGTTCCTCGTTTTCTGAAATATCAGCTATCTCGGGAAACACAGAATCTGCCAATCAGCTATTCCTTCTGCACTCATGGCCGCTCAGGTGATGTAATATTTCGACTTAAGGATACGTACAAGGTCAACATAAACTCACAAATTTTCGAACAGTTTTCTCATAGATGGTTCAGTTTCGTAGGAAAAACAAAGCATGAGGCTCTGTCGAATTCACTGACGTAGAGCTTGAACATTTTAGCTACCTTGCTCGCACTCATATGTCACGTGATACATATTCTACTTCGCCTTAAGAGTACACATGGAACAAGCGACCATGACTACGAGACAAATAACTGATATCCAGATTTCCAGTATTCTCTGGGACAGCTGAAATTTCCTGAAGAAAACAAGAAATACTTTTTGCTCTATCAAAAGGAGAACAAACGTCTATATCTTCGTCTACCCGAAACGCAATCTGTGTAGGCGAAATGTTTTTCGCCGTACTTGGCCGTATGTTTTTTACCGACCGGACGATTTCGATTTACGAATTGAGCATCTAATGAAGCCCTACATCATTTGTATAAGCTATGTTTTAGAGAGATCGCCGCTTGATAATATACACGAGGCAAGCTACGGGTTTGTGATAAGGCCAAAACTTTCATTACTTTTCCGAGGGTCGTAATTTCCCAAGCATGGAACAGTACGTACTTTGAGTGTCTCTGATTTGAACACAATAGTAAACGGTTGTCGAGTTCTAATCGTTACCAAAAAAAAAACAAAAATTCGCTTGAACGCAGCTTATCTCGAAAACTATGGGACAGGGAAAAAAGGTGTACATAAAATGTTCATTTCTCAACAAAGACCAGGCTATAAATGTTGACAACCTATTCAAGTTATGAGAATAGATATGCTAAACGGAAACATTGCTTTCTGGAAGGCGCCTCAGGTTTTTTAAGCTATCACGTTTATTGTTTTTTTTTGCTGTTCTAGCAGATACACAGAAATAATTGAAATCATGGGGTACCCTTTTTATAAGAGATTTTGTGATTTTTGGATTTCCATTTTGTTATTTTGACGTTTAGTTATATGCATTTTTGTCCTATACTAAAGCACATCAGCTCATTATGATAAAGGATAATAGATTTTTTGAATAGTTCAATTTGCTCCGTATCGCCTGAAGCAATTTGCAACCCATGATGTCCAAATTTTCTGTGAACTTATACGCATAGCAGTAAATTTAGTGAGCATGATAAGCATGGCTACGGCAAATGAATGTGCCGTAGCTTAAGGTAGTACGTGCGCGAACCTCCTCATTAGAAAAAAAGTTGATTTTTTTTATGCTGTAGTAGAAACATAAAAAATGACATCCGCAAAAACTCTGCAGGCCTTACCGGCTAAATACAATAGAAATTAATTCACGAAATCAACGCATTTAACCCGCACCATATAGAAAATCCATGCGGATCGAACTTTGGAACGGAAATAATAATATTTGCCGGTCAGATCAGAGCTATGCGAAAAGCGACGAATAACACGAAAATTGTCGCGGTCACGTATGCTCCATAATAAATATAGGTTACGGGACATTTCGAGCAGATATCATCGATTCAATCGACTCATTTTTGCGTTCGCTTGCCGCATTACACATACACTACAACACACGATTACACATACGGTAAACAAACACATGCTTGACATGTATCGAAAGCACCTGAATACAGCGTTGCCACGGATATTGCCAGAATTATAAAATGGTGGCCTGTGACAACTCAAGTCAAATCTGATTGCGATTTTACTTCACTTACCAAACTATAATACATACAGTTATTACATGCACTTCTCAAATAATTATTTTCTGTATCATGTTTATTACTATACCCAAATACATTATATTTTGCTTTTTTCAGATTCAATAATTTATATATTTTCTGTCGACTAGTCAATCCGCTAGTACTACCTTAAAAAAAAAATTCTCTGAGATACCCATTTCTCAACTTTATCGACCTATTATTTATTAAGAATCTTTCTTTAAAAGAAACAAGAATCGAGTGGAAACAATAATTGGCATTCTACAAAATTATAATAACTCGGTAACCCTTTATGGCCCTTTTTCAATCATAATCACACCGTACTTTTTAGCCTTCTCGAAAACTCGGAGAATACCACCCACATGCACGCACCTATGCACACACAGGCACGTATTCGATTATACGTGTTATTGGTTTGATTTTCATACAACGAAAGAAAGTTTCGTTTCCTATACATTTTATACCGACTTTACTATAAACAATTCGATGAATAAGAACTTTGCGGAGGGGGGGGGGGGGGTAGGATGACAAAAAGCGGTTTCGTTCACAATCTTTTTTCTTTTAATGAAACTTTCATAATAGTAGATAATCTCGTAATGCACAAAATATGAAGCTTCAATCAAACGTTCATGTTAACATTAGTATAAAACTCTTGTAACACCGTGAAAAAAAAATCAACTAATTTTTCATCATTTTTAATCCAGTTGCCAGTCTTTGAACTTTACTTTCACTAGGTACTCAATTAAATAAGTCTATTATATTTATATTTTTATAAATATAAACTTACCAATATCTATGTTCAGCAGTAAGCATATGAGAGAATCGTTCCTGTAGCATTGTGCTTTTAAGCGACGTTTTGATCCACCCTCACAGCCAGCGGAGGTCACTGAGAGTACTATAGCTGCTTGGAAAAGTTTATACAAGTTAGGGGAATATCCTTTTTTAATATGCTTTCTTAAATTTCCAGCATTTACTGCATCACTTTTGAATGAGGGTATGTTTTTCATGACGATCGGTTCAGCTTTCAAGGTTGACGTATCAATTATTGAGATTTACAAATAATTATCGATGAAATACACTCCGTTATTCATATTTAATTTAAAAAATGCATTAACGTCTTGAGCTTACGGTGGATTCTCAAATCGGCGTTATAGATTTACAATATTATCTACTACTTGGAAGTAAGTGTTGATCGTCCAGTATTCTTCTGGTTGTGCATCGGTCGACAAACCCAATGTATTTCTTTTGCGCAAGGTTAACTTACTTGTGAAATTTGAATATCTATTCAATTTACGTATGAAATGGTTACATTTCATACAAGTTACGAAATTACGACGAAGAAAATAATTCGAGTTTTATCAAATTATTTCTTTATGCTTGCTTAGGTTAAAAACAAAATTAATCGATTATTTGGATTTAATTATTTTGGATCAACACCCTACATATCGGACATGTTAGGTTTCAAGCATATGCATGGCGTCTCAAATAAGGTATTACAAGCTTACATCTCAGAAAGTACGAAATATAATTAAAAAATGTTTCCATTAAAAATTGTCTCATTTCAAGGGGAAAAAATGATGAGAATCTTAATTTGACCTTGGGTTTAAACCTTAAGAACGTGTGGAGGTCAATTTCCATATGTTGAATGAGAACCATCATTTTATATTGTTTATTCGTATAACTTACCTCAAGATGATCAGCATTACCCGGGATGTACCACACGGAGGTTATCCTCGACACCTCTCTTGCGTGTTTACATGTGTATGCGCGCGCGCGCGCGCGTGTGTGTGACAGTGTACGAGCGTGCCCGTGCACAGGTGATAGGCAACTAGTCCATTGGGGTGCTTCATTTATGTGAGCTTACCAATTACGCACGAATGTGCGCACATACACACAGAACAGGGGAATCTTATCAGACAACCCCCTTGTGATACACCCTAGGTAACGCTGACACCAGCTGTATTCTCGTCCCATTTCTAACAAAGTACTCGATAAAAAGACCTATCGATAGTGTTTTGAAAAGCTCTCGAAGTAAGTTATAAGAATGTATGTAATGAATACGCGATTTGATGAAAAAATGTTGAGGTGACCGTCACATGTTGTCGAATTGAGATTCCCAAATTTGTCCCTTCTCAAAACAAAACGTCTTTTCTTTCAACATTATTTTATTACAATCCACATTTTTTTAAATATACTCTTGCAACATCTTATCTAGGATGGCCTGTATAATATGGCCATGGCGCATCAACCAAACATCCAAAATATTAATGCGCGCCTGCGAGGTTTAATATTCGTGTCACCATCCAATAATCTAACATAATGCCTAATGCGACACGCGGTCATAAAATTCAACAACATTAGGTACCACCCCGTTACAAATGATAACGACATCCCAATGGTGGAAAATACAAACTATCAATCGAGAAGGCGAACTATCGAAAAAATATTAAGTCAAAGGGTATTAACTCCAATGTTTTTGTTGGTAGACGTTTAATGAATCATCGGTAAGCACTCATCAATATAATTCAATATTCAATTATTTTCGTTACTTATTTCTAAATTCTTGGTTAGGTCCCGTTCCAGTTAGAAATCCACTTTTTAAGAAATTGCCATGTATGATATGTTTGGTATATTTTATATGAAATACTCGCCATATGTAGGGAACAACTCGCAGCATCAAATTGTCCTGCGCCGATTTTAGGTATTCGAATGGGCAATGAGGTTTAACATTTTATCTTCGTTGAAAAAGAAATGTCCATTATCGTATGTTACTAATTATCAAATGAAGTTTTTTAGTTATATCATCGTTATGAAACACATTTTTCTATTATGTATTCGGTACTTTGGTTTTTTTTGTTTGTTCTATTATAGACCCGGCCTTTGAATTTTAGGTAAAGACTCAACTACAAGCACAGTCTGCCGAATCTATTTCCGTTGGTTTTCAACACAAGCATGTTGGAACAATTTCGGCATTTCGCGAATTATGGAAAGAGGGCAGCATTCCTGCGTTATTTCGAGGGTGGCAAGCCGCCATACCACGATTATTCGTCGGTGGTTCAACCCAGTTGACGACGTTTTCATTGGCATCCGATTGGCTCAAATCATTGAATGTGAGTTTGTTCTTTTGGTGAAAAAAAATATGTATGTACAAAGTGTTCCGCTTCAAATGCAACCTCCATATAAGTATTTCCAGAAGTACGTTTTTGAACGATTTCGTTTTCATTCATTTCAAATAACCGTATGAAAAATGTTTCCACAAGAGATCTATCGTTTCGAGTGGAACATCGGATGTAGATGATAGAAAAAATGTACGTTCAACACGCCGACGAACTATATACAATAGGCACAGCAATTAAAGGATCAGAAAAAAATCTCGATGTTTTTAGGTGATTTTCAGAAGGCTATAACTCGACAAAAAATGGTAGTAGAGCAATAAAAAAAAAGCAAATTGAAGCTGGAAGTCTCTTGTTTCAAGACTTGAAGGTCAAATATTTTTATCCACGGACGTTTCTGGGTTCACTCAAATAGATCGCAAAAGATTTTTTTTTTATTTTGGTCCATTTTTGAAGAGGTGCAAGGGCTTGGGTAAATTTTTTTCAGCAATGTAACTATGATGCTCATTTAGTTGGATTCTTCCGCTTTAATTTGAGAGGTTTCTGGGCTTTGTAGATAACTTTTCGCTGAGTTATCGTAGTTTGAAGCGAAAAAGAACTTTTTGGCTTTGATCATCCATTACTCGGAAACTAATGATCGTATAAAAAATATACGGAGGGTATCCAAAATATTGGATACTTCAAAGTATCCGCTAAAAGGTGTGATTAGGGTTTTTTAATAAACAATTTTTTTCAATATGCAAACCTTGAATGAAAAACAGGTAAAAAATCGTGTTTCCACAGAGTTTCACTAAACTTGAGATTACTCAAGAAATAACGAATAGACTGAGAATAGATTTGGTTTTTTGTAACCTCAGTCTCCCAATGAAGCCCTCAAGTATTCAAACCGCTGCGATTTTTCTTTCACTGTGATCCAAACAATTGAAAAAAAACGACTCAAAGGATACAATTGTCATCTTTTACTAATTTCTTCAAATTGAAGATTTTTTTTGCAAGAATCAATATTCTTCTCATAAAAAATGTGTGACGTGGAAAAAAATTGAAAAATAATTTTCTTTTAAATGTTCGAATTTCGAATTTCTTTTAAAAATTCGAATTTGAAACCAATTTTTTAACCATCTTTCTAACTTGAGCAAATCACGAGTAGTGGTCAGAAACACGGTTAGAATGTCGGCAGAATTTTGTCCAATTCCAACTATCCGAAAAATCTAACCGTTATCCAGTGGTTATGTAAACTGCCAGGGATAACGTTTGATCGTGTGCGAGACTCCACGATTCCGGGGCATGCAAATTTGAAAGACAATGTGTTGATGAAGCGTTCGGCCCTGCACTTCCGTTTCAGGATTAGAACTACGCCGCCTTGTTTGCTGTAACTTTTTTCAATACCTCTCGCAAACTTCCCATTTTAAGGGGTTATATACAGTTAGAATTTTAGAAAAATTGATTTTTTATTTAATTTATTTTCGTAATGTACATATATTTAAGTACACATACAGAAAATTTCTTGTCAATCCGGCAAATATTCTCGAAGTTACACACATATTTGTAATGACGTGTCAGACCATTCGAAAGTGCTTTTGAAATTTCAAACGCGTTTTTCTCAAAACTGTGTTCTTAAAGTCGGTGAGCAAGATTTCTCGGAAACGGCTGAACCGATCAGCCTCAAATTTTAACACAATCTTTTCAAGTATATTTTTTAGTAATTAATCGAAGGTTTTTTCTCACCGATAAATATTTTCCAGTTTATAAACAATTTAAGGCCTTAATTTTTGTCAAAGAACGATTTTTTTTTAAAAGCCGCCATGTTGTCAAAAATTATTATTGTGCTTATTTCTTCGATCAATTACAAGATAATGCATTATATTAACGAAATATTTTTGGTTTTTTCATTTGAGATGATCCAGTCCAGAGATATCGTGCTCACCGCAAGACGCCTTTTTTGAAGGTGCTTCCGGAGATCAGCTATAGCAGCTTTCAGAATAATTATTGTTACAAATAAAAAATGTTAAAATACCGTTAAAGTTACCATAATATGTGTATAAATCTTTACGTTAATAATCTTCTCAAGAAAAAATCTTGAAAAATCGATCTTTTTGGGCCTCCTGACTGTATATAACCCCTTACAGAATACTGTACCATATATTTTATACACAAACAAGGCTATAATCGAACGACGTTTATCAAATGTAATAATGGATAAAGAATTTTCGCAAAATTGACCATTTCTTGCTGCAGCTTGGAATCAGAACAAGCTTCAAGCCATATTAATCATATTCTTTGTGATCCCTATCAAAAGTCTTCAAATGAAAAAAAAGGAATGAAAATTGTAATCGTAAGTTCTATGTTTATGCATATAGGTCCCATGTTATACGCACACTCCAATTACGTCGCAAAAATAAAGTCGTACAACAACAAAAATTCTACACACGGTTTAAGGTCGTCACTCACTTATCAACCCAGCACCCGACCTGCACCGCCTCGCCTCGAGCGGTTGTCATTTCTTATATGGACTTTCCATACATATGCACTCACTTGTCAACTCCGTAGCATCACCGGGTCGGCCCTCTCGCAAGAGTTGACAAATGAGTGCATATATATGGAAAGTCCATCTTAAGCCGGCAATACATGTTGGCCCAAGGTAGCCGAGTGAAGGCAAATACCAATGTATAGACAGCCTATTTGTTTGGGTTTGCCATTGCTGGTGCCATGATAGCACTTGTTTGTATCAATTTGCCTACGCTCGCGTTGGCTGAGGCTCGACCAACGTGTATTGCCGGCTTAAGAAATGACAACCGCTCGAGGCGAGGCGGTGCTGATCGGGTGCCGGGATGACAAGTGAGCGACGACCTTTACGGCTACGAAGGGGAATATCGGTGGAGATTTGTTTTTAAATCGTGCTGACTCCCCTGAGAACTCTTTAATATTAAGAGTTGTCCAGCGCACATGAACAACGCAGAATCAAGGGTTGTGCCTGTCGCGGCAAATTTTGTCGAAGCTGGTGCCTCCGTGCAGTAATTTTGGCAATTTATGTATTCTGCTTAAATTTGTGAATGTCGATAGAACAGAATAGGACAGATTAGTGAAGGTGCATATTGCAGGTTGGACCTGGGTCATCCGATGACAAGAAAATCAGGCCAGTCAGATGCCTTAAGCCGGGAGCCACACTATGCAGTCTACTGGAGCGTTCTTGAGGGAACTGTCGGGCAATATAAGTTTTAAACTATGCATACACTATAGATCCCTCAAAAATGCCCCAAACAAGTAGGCTGTCTATACATTGGTATTTGCCTTCACTCGGCTACCTTGAGCCAACATGTATTGCCGGCTTAAGATGGACTTTCCATATATATGCACTCATTTCCCGAGTAAAAATGAATATATATAATCATATATAATTGTATATTAATTGATCATATACAATTGTATACAAAAATTGGCCCGATAGAATTGTATATATTTGTATATAAACGTATGCAAATTGTATACGTTTATATACAAATATATACAATTCTATCGGGCCAATTTTTGTATACAATTGTATATGATCAATTAATATACAATTATATATGATTATATATATTCATTTTTACTCGGGTAGTATCTCCATATATCATTATATACAGAAATATGTATAATTTTATCAAATCAAATTTGATGGAAGTACATTTATATCGGATTATATATACGAATGTATAGAGTCATATACAATTATATATAAACCTATATAAATATATATGATTGTATATCATTTTTATATAATTGTTTCCAAGTATATATAATCATTTTTACTCGGGTCATATACAGTCATATACAATTTTATATACCGTAAATAAAATTTTCACGTACATATACAATTATATACAACACTATATTGAATTATATATAACTGTATATAATATTATATCTAATTATATAAACTCCGTATCAAAATAGTATCTCCATATATCATTATATACAGAACTATATATAATTTTATCAAATCAAATTTGATGGAAGTACATTTATATCGGATTATATATACGAATGTATAGAGTTATATACAATTATATATAAACCTATATATAAATATATATGATTGTATATCATTTTTATATAATTGTATCTAAGTATATATAATCATTTTTACTCGGGTTGTCAACTCTTGCGAGAGAGCCGACCCGGTGATGCTACGGAGTTGACAAGTGAGTGCATATGTATGGAAAGTCCATATAAGTAATGACAACCGCTCGAGGCGAGGCGGTGCTGGTCGGGTGCTGGGTTGATAAGTGAGTGACGACCTTAAACCGTGTGTAAAATTTTTGTTGTTGTACGACTTTATTTTCCCGACGTATTTGGAGTGTGCGTTTAACATGGGACCTATATGCATAAACATAGAACTTACGATTACAATTTTCATTCCTTTTTTTTCATTTGAAGACTTTTGATAGGGATCACAAAGAATATGATTAATATGGCTCGAAGCTTGCTCTGATTCCAAGCTGCAGTAAGAAATTGTCAATTTTGCGAAAATTCTTTATCCATTATTACATTTGATAAACGTTGTTCGATTATAGCCTTGTTTGTGTTTAAAATATATGGTACAGTATTCTGTAAGGGGTTATATACAGTCAGGAGGCCCAAAAAGATCGATTTTTCAAGATTTTTTCTTGAGAAGATTATTAACGTAAAGATTTATACACATATTATGGTAACTTTAACGGTATTTTAACATTTTTTATTTGTAACACTAATTATTTTGAAAGCTGCTATGGCTGATCTCCGGAAGCACCTTTAAAAAAGGCGTCTTGCGGTGAGCACGATATCTCTGGACTGGATCATCTCAAATGAAAAAACCAAAAATATTTCGTTAATATAATGGATTATCTTGTAATTGATCGAAGAAATAAGCACAATAATAATTTTTTACAACATGGCGGTTTAAAAAAAAATCGTTCTTTGACAAAAAATAAGGCCTTAAATTGTTTATAAACTGGAAAATATTTATCGGTGAGGAAAAACCTTCAATTAATTACTAAAAAATATACTTGAAAAGATTGTGTTAAAATTTGAGGCTAATCGGTTCAGCCGTTTCCGAGAAATCTTGCTCACCGACTTTAAGAACACAGTTTTGAGAAAAACGCGTTTGAAATTTCAAAAGCACTTTCGAATGCTCTGACACGTCATTACAAATATGTGTGTAACTTCGAGTATATTTGCCGGATTGACAAGAAATTTTGTGTGTGTACTTAAATATATGTACATTACGAAAATAAATTAAATAAAAAATCGATTTTTCTAAAATGTTAACTGTATATAACCCCTTAAAATGGGAAGTTTACGAGAGGCATTGAAAAAAATTACAGCAAACAAGGCGGCGTAGTTCTAATCCTGAAACGGAAGTGCAGGGCCGAACGCTTCATCAACACATTGTCTTTCAAATTTTGCATGCCCCGGAATCGTGGAGTCTCGCACACGATCAAGCGTTATCCCTGGCAGTTTACATAACCACTGGATAACGGTTAGATTTTTCAGATAGTTGGAATTGGACAAAATTCTGCCGACATTCTAACTGTGTTTCTGACCACTACCCGTGATTTGCTCAAGTTAGAAAGATGGTTAAAAAATTGGTTTGAATTTCGAATTACAACTTCGCCGAAAAGCAACCACTTGTAACCGAATTTGTAACCGTATTTATAACCACTATCTGATATGTACTCAAGTTAGAAAGATAATTAGAAATATGGTTGGAAACTTGAAATATAACCCTGCCGAAAAGCAACCACTCGTAAGCAAAATTATAACCGTATTTATAACCACTATTCGTGATTCGCTTAAGTTAGAAAGCGAATAGAGGTCATAAATACGGTTACAAATTTGGTTACGAGTGGTGCTTTTCGGCAGGGTTGTGTTTCAAATTTCCAACCATATTTCTAACCATCTTTTTAAATTGAGCAAATCACGGATAATGGTTATAAATACGGTTATAAATTTAGTTACAATTGGTTGCTTTTCAGCAGGGTTGTAATTCGAATTTAAAACCAACTTTCTAACCATCATTCTAACTTGAGCAAATCACGGGTAGTGGTCAAAAACACGGTTAGAAAGCCGGCAGAATTTTGTGCAAATACAACGGTTAGTTTTTTGGTTATAAAACCGGTATGAATGGACGGTTGGGCAAACTGCCAGGGATGATAAAGATTCTTAATGTATCGTAGCGCTTTAGCACTGTGGCACGAACAAAGTTTTCACTGCAGAAAAGCTCTAGCTTTTTACAAAACGAAAACGATTGTGTTTAACTATCCGACAATCTAGCTCTAAATTATAGCCCGAATTGCAAAGAATAAACTAGAATGTTTACCTGCTACAGGCATTTCCAGATGAACCGATTACACGGACATTCGTGGCTGCTTTAATTGCGGGCAATTGTGTAGCTGTGACTATGCAACCATTCGACGTTGTTGCAACGAGATTGTACAATCAAGGTGATACTTTCAGCATACTCTTTTCCTTAAATTGAAATTAAACAAAATGTTCCTTATACAAGTTTATGATGAAATGTAATACTTTGTACCGAAAATGCACAGGTACGGATGCAAATGGAAGAGGCCTGCTCTATCGTGGAGTTTTCGACGCCTTGATAAAAATTGCGAAAATAGAAGGTATAATGGGTCTCTACAAAGGAGTATTTCCAACGTGGATAAGGATAGCACCACACACCGTATTATGCCTAGTTTTTTACGAAAAAATAGACCAATTAACCGCAAAATTATGGAGGTGAGCTGCAGAAAATGGGTAAACAGTAAGACAATCGTACTCAAGTATCGTACGGCATCGCTCAGTGATACAATACATATATGCCGAAACGAATGAGCACACACAAGCGCGAGCCCACGCGGACCTGCTCACGTAAACAGGCACATGCATTCATACATACATAGAGGGTGTCTTAAAATTACCTAACATTTTTATTTATCAATAAAACGGATTATTTAGTTGAAAAGTACGAATATTTTCATTTGAATATAAGATAAGAGCATAGAGGTTATGTGTAGAACACAATACCCGATAAATGGACGCCTCGTCCCTGTTTGCAAACCTTTACTCTTTGACGAAATTTTCAATAACACTTTGGCATAATTGCGGACTCATTTCATTAATGGTGCGTCCGATTGCTTCCGTGAGCTCCGAAATGCTCTGATCATTGGCATAAACTTTTCCTTTCAGGAAACCTCAAAGAAGGAAGTCCAATGGCGTCAAATCGCACGATCTTGGTGGCCAATTCACATCGTCGCGGCGCGAGATAACACGACCATGACCCTTCCTCTGCAAAAACTATGCACTAGCAATGCAGCATATAACAATTTATATGCATTGACTCCATGACTAAACCTCAATACTTCCTGATGTCAGCTGCCAAAGATTAGTACTCTATGTTCCTCACAAAAAAAATGGCGCGCGGTTTAAAATGTCAGGTCATTTCGAGACACCCTTTATCTTACTTTAGATGTAGTGACAAGCGCATTGACTTTAACCGACGAATACGCGAGAAAAAACAATTTCCCCATTGCACAATTGGGTACTTCAAATTAGTGGTACATGAGCCCCTATATATTTTTTTCATCTATTGTGACGGATTTTCCTTCGGATCTCTTGATTCCTGGGAAATATCGCATCATATTCGGCCGTCGACCCTCGCCAGTGCACCCACATCCTTCGATGGGCGCCAGTTAATTTTTTTACCCCATTAGCTACCGGTACGGCCTAGGGGATGCTTGGGTCTATGTTCACTCCCCCCCCCCCCCCCCAAACCAAACGACACAAACAGAAATGTTTGGAAATTAAAAGGAAGCAAAACGCGGTTTAGCAATAAAAGGAGCCACTTTCTGGAGGTCGCGGAATAGGCATTCGGGCGCCCCAACTGCGTGCAAGAATGAGCGAAAACGGTTGCGGCAATGCACAGCCCCTCAGGCTGCAAATTGTAGTAGAGAGGGCCGGGATCGCATGTCGATGGAGTAACGGAAGCATACTGGTAGCAAGACGGAACGGAGACCGCAAAAGGATCATTTTGTAATAATATTGCTGGAACTGTAAAAATGAAAAATAAACAAAATACACTAGTCCAAAAATTGAAGGAACAGAAAGCTTCTTTCGTTTTTAAAGTGTTTTTTGAAACGCTGTATCTGTGTGAAAAATGGTCGTGTCGAGATGAAAAAAAAGCATTTTGAAGCATCAAATTTTTAATTTTGAGATCTGTCGGCAAATATTTTTTGTGAGCTACGGTTATCGCGCAATCATGAGAAATAGCGCAAGAAAAAAATGTTAATTTTTTTCGTTTCTTTTCAAGGTTCCACGAACTCCGGATTTTTTTTTCAGTCAAATCAATGGATAGGTCAGTTAGCTTGTTTATGCAACTTCAATTAAGTTTTTTATTAGTCTCTCTACGTCAATTTTTTGCTGAGATATCCGACCTTGAATGCAAAAGGGTCCTTTTGTCTTTTATCATCGATGTCTCAGCAACCAATGATCGCACAAGGATTTAAAGGGCAGCTTTGATAACGTGAATATATTTCCTACAAAATACTTAAATTGATTCTTGAGAATTTTCTTCTCGCCCTTAACATTGATATGAAAAAAGTATGAAAAATGACGTTTTACGGCTTTTCAGTAAATCTACCACTACACGACAAGCGTTGATGGAAAGACTAGGGTTGCCATGTTTTTTTCTCAGCCATGTTTTTGTATGCCCAATAGCCCTGTAAATTTCCGAACTGATCTGTCGCACTGTTTTTCCGTACCGATTGATCAAAGTTTACAAAACAATTAAAGGAACAAGTATATTGTTCTTAAACATCGTGTAATCATCATCAAAATGAAAAGAACAACTTTCTAGACCTTTTCACAACTTTGCACTACTTGGGTGTTAAATTTGAGAAAAAATTTCGAAAAATTTCCAATTTTTTTTTTTTAATTTGTAAAGCAATTCAGAAAAAACACTGACTCATTTTAGTCACGATTTTGATTGTCAATTGTGAACCGCCGGCATTTGCGTTACCCAACGCGTGCCACGTGGAGGTTGCCCGGTCGGATTAACGCTTTTGTGCACACGCATGTCAATGTGTCTGTCTGGCTGTGTGTGTACGTGTGCAGGTGCCTGTGTGTGTGTAGGTGTAATTTTTTAAAAAGAAATGAGTCCCCGCGGTTCTTCAATTCCGCAGTATTTAACGACTCCAAACTCATTCCTTAAATTGTATGTGCGTTCGTGTGTGTGTCTATGTGTATTCAATACCGTATGTTGCCGCCTCTCTACTTCGAATCACTGTACTTAATATGTCAGGCATATGAATGCAGCATCGAATCGTCAATTGTGGCATCTTCTTCCAAATTCGGACCAGTGCGCGTTCTAACGCAGCTAAATTCGGTAAACTGGGGTATTCCCGTCGCAGTCGACGACCCACGGGGTCGATGGGATGGGGTTGCGATCCGGGCTCAACGCTGGATGCCTCAACAACGTTATGTCGTGCCGCTCAAAAAAGCGAGTATTGTCTTGCATTAAAATGAACCCGCTCGCATTTTGTGGTCGGGGCAGCACAATTGGCCTTAAAATTTGGTCAATGTAGCGCCTAGCATTGAGGGTTTGGCGGACAATCTCCAGCGGAGTTCGCGATGACCGCGAAATCCCGGCCCAAATCATCACTGATCCTCCATTAAGGCAGAACACCACTGTGAACCCCTGTTTTTTTGCCATTTTTCAAGAATTTTTTTCTGTCGGAAAAAAAGAGATATTCGAAATTTTTTTTTCTTTTGTTCGTTGTTTATTGAGGATACATAAAAAAAAATTTCAAATTTTTCACGCCCCATGGTGACGCTGGGGAAGCTCCCGCGTCAGGTACTGTTGCCTCTGCAGTGGTTCGCGGCACGCAGCAGAACTCTCTTCAAAGTCGATCTGAAAAAAAAATACCGAGTGTTTTCGTTAATAATATGATATTTTGAAGAGAAGTACACAGGTATTTGAAAAAAATATTGATTTTTAAAAAATAGGCCCGCTTTTGAAATTAAAGGACGATTTTCGAGCAAAATTTCTCGTCGAAAATAGGCTATAACTTTTTTTATTATTGAGATATCGAAAAAATCCTATGTACTTCTTTAGATAACCTAGTTTTATTGATGCAGTCCAAATTTGAAGTCGATCGGATAAAAATTGCTCGAGTTCTGCTGCGTGCCGCACTCAAAAAAGTGGTTTTGAGAAAAACGCGTTCAAAGTTTTAGGTTTGTTAATTTATGCGATAAATTGGAAAAAAAAAATGTTTACCTTTAATCAGCGATGCCGGCACCATATAGCTGGCCTTCAAAAAGCAAATCATTGTCCCTAGCATCTTTTCTCGAACTTGTAGAGGCTCTTCTTGCCTCTTTTGCAGCGTCTGTGAGCGAGCGCTCCGCCAGCTCGATCCGCGCTGCGTCGGTTTCAACGCAAAAATTGAAACAATTTGGGCCGATAGTTATCCCCAACGTCTCCAAAACTTTCATGAGGCTTCTCAGGCCATCATTGAATAATAATACCGCGATATCAGCTGCAATATCGACTATTTGCGACACACTTTGCACTTCACTAACGTCGATATAATGTTCAATGCATTGACGAGGTGTACTATACGATAACCGAAATAGTTAGTAACACCGACCTCTAAATCGTCCGACGATTTTAACTTTTTCGCCGACGTGCTCACATACTCTGCAGAACTATTTTCGGAGCTATAACGGTTCGAAGGTTTTCGATTCGAAATTTTCGTTCGACTCCTCGTCACATAGCTCCGTTTTGTTCCCTTTTTCCCCACGTAGACTTTCGGATTATCCATTTCGATGTGCAAAGAATAATTCTGAGCGTTCGATATTTATAAACGAAACGATTCGGAGCGTTTAGACACGAGTAGCGTCGCTTCTATTCGCAAACTGACGCTATGACGCTATCCCTATACCTGCCTTGAAAATTTTTCAATTATCGCCTATGGCTTTTTTTCGAAACTATATTTATAACAATAGCCGGTTTTTGTGAAGGGAGACAAAAGAATACCTGGGAAAGACCCGCAGGACCTGGGAAAGGCCCGGTATACCTGCCGACCCTGAGGCGCGCAACTGCGCGGGACCCCGACCGTCACGGAGCGCTGCACCGCTCCACGAAATATTCAATATCTCCGAAAATAATTATTTTTTCGACCTGGGTCCAACGGCATCTTAATCTTAAATGTATTTTAGATTTTTCTAGATGGTTTTCAAAAAATCGATGATTTGAAGCCGTCACAGTGGTGTTGTCTCTTAAAGGCAGCAAGACGGCGAGTACAGTTTTGTAAAAAAAAACGCTCTCCCCGACGATGCCAAACTAGGGGCCTTCTATCATCATCGTACAAACAAAACCGAGACTCATCAGTAAATAAAACATTACCCCATTGCCTCATATTTTACTGGAGATATTGGCAAGCGTACGCTAGACGAGCCCGGCGATGTCTGGCCGTCAACATTCGCACACGGACGGGATGTCTAGCTCGCAACCTAGACTCACAGAGACGGTTGCTAACCGTTTGGTAATTACATGTTTCGCGGCCGTTGTCGTTGTTGTCGTCGTTGTCGCTGTTGCTGATGTTGTTATTGTTGCTGTCGACGGTTTCGCAAATGCTGAGCAACGATATTCGCATGGACAAAAAGTTCTTGACTAACACGTCGAACGATTGCCCGATCATCTCGAGGAGTTGTTATATGACTTCGACCCTGTCCCGGCCGTCGACCGTATCCGCCGGTTTCTTGGTAACGCGTATACGCACGAGGCACAACCGATGCGCTAACGCCCAATCTTTCACCGACATCCCGATAACTGTACCCTTCTCCGATAAGTCACTAGCCGAGCGACTTCTGCCTCAGATAAATGCCGCCAAGGCATTTTTGAAATTCCAAAACTGGAAAAATTCAATGTCACCTAGGCAAAACTTAAAAAAAAGTTAAAGTTTAAAAAACTATTGATGAATTTTTTTGCGAAAACTTCGTGGAATGTTACCGAAAAGAAAAAAGATTAGTTTGAAAAAAAACTGTTAATGAATTTTTCCTTCCGAAAAAAATGAGGTTTGAAGAGAATGTTCTAACCCTGATAACCTTCTCAGAAAATATCGAGAATTACTCGCATAAATGTTCTCAGATAGAGTAGTGAATACAGCTTGGAGGTATCAACTTTTAATTAATGAAAATAACGACGAGCGAAATTATGGTGTGCAAAGACCAAATCGTGTCTAAAATGAGTCAGTGTTGTTTTCTGAAACGTTTTACAGATCAATTTAAAAAATTGGCATTTTTTCTCAAAAATTTAACAAGCAACTTGTGCAAAGTTGTGAAAAAAGTCGAAAAAAGCCTGTGTTCATTTTAATGATGATTACACGATGTTTAGGAACGATAGACTTGTTCCTTCATTAGTTTTGTAAACTTCGATCAATCGGTCCGGAAAAACAGTGCGACAGATCAATTCGCAAATTTACAGGGCTATTGGGGATACATCAAGCTGAAAAAAAACCTGGCAACCCTAGTCTTTCTATCAGCGCTTGTAGTGTAGTGGTAGATTTACTGAAAAGCCGTGAAACGTCAATTTTTTGTCCTTTTTCATATCAATGTTGATGGTGAAAAAAAATGTCTCAAAAGTGAATGAAAGAATTTGTAGGAAATGTATTCAAGTTTTCGAAGCTGCCCTTAAAATCCTTGTGCCATCATTGGTTGCTGAGATATCGATGATCAAAGACAAAAGGATCCTTTTTCATTCAAGGCCGGATATCTCAGCAAAAAATTGACGTAGAGAGACTAATAAAAAACGGAATTGAAGCTCAATAAACAAGCGAACTGACCTATCCATTGATTTAACTGAAAAAAATTCCTGAGCGCCGGAACTTTGAAAAGAAACAAGACAATTTGGAATGTTTTTCTCGCACTATTTCTCATGATTGCGCGATAACCGTAGCTCACAACAAAATTTTTCCGACGGATCTCAAAACTAGAAACTTGAAGCTTTAAAATGCTTCTTTTCATCTCGATACGATCATTTTTCACACAGATACAGCGCTTCAAAAAGTAAGAAACTTTCTGTTCCTTTAATTTTTTGGACTAGGTTCTGATGATTCAGCGGAACCGCACAGCTAACTCTGGGGTGTAAACGGCTAGACAAATGTTTTTAAGGTTTTTCTATTTATCTAACGCACGATAGCGCAGAGTCCACAAAACTCACAAAGATCGTACGCGAGAAACCACGCGCATATCTAGCGTGAACGAGGGTGAGACATGTATCGTAGGTCGCACATGAACGAGAACGGGAGAACGTGTTGACAGAAAAACACGGGAGCGCGAGAAGCAAGTCGAGTTGCCTCAACGGTGATTCGAGGCATTTATTGTAAATGGCCCAGGACGGAGCCTGGAAAACCTATGCGTCCTCGCCTAGATAGACATACACAACGGATTTCTATTCTATTACTCCAAGAAAATCTTCAGCCTGTCCTCTCCAAGCGGTGTTGAGGGAACACATCGCGGACGAAACTGCTGCGGCCTGTCCTCCTTCCGGAATGAGGCTGCACTTGCGCCGAGTTAGTGCAATAGACACCCTTCAATAAACCGGCAGCCAAGTACACCGTAAGGTGTTCGTGCTCTGCCCGCTTATTCATGACACTCACAAGGGGAGAGCCAAACGTTCAGGACACCAATTTCCTTTGAACTTCAGACAGTTATAAGGGTGTATTAGGACCATAGAGCATAGAAGGGTATATTAGGACCATAGAGCATAGAAGGGTTTATTAGGACCGTATATAGCCAAAGCCATTTTTTGAACTACGGGGCGGAAGCTCTTCGAGGTCTTGGAAAAGTAGGGCTAATAAGCGGAAGGTCAGACGTTTAGAGCACCTTCTTTACACTTTACACATTTGTAGAGGTCCATAAGAACCATACATTGTGCAAGTAGTAAGTTGCGATACTCGACCATTTCCGAGAAAACAAAGAGAGAAATTTGCGTAATCAGCTTTTATACCGGTTCGTTCTAGCTGTTAGCGCGAGCCCGCCGGTAGCGTAGCGACCCGGATTCATAACTGCAGGATCGCTGAATTATATCCCTTTTGGACGCCTTTTTTCGTTTCTTATTTTTATCATTCTGCAGCATGTCATATTGATTTTGTTCTTTGTTTTATAATTTTTTTCGTAAAATAAAACCCATTGAGTGTTCTAGCGCATGTAATATTAGTTTTAAGGAAATAATGGAATATTTCCTTAATATTAGGAATATAATGGAAAATTCGTATTATAATACGTATCAAGATTCTTCTATTTGCGAACGATGACGTTACTTACTCGTTATTCCTAAAATCGTTGTATTCTCCTCTCGAATAATGTATTAGTAAAATGTTAATAAGAGAAAATCCCCAAGCGGAATGTTCAAGTGTTTTTATTAGTTTTATTGTGTTTTATTTGCGCTCTATTCTCGAAGTTCTTATCATTACTCTTCGTATGAAAGCCCGCTTGGTAACGTTGCGTTATTAATATTTAACCTGCATATATTTAAAAAGTTGAATACAATAATTTTTTTGAGTAAGGAGTAATTAACGTAAACGTTTGCAAATGGAAGAAACTTGCAACGTATTATAATACAAATTTACCTTATTTTCCATTATATCTCTTCTCTTCTCTTCT
Source organism: Ophion obscuratus (assembly GCA_964007375.1). Lineage (NCBI taxonomy): Eukaryota > Metazoa > Arthropoda > Insecta > Hymenoptera > Ichneumonidae > Ophion > Ophion obscuratus. The sequence continues at coordinate 33,789,250 of OZ023321.1, forward strand.
CATCTTATCTCATTTCAATATCTATAAATGAAAGTACGTTTTTTGTCTGTCCGCGATGAACTTCCGAACCAATGGTCTGATCTTCCTGCTGTTTTCACCAGTGTGTGGCGTATTTTCCGGTGCAGGTTACAGGTTACGCAGGAAAAAAATTGACAGCGAAAACATCCGCGAGCGCGCGCCAGCCACCGAATCAAAGGGTAAATTTGACATGATTCAGAATGATAAAAAAAAGAAACAATAAAAGGCTGGCCAAATGAGACTCGATCCAGCGACCTCGCGGTTATAAGCCCGGGCCGCTACACTACCGGCGGCCACGTGCTAACAGCTGGAACCAACCGATAAAAAAGCTGTTTCCATAAACTTCTCCCTGCGTTTTCTCGGAAACGGTTAAGGTTCGCCAGTCAATGTTTGCACAGTGCATGAACCTCTACGTCTAATGGACTAACCGTTCTAATGGACCTCTACAACTGTGTAAAGTGTAAAGAGGATCGGTGCTCGAAACGTCTGGCATTTCGCTTGTTAGCTCCACTTGTCCAAGACATCGTATCGGAGGGCTTCCACCGCGTAGTTCGACAAGTGGCTTTCGCTCTCTGACCCTGTCCGTTCGTTATGCCGAGCAAGTCCATAGTCGTTTGTTAATAGAGCCAGCACGTAGCCATCTAAATGTTGTCACCACGCTTGGCCAAACACCCCGCCTGCTCTTGCCATATTGTACAACGATACGGCCTCGGTCGCTTCTTAGCTAACTCGGTAGGGTCAATATTCCCCTATGACTACCAGAACCTGGCAACGTGCACTTTCTGTGGAGAGCAACTCGAGGCACATTATAGCTCGGAGATCTTTTCGCAAAATCGATATTTTAACGTCAAATTCCTCGGCCGATAACTCATGCCCTCTGACGCAAATCGCCCCTTTACGTTAGCGGTAACTTATCGGAGAAAATACCGGCGGTAACATTTGGAGATCGTCCTAGATCGAATTCCCTCGTGCGCAGCAAAAACAGAGTACACAATTGTAATTAAAAAACTTGACAACGAAGGGTTCCATGGCCCTCCCACCCATAACGGTAACCTCAGATTATGGTGTCCAGTATTGTGCACCTTTCCATTGCAGTGCCGATATGGCATACAGATCCTCCGTCGATTTTTGGGGACCTCTGTCGAGCAGCTCGTTGCTATGGCCGTACTCCCCTCGACAGATTAGAACACTCGAAACCTTAACCAAACCACAACTTTACCGATATCTCGATATCGGTAACGCGTAATCTTTAGTTATAGCTGAGGCGAGTCGAAAGAGTTAGACCGTACGAGAATGAAAGTGATCGGTAGCCAACTGGGTAATGTTTGTGGCCGTGCGTTTTAAAAAATCACCTTACACTGCTTATGATGATTTCTCTTACAACTCATTTATGTTCCCCCTCCCTGCCACTCATATTCTCTAGCACCGTTATATATTTTTTTGTAAGTACGGGACATAGCTTCAAATTTAATTTTATATTGTACTTAAAGAGAAAAACCAGCGGTTTTCTCCCAATCGACGGAAGAGCATTGCTTTGATTCGTCTATTATGAATTTTCCTATTATTACAAGGTACTCACAGAGTACGCGCCAGTATGTAGAAAAAATTACATCGAAACCTTGTGTCACATGTTACGATAAAAAATGGCTTGGCGCAGTTTTTGTTCTCGATTACGTCCATGTTTCTTGCAAGCTCAAGCGTTGAAGACATTATTAGGACGGGACTTGAATCCCCGTGTCATCGTTGATGCGATATCCAAAGTAGGTCTTCCTCGTGTTTCTGGCAAATATACTCTAGAAAAAGCATTACAAATTTGATGAGAACGAACGGAAAATACTTTCTCAATTTTGTTTTCGCAACAACCGAATATTTCCAATGGGTCGGCAAATATTTATATATACTCGTTCGTAATTTCATACCGGACGATCGGTATAAATTGGGACTTAACCTATGTTTATTGCAAATTTGAATGCATGAGATCAGAGATTTTACTTTTCAGAGTGCGAATAGAACTTTTTAAAATTAGAAACATATCGAAAAATGTTTCAGCCGTCTCCCACCCCGCTAGTTTCCGTTAATATAAAATGGTAGTGCGAGCGTTTAAACTTTTCTTAAATAATTTGCTGACTCGACAAAGATTCTTTGTGAAGTCTAACAGTTTAAATCGCAGAGGAATAATGCAATTGCCGAAAAGCATGTAGATGAATATTTTACACATTGTATCGTTCGACTCGATCGTACATATAAAGGTTTGCGACATGAATATCGAGAAATAAATAGTGTACGGGAACAAAACCTTCATTGTATTGGGGTCAAGTAGAAACGTATGATAATTATGTAAATGCTGAAAGGTCATTACCTTACAAACAGTGCCATGAGTAATATGCACGTTGTGAATATAAGGAAGGTATAGGCACCGAGGAGTCTTTGAATGGATGGAAACATCATCCCAACGATGAAATTTCCACCCCAATTGGAAACGCTACCCAGTGACATTGCCGCTGGCCTCGGACCAACGTCGAACAGTTCTGATCCAATGAAATACGGTATTGGACCAAGGCCGATTCCGTAGAACATAACATAGGCAAGTACGGCTATTGTGCACAACCAAGGCATGAAATAGGTTGTGTGCTTTATGTATAAAAAAATGTAGAACCGTCATTTAGTCGGTAATTAAATGAGTCAGTGTAAGTAAAAATAAATAGACTTACTATTAATTGAATGGAGATTGTGAGAACAACGAGACATCCAAGACTCGTATAACAACTGACGAGGAAGAGCGTTCTTCTCCCGAACAACGACATTATTCTAACCGATATAACGGCCATGCTGATATTTATGAGACCGGTTCCGAGGGTCGCGTACTGTGCGCCAACTGTACCCATTCCAGCCTTCAAGAATATACCGTGCGAATAATAAAACACGGAGTTTATGCCGCTAAGCTGTTGTCCAAATTGCAGACAACAGACAAGCAGAAGTGGTAATCTGAGAGTTGAATCTTTAACGAGGCGACGTATTGTCCAATTATCTATTGCCGTATGCATCGCCGATTCTTCCTGAAGCGAATGTATCTCTTTCTGCAGTAGCAATGTATCCTGATTTCGTAGACGACTCAGCTCTGAAATGCTAGAAAAATTATTCGGCATTCGTGTGCTGAAAGCGTTCGTTTTGCCCACTTTCGACGTATTGTGCAACTAAAGCTATGTTTTTGAAAAAAGTAGCTAAACATATTTTTCTTGATGTACAAAAATCAAAGGGCTCCTTTTGTATGTGATCTTTCTGAATCTGCGGTACATTCAATCGATTTTGGAGTTACATAAATTCATCTGCAAAATCGTCTAATTTTATCGACAACACAAAGGATAAATCAGTTTAGCCGATTATTTCGTGAGGATTGGAGCGAAACTTTTCAACATACCTTCGAGGGCTTTTTCCTCCTGTCCTTTAATGATATAAAGGTACTTCGGACTTTCAGGCAAGAGTAGCAAAAGTACGAGAGCAGCGAGACAAAGCGGAGCGAACAATGACAACATGATGTGCCAAGTATGCGGTTTACCAAGCACACTGTCAAGACCGGCTACTTGGCCCAGAAAAACCCCGCACGTTATTCCCAATTGGCAGAGAACACCAACGGCACCTCGCTGCTTCAACGGTGCTATCTCGGTCATGTACATCGGTAGCAAGCTGGTTGCCAGACCACCGGAAAGCCCTGTATAAGAATATCCTTTGATATGAGCAATAATATATTAACTCTCTTGTACAATTTCTGGGTACCCTTGGATCTTTCAGGATAGACATTTTTCAATATGCCGGCTAACGGCGTCTTGGTTCGGTCACTTCGTCGTTATTTTGATCATACTCTAGTGATTTCAGCTTCTATTTTTGATTTTTTTTAAAAACGATTTATTACACAAGTCGAAAGTTGACTCAATGCCTGTTAAACACCCGTTAGATAGGTACCCAGTCATCCGCGAATATTCTACAAGTGCTTATAACGAACTTTTTTCCTCTTTACTCTTAAAGTTATGGAAGTTATTTAGGAATATTAGCTTCAATCAAAAATAGGAAGTAAACATCCATCTCGTAAAAAAAATAATAAAACCACAAACATACGTTTAAGAACAAATTTTATTTGGCGAATTCGATACAATCAGCTATAAGAATGATGTGCTCCCATACTATCAATTTTTTGGACTGGGCTGAATGATGCTGCCGAAGTGTTACCGTCGCTATTAATCGACCTGTCAAATATACTTTCAACACAATGATTTGATGTAAACATTTTTCCACTATTTAAACATTTTTCGGCCCCGCTTTAATCGAAGGCATGGAGATTTCATCGTCCACTTATTGCAATAAGCAGTGGCGTTTATACGTTCTTTTTTGCATAATTTGGTTAATCTTGTAACAGAGAAGGTATGTGGTATCTTTTTCCTACCCACACTAACAACTCTGCCCGATTGCATGGTGGATGATAGAATGACACCTTTATGTTTTTGGTAACATACGAACCAATTGTGACTTTTTCGTAGCAAACCAATAGCGTTGAGACATAGATGCAGCCATTTTCGTCGGTATATATTTTTTTCATTTTAATCAATGTTCCGGAGATTGTGAAGCTCCACGACAAACAAAGTCAGCCAAAGGTAGCGTCGTGAGAAGATTATCTACGAAAATATTTATGCCCGATGCTTTGTACGGTAAAGCTACATCTTCAACAACTCGTTCGTATTCCCTCGTGTTTCCGGTATAAATATGTCCGCGGAATAGGTTTGAGTTTTCTGCGTCGCATATTCACTACAGCGTAATTTCACATTTTCCGGTTTTCGATAGCATGGGCTGAATAAACTTCGTTCGACCTCGATACGGAAACAATTGCGCATCAATTATGAGGCACTCTGTTGGTTTTTACAACGTGTTCAGCCACGGATCTGGGGGAAAGGGGCAAAACGCGGTTCCTGCCCCGAGCGGCAATTTAATGGGGCGCCAGATTCATGTGTTAAAAAAAAAGTTGTTTCACTAAAGTATCTAGCATCCAGGACGCTTGAGTGACTTTCAATGGTCTCGCGATCCTAGCTATCGGAAAAAATCTGGCTATTAGACGAACGTTGATGAGGAAATATATTCCTTCGCGGAGAGGAAAGCTCGACGTTTGAAGCTGTAGTAAGATTAGATAGTAAAATTTGCTGGGACCTAATGATTGAAGGTGGCTCTAGAGTCTGGCTTGTGCGTTGCCTACACTATTCCAAAAATTGAAGGAATGGAAAATTTCGTCAATTTTTTGTTTTTTTTTCAGCGCTGTATGTGTGTCTAAAATGGTCGTATCGAGATGACAAAAAGCATTTTGAAGCTTCAAGTTTCTAGTTTCGAGACCTTTCAGCAACCAATTTTTTTGAGCCACGGGTATCGCGAATCATAAGAAATAGCGCGAGAAGAAGAATTTCCTAATTTTTCGTTTCTTTTCAAGGGTCCAAGCGGTCCGGAATTTTTTTTACTGTTGAATCAATGCAAACGTCAGTTAGCTTTTTTATTCAGCTTCAATTTGGGTTTTTTTGGTTTCTCTACGTCAATTTTTTGCTGAGATATCCGACATTGAATGAAAAAGGATACTTTTGTCTTTGATCATTGACATTTTAGCAACCAATGATCGCACAAGAAATTAAAGGGCAGCTTTGACAACTTGAATAAATTTCCTACAAGACCCTTTCGTTGATTTTTGAGAATTTTTTTTCTCTCCCTCAACATTAACTTGAAAAAAGTACAAAAAAATGACTTTTTATGGTTTTTCAGTGAATCTACCACTACTTAACAAATGTTGATAGAAAGACTAGGATGCTAAGATCTTTTTTCACCTTAATGTACCGCCGATAGCCCTGTACATTTTCAAATTGATCCATCGAACAGTTTGTCTGATCGATTGATCAAAGTTTCACAAAACAATTAAAGGCACGAATGTATTGTTCCTAAACATCGTGTAATCATCATCAAAATGAAACGACCAATTTTTCGACTTCTTTCACAACTTTGCACCAGTTTCTTGTTAAATTTAAGAAATAAAAAATCTAAAAATAAAAAAAAAGATTGGTAAAACATTTCAGGAAACGATACTGACTCATTTTTCACGCGATTCGACCTTTGTGAACCAAAATTTCACTTATGTTTAATTGCATTAATCAAAAGTTGATACCCCCAAGCTGTGTACACTAGTCATCTGAGAACATTTATGCGATTAAGGGAGACTTTCTCCTTTGTGCCCAGCGGGAGATGTTAGCGGCTCAACATGAGCAGCTAGAAGAAGAAGAGAGATCTTCTTCTCTATGGACCAGGCATTGCCGATTAGCGGTAATTATAAACACATTTGTATAAACACATTACAAAACTGTAAACGGGTTTTTCTCGAAAACACGTTTTTAAAAATGGCTGACATTCTCCTGACCGCTGTAATTAACATATCGACCTGAAATTTGGAGAGCATACTCAGAAAATATGTCTTCACGGAATGACGGATCGTTTATCCAATAGATACATTTCTGCATTTATTATTTATCTTTTTATGCGAAAAAAACGCGAAATTTCGATTTTTTTTTAATTGCCGCCATTTTCCGAAATTTGTACTAAACGAAAAACGCATCCGTCATTCCATGACCAAAGGGTCACAGATTGATAATATCCTTTGAATTTGTGTTTCAGATCAACAAAGAGGGGGCAGTGATGTTAGCCGTTTACCTCCCGCGCTTTGAGGACCTGTTTTCGCGGAGCTGTAACGGCCGCCGTTTTGATTTTTTTTTTCAAACAAATTTTTTTTAACGTTCTGTACATCATGAATTAAAGAAAGAAAAAAAAACCACACTCAAAAAAAGCTTTACTCGTTTCCTTTAAAAAAAATAAAATGTAAACACCTGAAATATGGTACTCCAAGGACAAAGTCTCCCTTAATGCTCGATATCTTCTGCGAAGGTTATTAGGGTTACAAAAAACAGTTTTTTTTTAAAGCCTACGCATGATCAAAAATTGCAAAAAAAAAGTTAGAGTTCACAAAAACGATTGAATAATTTTTTTACCGAAATTCAAAAAAAAATTACAAAAAAAAAGTTTAATTGAATAAAACTGTTTTTTGTAAATTTTCTTCACAGAAAATAACGAGAATGGATCGCATAAATGTTGTCCGATCGAGTATTGCATACAGCTAGGGGGTATCAACTTTTAATTAATGGAATTAAAGATGAGTGAAATTATGGTACGCAAAGGCCGAGTCGTGTCAAAAATGAGGCAGTATTGTTTCCTGAAATGTTTTACAAATTTAAAAAAAATCCATTTGTTCGTTGACATTTTTGGAAAAACAATATTCTATTCTAAATTTAACAAGTAACTAGTGCAAAGTTGCGATAAAAGTAGAAAAAAAATGGTCTTTTCATTCTGATGATGATTACTCGATGTTTAGCAATAATACACTTGTTCCTTGAATTGTTTTATTAAACTTTGATGTCCAGAAAAACGGTTCGATGGATCAATTTGAAAAATTTACAGGGCTATTGGGGGTACATTAAGTTGAAAAAAAAACCTCCAAAGATTAGACTTTCCATCAATATTTGTAAAGTAGTGGTAGATTTACTGAAAATCATAAAAAGTTACTTTTTTGTACATTTTTTAAATTAATGCTAAGGGTGAAAAAAAATTCTCAAAAATCAACGAAAGGGTCTTGTAGGTAATATATTCAAGTTTTTAATGCTTCCCCCAATTCTCTGTGCGATCATTGATTGCTGAGATATCGATTATCAAAGACAAAAGGATCTTTTGTCATTCAAAGTCGGATATCTTAGAAAAAAAATTGCCGAGTCCGTAGAACCGTGAAAATTTTTAAAAATTTGGAAAACATTTTTCTCGCGATATTTCCTATAATTTCCCGATAAACATAGTTCGCGAAAATTGTTTGCCGAAAGATGTCGAAAATAGAAACTTGAAGCTTCAAAATGCTTTTTTTTCATCTCGATACGACTATTTTTCACATAGATAAAACGCTTAAAAAAACACTTAAAAAATTGAGGAAATTTTCTGTTCCTTTAATTTTTTGGAGTAGTGTATATTAATGTCAGACATGACGAAAACTTATTAGCAGATAGGTAATAAAAAGCGCAAATTTATTTAAGGGTTCTTATTCTCCGAGTCACAAAAAATCCCACCCACTAAATTTGTTTTGTGAGTTTTTTTAAATCATCAATCTCAAATGCTGGAGCGGGGGGGGGGGGGGGGGCAATGTCGAGTTTTTGCCCCAGCTCGGAAAAATCGTACATCCGGGGCAGAATGTGTTTAATTAAAGTTGAACATCGTCCAAGTAGCGACTCAATCCTTTGCAATGCAAGCGTTCCCAATTACTTGAATTAATCGCAAGATATATTCCAAACAGTGTTTGATACTTATAGCGGTTAGATATAAAGGATTAGTGGATAATAGCCACGAAAGGTTATCATTTTTCCAAAAAAAGAATGGAACTCTCAATTTGTTAGGTCTGCCGATACAGGGCGCTTTATTGTTGGATTAGCTCCATTGTACGTTTGGTACACTCGAGTTGGCTTTATGTTTATTTGACGTACGATGACGTAGATCATTTTCACCGTGATCACAGTTTTGCACCTGATAGCAATGGATAGTTTCTGTGCCCTTTTTGGCCCACTTCGTCGTTGAATAATATTTCGAAATGAAGTCTGATGTTGAATCGCGTTTCCAGAAAATTCTTTGGAAACAAATTCCCGAATAACAATTTCCCGAAAGTATAATTTCCCGAGCACAATATCTCGTACACAATTTGCCGAACGAATAATTTCTCAAATGGAATATCCCGAGTGGACGCCCTGGCAGTTTACATAACCACTGGATAATGGTTAGATTTTTCGGATAGTTGGAATTGGACAAAATTCTGCCGACTTTTTAACCGTGTTTCTGACCACTACCCGTGATTTGCTCAAGTAAGAAAGATGGTTAGAAAATTGGTTTGAAATTGGAATTACAACTGCGCCGAAAAGCAACCACTTGTAACCGTATTTATAACCACTATCTGTGATGTGCTCAAGTTAGAAATATGGTTGAAAATTTGAAATATAACCCTGCCGAAAAGCAACCACTCGTAACCATAATTATAACCGTATGTATAACCACTATTCGTGATTCGCTTAAGTTAGGAAGCGAATCGTGGTTATACATACGGTTACAAATTTAGTTATGAGTGGTTGCTTTTCAGCAGGGTTGTATTTAAAATTTCCAACCATATTTCTAACCATCTTTCTAACTTGAGCAAATCACGTATAGTGGTCATAAATACGGTTATAAATTTTCAAAAATATATATTTTTATAATATTTATATTTTTCATAAAGTAATTCGAATTTCAACCCAACTTTCTAACCATCTTTCTAACTTGAGCAAATCACGGGTAGTAGTCAAAAACACGGTTAGAAAGTCGGCAGAATTTTGTCCAAATACAACGGTTAGTGTTTTGGTTATAAAACCGGTATGAATGAACGGTTAGGCAAACTGCCAGGGCGGTTCCCCGAATGGACAAATCTTTTGTTTGGGTTTGTTTGGGTTAAATATAAATGTAAAAAAATGAATTGTTTTTAAATATAAAATTCCAAAAATGTCAAAAATTTTCTTTTTAAGGAGTCAGAACCCGCCACGTCCACGTAGTTGATTCTAGGTTATGCTTAGTGTGGGGACGTATATTTCTGGTGCCTGCTAATGCCGAAATCAATATGAGGAAAATTAGACCCGAGAAAAATGGTTTCCCGAAAAAATCGTCGAAAATATTGTTCGAGAAATTTTTCATTCGATGAATTGTTCATTCGGGAAATTATTCATTCGAGGAATTGCTCGTTCGGGGAATAGTCCATTCGGGAAATTGTTCATTCTGTCCAATCCGGAAATTGGATTCGAGAAATTGTTAATTTTGGAAATTGTATTTGAGAAATTGCTCATTCGGCCAATTGTTATCGAAAAATTGTTTTTCGAGAAACTTTCCGCAAAGCATTCAATCGATGGCGTTCGCGCCCATATAGTGTCCTCTTTTGCAACAGAAGTTTTAGTTCATTACAATAGTTGATCAATCGGTTTCTTCGTCACTGTCGTCTGTGGCTCTTTTTTCATCGCCGGCTTCGACTTCAATTTCGTTCTCAAAATTGGTGGTTGAAAAAAAAACAATGTCACATATATATTCCATTGAATGTGTCATCACAGTTATTTATCATCACACGCACATACCCTTAGCGCAATCATTGAAAGTTTTCGTGCTTGAAAAACATTTTCACATTAAACAAAATTAAGTTCCTTCAACCTTATGAACTATATTTAATAATAATATATAAAATTATATAATTTATCACAACCGGCGTGCTGGTCCAGTAGTTAGCGTGCTTGCCTCTAGACCAGTACATCGGGAGGTCGCGGGTGCCTATCGCCGTCTCGTAGTTTCGGAGAAAAATAAATACAGGCGTGACGTAGCTCCAGTTCTACACGGATGTCGCGCGTACACGGACCGGTACGTGTGTGTGTATGACTGTAGCCTGTGATTTATTTCTCGACGAAACGCGACTAGCTCCGAGAGTGGAAAGCGAACTCGGGACCGGCTGTATTGGTATAGGTTTTCCGCAGTTTCCCTATACCCATGGCAGAAATGTCATGATCAATGCGATACAGAGGGGGAAGTCGGCTGTGGCCGCAAAGTGGGGATCGATTGGGGACGTGAAGGAGAATATGGTGGGGAATGTAATAACGGGAAGTACCCTGTACATGGAAGCTACAATAAAATAATACGGTAGCGCTCAATATATGTATAAACGATCTACCAAATAAATTGTTCGTTGAACGACATAAAGCAGAAATTGTAAAAAAAAATCGCAAGTCTAGTTAGCACGAGAGGAACGAAATTTAAAAAAAAATCATTGCGGCAACCCACGGCCAATAACGATTTCTAACATTTTGTTGTTATTGCAAAATGTTATTTGAACAAATGTGTACATTTTGGACAAACTTTTGTTTCCTTAAGAATGGAATCATTTTATAAAAAACCAATAAATCCTGTCTTTTTGTCGTTTTTGAGTCAAGGATATTCGAAAACAATATGGGAAAAGTCAGACATCTGGGAAAATAAGCAAAAGTCTGTACTGGTGCCCTGAGGTCGTAAACATTTTCACATCTTTCAATCTCTCGGAATTCGTAAGGAATGCCAGCTTGATGTGAAAATATGAAAATTCGAAAAGACACTGCGTCATTTTTTCCCATTTCTGCTTTTTGATATCTTACAAATGGTGACTCAATTCAAAAAATGCGAAAGTTTGTTTCAATCACCATTTTTGAAGACGAATATTTACGCCCCAAAATGCTTTGAATTTTCTTTTCGCCACTCTTTCAACGAGACAAAGCGGTTTACAGAGGTCGAATTTTTTGCGAAAAGCAGTGACCTTTCAATTGTTGCGCTTAGTGTATATACAGCTACTTGTACATATGATGAGCAATTAGAAAAACTTGCTGGGCCATCGAGCCGTTGCGGGGAATCGGTGTTTATCGTCGCAAATAATTACGGATTATCAGGGGGATATGTAATTATTTTCGGCAATCAATCGCCGAAAATAATTACATCTTCGCCTCATAATCCACCAAAAGAACGCCCTTTTCTTCAGCAGCCATTTGAGTAATATTTTTAAGATGTTATTATATAAGACTTGTTTATGTTGGAGAAAATCCTAGGAAATAGATTTGATTTGCTTACCTTGGATATTCGTCCTCCAATATTCGTCCATGTACTTTAATTATCACCCATTTTTTGCACAATCGGCGACAAAATCGTTTTTCTTTTAATTCACAATGGCAAGAAAAAAAGTCCGATCTTTTATATCCGATTGCCCGATCTTTTACAACTGAAACGATGCTATGAAACTTGCTCTGCGAGATGCTAAGTTCTTCAGGTATAACACTTTATGGAAATTCCAAAATAGAAGAGATGGGTGGGAGCGGCTGGTAGTAATAATATTTAGCATATGTTTTTCAATAAATTTGTATCACTATTGTGATCTCGAATGTTGAATGCAGTCGGGAACTCCGGGTATTGACAAGGAGATTCGAGTTATACAATAAGGGACTGCACAAATGGGAGAGTCATTGAACTATGTAGTCTTCGAGGTATTCGAGGGGGGCAAACGAAACTAAATACGAAAATAAATAAACAGCGGTTATTTCAGTACGAGGAAGGAAGTATGATAGCATTGATCTTGAAACGCCATTGTAAGATTGATTACTTCATTATTACGAGAACAATTGGAGCTTAAAGAAGGAATCTGCGACTTTCTATTGTTATATCCAGTAGGGTGTTTTTTTTCTCAAATTTCCCCCTGTATATGTTTGTTCTTCTCTACTTTAACGGAAACCCTGGGAACTCACCGACAGTAAGACGTCCTAGCATCAGTAGTTCGACGGAATTCAACGTGGGAACGAGAAGAAACATGATAGCTCCAATAATACCGCACAAGTTCCCCGTTGCTAAAGCTCCTCGCCTGCCGAACTTATCAGCAAGGAAACTTGCGACGAGCGAGCCGGATACACCTCCGATTAGAAAAATAGACACGACGGTTGACCAAACTATATCCAAATTTTCTGGCTTCAAGCTAGCGTGGTAACGTTGTTCTATACTGTCATTACAAAAAGCTTTTATAATCTGCAAATTCAAAGAGATTCGCTCAGTAGCAAAACAGTCAGACTAAAGAGTACAGGCAGGATTATTCTTGAATTTTCGTACTATACTTACATTGGCAGGATTATTGACAACACCTATATTAAAGCCTGCAGGCAAGGCAGAGCCAAGACAACAAGTAACTCCGCTGAGAACGAGAAGGGGAGACCAACCTCCTGGATCTACCGTTCGATCTGTGTAATCCTGGAACAAAGCATGGCGCTCATGTATTTCTTACTTTTAACATAAATATCATAATACACTTATGTGTGTTTATAAATTAAATTAATTGGAACATTTAATTGTTCTTTACTTCAGAGATAATACGTATAACAGAATGTTCTTAAGTATTGGGCTTTTATAATGCCTTATAAATACCATGTACGACAAAACTATATCTATTTAATAAAATGAAAAATTATCGGAAGTGAAAAAACATATACATAGATAAGCTTCATACACTTTAGGGTCAACTCTGTTAAATGTATTGTGTCCCGTGTACACAAGGCCTAACATGTCAATTGATCTTGTTGAAACTAATTAAATTAGTGTAGATAAGACTGTTGACTTTATGTACCTCAGTTCTACTCTGCATATAGCTGTTAATGAAGCTTAATGCTGTTAGATAAACAGATTAATTGTCAAGATATACTTCTATATTGGTCATTCCGTGTCTAATAAATTTCTCCAAATGACAGTTATCCTCCATTTTATACTCGTGTATATTTTGGATAGGTCATCAGATATTTTATAACGAAGTTCGTCAGGTTTTAGATCTCTGGTTGTAACCGCTTTCTGAAATATGATGAACCAATTTTGGAAAAAAGATCAATTGCCGTAGCCTGTGTTTTACGTGCAGCATGTGGTTTCGATTATGTGTATGTCAGACGTTCTGTACATGTGTACGTAAGGAATTAATTTTTTGGTCATATCCCATTGAAGATTACATGCTAATGGGGTTGCAAAAAACATCTTTCCTACACAGTTAGAAAAATACTTTGTCTGTACAGCTAGAAAAACGTGTTCTCTATACAGTCCGAGATACTCATAACCCCGTCACTAGAAAAAAAATGTAAACTTCTTCTAAAAGGCTCATTTTATTATCCTGTATTCTACTTGATGGACAATTTTATAATATTAGTAAGATTGCAACTAAAAATGTGGTAGAAATACTGAAAATTTAATTTCCTTATGGCATAGCTGCATTTTTATTTCAATGCTTCGATTTGCCTGTTATCACGATTACGGAAGCAGTTGTCCAGCAAATCTGGAACACAGTGAGAAGCATAAACAAAAAGTCAGTGTGAATGACAGATTGTGTCAATCATACCGAGTCATTGCTTCTAGATGACTGCATTTCCTTCAATCGCTGAGCCGTTATAATCACTTTCCAATATACTATAAAGTCTGACGTAATGAATATTGCAAGCTGTATCGATCGTGTTGCAACGGGCGTTGAACAGTTTGTTGTCTTTTCATGTAGCGAAAACGAGAAATTAATACAGTAGCTTGAACGAAATAAAAGAATTGAAGTTAATAATACCTTTTAGTAGGTTTTGTTCAATTGACTACGACTACATTACACGATAGAGCAAGGCTTTGTCTTAAAACGCACATTTAAATATGGAAATGTATTATTAAACTCACATGTTTTCTTGTTTCGGTCGCAACAGCTGGAGTTTTCGAATTTCCAAGGCACAGAGAGGCGACGTCCGAGTCTGTGAGAGACCGACTATGTTAATAGTATAGGCTAATTATTCCCGTAATCGCAAAATAGTGTTTGCATGGAATAAAGAAAAAAAAGAGAAGAAAAATGTTGCTCGAGTTGTAGGGTTTACCTGAAACCATTGCGATTTATTAATTTATCCTAGCTGGCACAGGATTTCATTCGTAAAGTGATAAAATGATGAAATTCTGTGCAGAGCATACGAGACACTGTCAGTTCTATAAACGTGGTGAATGCGATATATTTTTTTTCCTTCGAAGCGCATGCCCAGCGTGTCGTGCGAGGTTGGCCAAGGTGCGCGCAAGTCTGATGTGGAAAGACGAAAAAAAAAAAAAATATGCGATGTAACAGTGGGGGAAGAATGACAAACCAAGACTTTCGGTATATTCAAATACATATCTGTTTATTTATACATGGAAGTTGATTGTCAGAGGTGTTTTTTGCTGTACACAAGCAGAAAAACCGCTAAATGGATGATTGTATATAAATAAAGGATGATCGTTGGAATTAAGAGCGTGTACAAGATCAACATAACCTCACAAATTTTCGAGGCGAATTTTCTTATAGATGTTGGAGATTTTTGGGGAAAAAAGCATCAGTTTTGGGAGAATACCCGGACGCAGAGCTTGACGACTTTCTTTTGATATCAGCGATTTTTGCGGATGTGAAATCTTCAACAATATAAAGCTTGTTAACATATATATATATATAACCCTCTAGTCCTAGAAAGTAAGGAACAAAAAATGTCTTCAATTTTTTAAGTGTTTTTCAAAGCACCGTACCTATGTGAAAAATGGTCGCATCAAGATGAAAAAAAGGATTTTCAAGCTTCAAGTTTCTAACTTCGAGATCTTTTGGCAAAAAATTTTGTGAGCTACGGTTATTGCGCAATCATAAGAAATACAGTACTACCTCTCTAAGAGAGCCCTCGCTAAGAATTTCCCCGCCGTTCCGCTTGAGCGCATTTTATGGCTTCCCCCACCTAGCTCGAGCTGTCCAGTGTACCCGAGGCCTCTCGAGTTTGTCGCGGACAACTCGATAAGAGATCGCGAGCGATTTCAGAAAATCGCACGTCGCACGATTGTCAAATGGATAATATTCCTTTGTATAATAATATATACGTTTGAGCCGTAAAGTCGGAGAAAAAAACATGCACCATAATTAAATTTCAAGTAGTAATTTAATGCAAGTAAAATATATTTTAATAGACATTAACACAGCATAGAATATTATTGATATTGATAAAAATTATCGAGGCTACATTATACTAGAGATATGTTTATGAGTAGTAGTAATAAATGCAAATATCGTACAGCATGTAGAATATGTATGTATCATAACATATATACTATACATCAGAGTATAGAGTCCTGTTGACGTCCGCAAGAATCGTAGAGACGGCTTCATTTTCGTGATCAGCTGGCGCTCTCTTATCGAGTTCGAGTGGAGAAACACATACACGCTACCACATGCGCGATTTTCGAGCGCGCTAACCTAGCGGTGGGGGAAGGCTTCGGCGACGAATTTCTCGAGAATTTCTTCCCCTAACCGCCCTAGACCGCTCTCTTAGAGAGGTAGTACTGTACAAATTTTCTTGTTTTTTTTCTAGGATCCACGGGCTCGAGAGTTTGTCTTCAGTTAAATCAATGTATAAGCTTGTTTATTCAGCTTCAATTTGCTTATTTTTTATTCCTCTATGCCAATTTTTTGCTGAGATATTCGACTTTGAATGAAAAAAGATCCTTTTATCTTTGATTATCGATATCTCGATAATAAATTTGAATTAGTTTCCTACAAGGCCCTTCCGTTGATTTTTGAGAAAAAAATTTCACCCTTAACATTTATTTGAAACAGGTACAGACAAATTACTTTTTATGATTTTTCAGTCAATCTACCACTACTTTACAAATATTTATGGAAAGACTAATGTTGCCAGGTTTTTTTCCAGCTTATTGTACCCCCAATAGCCCTTTAAATTTTCGAACTGATCCATCGAACCGCTTTTCCGGACTGATTGATCAAAGTTTTACAAAACAATTAAAGGAACAAGTGTATTCCTGATTACCGTGTAATTATGATCAAAATAATGATATTTATAAATATGCAATAATAATAATTCATAAATATTTATGCATAAATTGTTGTTATGCATAAATAATAATATGTTTATTAACTGTATTTAAGGCAGAGTAGAAGATGTACCACGTGACATATGAGAGCGAGAAAGATAGGTGAATTTTTCGAACAGAGATTTTTCAGAGATGAATAACATTTAGGACGAAAGAAAATCGTCAATCTCTGCGTGACCAAATGCTACATAATCAGATGCTTCATTTTTACGAAACAGGAACTTTGTCCAAAAACGTCTTTCAAAAGTTTGTGAGGTTGTTTTAACCTTGCACATGTCCTTAACAATAAATAATAACTGCCAACATGTGATGTCATAATAAATTAAGGGTAAGTTGCCGAAAGGCTACCCCCTCTGAACGAGCTGAAGTTTTGCACAGACCTTTCTTTTAATATTCTAAGGGAACCCCTAAAAGGATTTTAGGCTACCACCAATAGTTTTCGAGATATCAAATTTTGAAAATTATTTACTTTGCTATGCTCTTACTATATCTATACCGAAGAGGCTCAGTTCTGGCTATACCTATATAGTATACGTGATCGCGATCTCCGCTTTGTGCACATCTTCGTCCAGCTAACGCGACAGCTCTCTCATCGCTTACGTTACCATCTTACGTTTACTTACCATCGCTATACGTGGCCGACCACGAATAGTATGGTCAAATGGTTTTTCAAAAAAGACCTGGTGAGAATTTTGGGTAGAACGCTATTTTTTTTCATTACGTAGGGGGGTCGGTCATGTTGAAAAATGTTGCAGAGACCTTTTGGGCAAAAATGTTGCAGAGAACTTTTTTGTACTTGATACAATGATCTGTAACTTTTTTTTATAAATTTTTTGCGCTAATGTCAACAATAAAACAGTTATAAACAAAAAAAGATAACAAATTAGGGGGTAAAACACTTTGAGGCAAGATTATTAATTAATTTGACATCTGACAATAAAAATGCTTCTTACCTTTTTTATAGAGCATTTTGTTATAAACAATTGAACCTATTTTTTTATTCGGCTTGTTTTTATTAATTTTTCAGCGTTGTAAAGGGCGCTAGTGGAAAGTGAGTAGGTCACGTAGGTATTTAAAAAATTATTAATAATTTTATTTCGAGCAGAAGTTTCTTTTTTATTATATTGTTAAGTTTTTCAATAATTATTCCGAAATTATCAATCATCATCACTCTCAAATCTCATTCGTTTGGAAGGGCCGGGTTTCTTAAATTTGTATCTGCGTTCTATTCGTTCGCTGTATCTCGTTAATTGTAAAGCTTTTTTGTAGTTGATACAAATCTCCATAACTTTTATCTACAACTTTTTTCGCTAATATTAATAATAAAAAAGTTATAAATAAAAAAATATGAAAAATGAAAGGATAAGAAACTTTAAGTCAAGATTATTAATTAATTAAAAATCTGACAGTGAAAATGCCAATAATTCATAAGCAATAAATACTTTTTAAACTAAAAACAGAACGAATAAACTTTTAAGAGACGACACTATTTTCTCGATTAAGAATAATTAAAAATTGAATTATCAACTGATTCTTATATTTTTCCAAATTTCTAAATTTAAGATTATTATCGTTTACTCTTATGGATAAATAAAATAATAAAGGAATTCGAATTTATTCCGTTTAAATTAAAATAAAAAATTTAATTAGAATAATAAAATGGAATAGGTCAAATCGTTTATAACGAAATGCTGTATAACAAAGTTAAGACGCATTTTTATCGTCAGATTTAAAATTAATTTATAATATTGCCTCAAAGTTTTTATCCTCTCATTTGTCATCTTTTTTTGTTTATAACTTTTTTATTATTAATATTAGCACAAACCGTTATTAATCAAAGTTACGGAGAATTGTATCAACTATAAAAAAAGCTCGCTACGAATTTTTGTCGGCCTCACGGTTATGGAGATAAATTTTAAAAACTCGGCACTTCAAAACAAATGAGATGTGAGAGTGATGATGATTGATAATTTCGAAATAATCATTGAAAAACTTGTCAATATAAAACTCGGTACGTTGGTATGGTGGTCAGCGTGCTGGCCATCGGATCGAGAGGTCGCCGGTTCGAATCCCAGTCGCGTACTTTCGTCGTGAAGTAGTTTTCTCGGCAAAAGGCGACTAGTTCCGTGACTGGGAGGCGAACTTAGGACCGGCTGTATCGGTATAGGTTTTCCACAGTTTCCCTATATCCATGGTAGATATGCATGGTGAATACTATACAGAGGAGGAAGTCGGCTGCGGCCGCAAGGTGGGCGGTAATAATGGAAGGAAAGTGTACAAGGGTAGAGAGCGGTGGACATAACAGCTGTGGAGCCTTGTAAAAAGCCGAAAAGGCTGCGCAAGTAAAAAGTAAAAAAAACTTAACAATAGAATAAAAAAGAAACTACTGCTCGAAATAAAATTATTAACAATTTTTTTAATACGTACGTAACCTACTCACCTTCCACTATCTCTCTTTACAACGCTGAAAAAATCCATAAAAACAAGCCGAATTAAAAAATAGGTTAAATTGTTTATAACAAAATGCTCTATAAGAAAGGCAAGAAGCATTTTTATTGTCATCTTGCCTCAAAGTTTTTTTAAATTTGTTTTTTTCCTGAGATACATCGCTGTTCGTGTTTGTTACCTATTTTTCCCCTATTGTGACCGTTTTTTGCCTCTACTGTTACTCCTTTTTTTCTTCACCCTTCTCCCTGTTCCCCCCTGCTTGTGGCCGCAGCCGACTCTTCCCCCTCTGTATTATATTCATCTTGACATTTCTGTCATGGGTATAGGGAAACTGCGGAAAACCTATATCAACAGCCGGTCATCATTTTCGCCCGCCCCCCTCCCCCCTCAGTCGTGGAACTAGTCTTATTTCGCCGCAAAATGCCGAAGAAAAACATTTTACGAGGAAATGTACGCGAAAGGGATTCGAACCCAGGACCTCCCGGTCCGCTTTTTTAGTGGCGAGCACGCTAACCACTAGACCATTGCACCGGTTATCTTGCCTCAAAGTTTTTTATCGCCTGATTGTTCATCTTTTTTTGTTTATAACTTTTTTATTATTGACATTAGCGCAAAAAATTATAAATCATTGTATCAACTACAAAAAAAGTTCTCCACAACATTTTTGTCAGCCTCGCGGTTACGGAGATAAATCAACAAAACTAATCACACCCTTAATTTCAAGGTGGTGGCCGCTCTACCAACCTTAACGTCCCGAAAAATGAGTTTCACCCTTATGGCCGATCCCCCCCACGAAAAGAAAAATATAACGTTCTACCCAAAATGTTCAGCAAAATCACCATTTGACCGTACTAGAAGGCTTACCAGGAGTTTCCCTGCTCTTCAT
Source organism: Ophion obscuratus (assembly GCA_964007375.1). NCBI lineage: Eukaryota > Metazoa > Arthropoda > Insecta > Hymenoptera > Ichneumonidae > Ophion > Ophion obscuratus. Next base: position 33,809,171 of record OZ023321.1, read on the forward strand.
AGCGTTTACTCTTTATTTCTTTTCCCTGCGGTAATCTTGCATGGTCCTTCACTGAATAGAAGTTTTCCACCATGGGTGGAAGGTACAATTTGGACAAATTTTCTTCAGTACCAATCGACCATGCAATGTAAAATTCAAATGGCAAAATTTCAACACAATTCAACAACCAGTATTCCACTCACCTCGCGATTCCACACACACACCCGAGATGCCCTGCGTCCACAGCAGTATTCCACGTACCCCACAATTCCACACGCACACCCGGGATGCTCCGCGCCTACGCCAGTATTTCACACACCCCACCATTCCACAGGCACACCCGAGATGCCCCGCGCCCACATCCGTATTCCACGATTCCACAAGCACACCCGAGATGCCCTGTGCTCACAGCAGTATTCCACGGTTCTATAATGCCTCGGGTGAGCGTGTGAAACCGTCAGGCGCGTGGAATCCTGAGATAGACCCGGAAACGTGGGTAGGGTTCTTGTTTCACAGTTGATTTTTCGTTAATTTTTTTTTTGGGACTTCAATCTTTTTCATGGTGGTTTTTTAAATTCTTAATTTTATTTCGTTTTTAACATTGTTTTAGGTTTTTTCAAATAGTTTAATTTTTTAGTTAACATTCTTTGGGGTTTTTAAAATAATTTTAATTTTTTGTTTTGTTTTTTTTTTTGTATTTTAAACTTTTTTGTGCGTTTAGTCACGCGTACTATTTCCGTGGCGCTAAAATATAAAAGTATCTTTCGACAAAGTTTATTGCGAGGAAAAACATTTCTTCTGGTTTTGAATCGATATCTAGATTGGTTTTCGAGATATTGCTCAGATATACAGTCATGATTATCGCACCGTGCATGGAATTGAAAACACGAATTTTACAGCATATTGATTACATGTCATGATGCAAAGCCATGAACTCATTTACTATCACGAATGTACGAAACATTTTTATCTGAATATGTCGTTTACAAATGCATCGTACGTTTAGAGCACATAGAGCTCATATCGCTATGTCCGCAATTAATATCCGCAAATTTTACGTCATATTGAAGTCATGTGTAGACATTTTGGCATCAATTCACTATGGTAGCATTAATTGTTCTCATGAATTGTACTTAACATGAACGCAATTTCGTTTACGTTGATCAAGACATTTCGTGAGCTCATTCAGTATCATGAATTTGAGATACATCGTGGCTTAAATTTGTCGTTTCAAAATGCATCATCCGGCAACTACAAGATGAACTCATAACACGGCAAATTTGAATTTGACCATGAATATTTGCAGATTGACGTCATGTATGTAGAAGCCATCCAATGACTTTTGTTGGTGAATTCACTGGGTAAGCACTGGTAGTAGACATGCCATGCAAGCAATATGACAGCAATATGCATGTTTCTCAGTGATACATTCGATGGGCGCAAAATGACGGCGATATGCATGTTCTCAGTGATAGATTCGATGAGCGCAGTATGACGGCGATATGCATATTTCTTAGTAATACATCCCATGAGCGCAATATGACGGCGACATGCGTGCTTTTCAATGATAACGCGTACTAACGGCGATATACATGTTTTTTAGTGGTACGTTCGATGAGCGCAATATGACTGCTATATGCATATTGATAACAATCGAGAATGATAAAAATAGGCAAAGAAAGAAAGAAAGTTTAATCAAGTACAGTAGAACCTCGATTATCCGAACTTCGATCATCCGAACCCTCAATTATCCGAACGATGACTTAGTTTATCCGAACGCTCAATTATCCGAACGTTGGCGCGAAAGATGCATTGTCGCTCGCTGCCACCGCCGTGAGCAACAATAACCAACCCAACGCAACTTCTCTTTCTCAAACGGCTGCGAGACTTAGCCGCTCAAAACGCGTTACAGCCGTTCGTCAATTAAAAATGGACGATTTTATATAAAAAAAAATATTAAAAAAAAAGCATTCGACTTTTTTCAGGTGGTCAAAGTACACACACACGCATATATATATATATATATCAACGTTAATATGTATGTACTGTTTGTATGTAAAAAGGTGTTGTTTTCTGATCTCGTCCCAAAAAAACCCACGTTTTGATTATCCGAACTTTTGCTTATCCGAACTAGTCTCGGTCCCAATTGGTTCGGATAATCGAGGTTCTACTGTATTAGAATGGCTAAGTAGATAGGGCGCTCAGCTCTAGAATTAGAAGACGTAGGTTCAAATCCCGAGGGAAGGTAAAAAATTTAACGAGGTAGGATACGTTTTAATCCAATCATCCTTTCAATCCAAACAAACTTTTGAATTTACAAATTTTTCGCCCCGTGACACCCATATGAGCCCAACATAGTTCCGTCACGTCATGCCGCCAATATGAGCTCCATAGGAGCACAACAATTTCTTCACGCCGTGACACCCATATGAGCTCCATATGCACTCACTTATTGGTGGATATTCGTGAGCCGATTTTGCTAGTGCTGATGAATTCACGGCATGCATACTCGCGTGAGAACAACTTTGCTTCATTTGGATTTATTATTGTGAACATCATGTGATGCAAATATGAGTTGAAAGGGAGCACTCATAATGGAACATAGCTGTGTGATTTTCTATGCCTAATAGAAGATCTACATATGATATTAAATATGAGCTACATGTGCTTATCTGGGTGATAAGGGGGAAAAATCCGTAATTTGTAATAAATTATATTTTATTTCGTATTAAAACGAGTTCATTGTCTCAGACTTATATTGAAAGCTTTCATGAAAAGGAACAATATGATTGATTTTTTAAATTATATTTGTGCGATACTTTCGCCTTTTATTGGAGATTTCTATTAAAAAGACCAACTTGATGTACTTTTTAATTACAGTTCCGCGGTACTTCCACAATTCACTTTTTATCAAATAAAATAAAAATTAAATTCGATATCTCGAAACTAATCAAGGTATCGATTTAAGGAGGTACGGTGATTAGAGCGAGTCCAAGATAAAAGCCCGATTTTTTTAAATAACATTGTCGAGAGCTTCGTCCATGCGTATGCGGAGTTTCCGCGAGATTTACCGTACAGTTTCCGAGTTATTAATTGTTAAAGTTGGTCAATTAGTCACACGTAGACGACAAAATGTGCCTGTCCTCTCATATATCGATTTTTTTGTGCTACTTGGAGCCAAGACACGCGTAAAAAAAACTGACGGTTGCGTTCGTTGGTTCGTTGTGATCAATAAGGCAACTTGAATTGGAAAGCTCACCGCAGAAATAAGCAATAAATTTAGAAATAAAGTCGCGAACAACCGAAGTATTCGGCGAGAGAGACGTCTCGTGACGTAACCGCAGCCATCTTGCTCGAAGTGTGGCAACGCCGGATACCCGCGCAAATTTGATTCTTCTATCGGATATTTTCAACGCGAATTAAAAATATGGTTGTGTGAAGCCGTACGTTTTTTAATCGATTATAAAAGGCCTTTCGTCGATATTTACTCAAAGTTCTTTTATGTATAGCTAAGGCATCTCAATCTTTCTGGCGACATGCATACAACGCATTTATATGTAAAGTCAGCATGGAAAAACCGTCATATAAAATGAACGTTCGTTTTTATATCTGCAAATATTGTGAAAATTAGGAAAGGGAAAAATAACATAACAATCAATGAAATATGTTTTGACTTCGGACAGATTGGACATTGGATATTGAGGTTAACGTCAACGCGACGTTTTTCATTTGCATTCGCAATATCATCTTTTCACTCTCTAATTCTTGTCCGACAGAATCTACCTGTGTCTCTAAACTGGACTTCAGGTACAATCCTCTTACTCTCTTGATAAACTTCTACAGTACTTATTTTCATTCTCCATGTTTACCGGCTACCAAAAATAATAAGCCGAGCGCGTGGGACCGATGACAGCTATCGAAAATGCAACGATGCTAAACGTCGACGATATGGCGTACTACTGAAGTCGAGTAGTAGATTATTACGTTTGTTTTCATATTATAAAAGTAATAAGTAGCTTGAAATTCAATACTTAAAAAATATTTCTCGAAATATAAGCCACACACATATGTCTAAAACGCAGCGGTATTATGGCGAAAAATAGACTCTTAGTTTACTAGCGTGGTCATCACCGTACCTCCTTAAGACCAGCAGAATCTTTTTCCTTGTGAAAAAGTCTATGGCAATGAAGGATTACACAGTCAATAAATATCGCGATATTCGTGATTCCGTCAATAATGATTGATGTCTAAACGCGTCAGTAACTATATTGATACGTGTATTGAGTCTATTGAGTCTCGTGAATTGTTCGCGAATAGGTGAGATGATAATACAATGATATTGGTTTAAACGGGTGAAACGAACCGTATCAGAACGTCATATTTATCGTGTACACATTGTATGTACGTAGTCGTTCTGCTACGTAATACAAATTGTACATTCGCAAATGGAAATATTATTAACTATCCGCATCGAACGGGAGAAAGAAAAACGCTGTGGTGGAGAAAGGTTACAAATTGTTTTCTCTTCAGCACTTTTTCTATGTGCTGATGAAGTAAGCAAATGCGTATGCCGAAGAAAATCCCAATGCGAAGAAGTATTGTGAAATGAATGTCCGATTACACGTTTTTTTTTTTTTTTTTTTTTTTTTCATTGACAGTGCTTTCATGTGAGCTTGAATAAAAATATCTCGACTAGCTGGTGGTCATAAATCCTGTAATTTCCAGTCGAAGCATGTCCAATGGTATTTGACGCGAGAGGGAAGCTTCGAGGCCATTTTTTTAGGGGTATAGAGAATCTCTAGGCGAATTGGAATTCTTGTAATTGGAGGAATAAAAGGACCATTCAGAAAAGTAATAACTTTTCCAAAATAAATCGACTCCGATTTTTTTTCTGAGTGAGGCAGGATAGAGAGGTATCCCAAAACACCAGTATCGGCAATCAATCATCAAAGTCTTGCTATCAATTGTTTTATTAGACTTTTATCAGATAATTTTAATCAGAAAAACAGCGTCGCTTTACATCGACCTTTTTATATATGTTGTTTTGAAACGGTAAAATTTATATTGGCATTTAAATCGAAGAATCGATTTTATCGAACCATAATTTGTTTACTTATTTACAATTGTTATAGTTATCTTTCATCCTCAGTGCTGGGTATTATCGCTGAATAAATTCAACGTACATTGAGCAATGTCGGCCAGCATGAATGACGTATACATACGTATATATAGATGTCTGTGAAATTTATTGACCAACTCACTGATCAGTGTGACAAACACATTTTGACGAACAACCAGTCAACGTGTCGTAATGGAAACGCAGTTATTTCCTTATTTTTCTTCAAGTCACTTTCGGGACGAAATGTTTACGATGTCTACTTTTGATAATTTTCACAAATTGCCCGAGGAAAAAAATTATAGAAAAATATCACGATAATCTGAATTGTCCGGATTGTTTTTACTACTAATTTAAACAGCTATTTTGATTAATTTCAACAGGATTTAAGTCTATATGTACTTGCGCTAACATACTGATTATAAAACATATCAATTCCTATCTGAAATCAAGGATATCATTAGGATAATCTAAATTCATTGAAAAAGCATTCACGTGTAGGGCATCGGAGAGAAAAGTAATTAAACAAATCTAATAAGCAATCGCACGTGTCATTTTGTAATTGATTGTACAATGATGTATTTCATAAAAGGAAGTTTTGGTTCAATGATCATTTCGTTACACACGTCGCGTGAGAATTTATTTTTTGTTATCTTGGTCATTCTCTTTTCGAACGGAGATAAGCGCCGTTAAACTCTATCTAGAATTTTCCTTGAAACTCCAGCAGCTATTTATCTATGAAAAAAACTTCGGTGCATGCATACCGAACTTATTATTTTTATTGATCGTACACTCGATTTCGTGAATCTTACTCATTAATGGAAAAAAAAACGGTTCACTTCGAAACTTGATACGGAAAATGGGTTTTGCTTCTCAATTATTGAAAATATATTTCTTGAAAAAATATTAACTGCTAAATCAGTGTATATGTACAATTTAAACGCGTTTTTTCTCCTGAAAACTAGAATTTACTGATAAATAAATTTAAATGATATTGAAAACTGGTTTCAACTAGGAAAAACTAGTTTTAACGAAATTAATCAGTTAAAACTGATTGGGTTTGTTTGGGTTTAAGATGAGTTTTAACTAACATGCAATTTTATTTGTCAGTAAATTCTAGTTTATACTAGAAAAAGCTAGTTGTAACAAAGACGTTCAGTGAGAGCTAGTTTTTACTAGGTAAAACGGGTTTTAACTGTAAGATATAAATATGAAGTAACAAGTAACAAACGGAGTACACGAAAATTCGGATTTGTTCAAATTCCAAAGATTATTCGGCAAATTTAGCGTTAACTTGGCACAGTTAAATCACGCTTATTTTGAATCACTTAAACCTTTTAAAAGCCTCCATTTTTACAGTACCCTGCCTTTATGAAATGTACATAAAATTGTATAATTTTTATCTATAGATGGATACATATGTTCGAGGGCTAATGTTTTTCAGTATTACCTTTTTTGAATTCCATACCGGTGACCGTAAGTTCGTTGTAATTTATGATGAATGAAATGTTTTCAGCAATCCTGCTGATCCGTCGAGCGCGTGGTGAAAAAAGACTGTCACTCCTTTACGCTCCGACGTGCACTGAATACTGCAATCGCGTCTTGTCACTACACTCATTGGCGCGTCTTCTCGATTTATATATACCCCACCACGGAAACTCGTTCGAGCATTACGATGGGTATGCAGACTAGGTTTAATATCGGATCTTATTAGCATCTAACTAGCGAATTAGGATTGCAAATCTCAGTCGACCGATCCACGGTATTAAACAAAGTATATTTATCAGGTCGTCATATTGTTTTTACTTATTGTTATTATTGTTCGTTCTTTGCCTGGATTTTTTTTTCAATTACATAAAAACCGCGGGAAAGAGTTATTCGGGTAACATGTAAACCAATGAGTTCTTTCCATAGTTATTGCTATCTGAACGATGTATGAAAATAATGTACAGTAAAGAAATGGAGATGGGCTACGAATAGGGAATACCAGCAAATCCGAAGATTTTACCATTACATTGAACATATTTTTAATATCATATAATCATAATTATAACCGACACAGATAGGCGCGCGGTCGATGTGCGGGCTCGGCGGTCACTGAAGTTAAAGTAGCATTGGAGGCTGCCAATACTTGAAGCGGTGACCGCTTACCCGTGTACTGGTTTGCGCGTCAACCTCTGAGTGGGAGGCAGTTTGTCTGAGTTTCTGATGGTGATACAACTGAAACTCAGCCAAATATAGCCGCCTGTATCGGCCCAGGTTTTCCGCAGTTTCTCTGGGCCCTCGTGCAAATGCGATACAGTAGTGATTTAGGCAAGAGTGGCTGCGGTCACCACTCTGGGGGAGGGGAGGGGGGGGACTCTGGAAGGAGTATAGGGAATTCTGAAAGGATTGTCGGAAGTGAATGTCGGAAGGAATGAGAGAGGGAATGGTAAAAGGGGAAGAGGACCCCTTGTGGATTTGTGAAGGACCCTCTGAGGAATACATATATGTAATCATAATTATATTTTTTATTTTCCTCGCTTCCCGCGAAATGTCGATACTCGCATATCAAATATTGGCAAGAAATTTTTTAGCGATATATGTAATCGCGTTAGTCGTTATTTGTTTTTCACCGTTAATTTCCGGTTTCACTATTTTATAAATTAATTCGGAAGAAGATACGTAAGCCTTTCATATGTAAACGTGCCAAAACCAAAGATTCGTTGCGTATTACGTAATAAAATTACGCAGCATATTATTTTTAGAACAACGTATGATCAATCGGCCTATCATGTCAAACAGACAGCCCATTGTTCAACTTCCGAACAGAATCTTCTTTAGCTGGCGCGATAAAAACTCGATTTTTTTTTTCTTTTTCTTCTGTCGTACCGACTTGAATTCGTATCAATTACAGATCCGAGCATTCCGATTGAATCGATCCCTCAGCGTATACAGACACAGACTAACAATATACAAATAATTAGAAGTTATTTTATTCCCTTACGAATGAAACAAAAACTAAGCCTTTTACTTTTACTTTGAATCCTTGTATTTCAATTTAATCTTTCAAAGTACATGAATGAGTATTTGTTTTTCAAACACTAATAGGAAGTAATTATTGACCAAGTCTTCCCAGACAACGTTACGCATTAATGCTAACGATATAATTATCCGCCTGCACCTAGAATATTTCACGGAATAACCATTTAAAATATTGAGAATAATCAGCATTGATAAAAAAATCGTTTTAAGGAGGACCACTGAAAATAATTTTTACTGGTTCTCCTTGCAAAATCTAGATACGATTGCGAAAGGTCGCCGAATAATTTTTTATTTTCTTCTTGACTCTTTGTATTAGCAACGGGTAAAAAAATGACCCATTTGTTTTTTAGACAAAAAGATAGAGGCATACGGATTTCAAAGAAATATGCGTAAAAATACCGGTTCCCGATTTTGACTAAAACAATTAGGCGATAACGTCATCTGGAAGAATTTTTCACGTCCGACACTCGATGCGTGGCATTTTGTGGTTTTTTTCTTTTCGTTTTCTCTTAAAAACTATCGTACTTTTATAATAATTGTGTAATTTATAATAAAAATCGTATATTTTGAGCAAACTAATATGCATGCTGCACCATTGTCTCGTGAGAGCGACAATTTGTAAGTTACATACTGAAGCATATACGTGCGAGGTTCATGGGAAGATTGATGTGCCGGGAAGGTATTTATGGCTGCGACATCTACGTGCAATCTTCCGTGGCAATTTCTCTTCCTCGAACTCCGCTGAGCAGTGCATTTAGGAGAGGATTTTTCCCACAACCACAATTATTATTGAAATCGTCCAAATCCAATGCCCAAGCCATTGCACCACCCAAACGCAGTTCGCGTACAAATTCACCCTGATAACAAAACCGTTAAAAACATCAAGTAACGAATTCATGGACGCACAATACTATAAATATTTCATAAGCATATCGTAGTGAATAATTGTTGTCGAAAACGTGTTATGAATATTCAATTTTCAAAGCTAACCACTTTATGGTGAAATAAATAATTGTTTATCATAAAATCTTTGCGTAGTGATTTTTTCTTGTTGAATATCTTAAGAACGATTGAGCGTTTCACTGACGAATATTACAAGCGCTCATTTCTTTAGATGTAGATATGTTGGCTAAAATGTAGACTTCGAAGACTTTTCATAAGTTCCACTATATCGTATCAGACAAAAATCATTTAAAATGTAGGCGACCGGGCACAGTTTTTTATTTTAAAAAAATGTAGGTTACCCTGGAATTGGAACGCCAATGACCGCAATTCTTAGTGGCAGATCTTAGCTAGGGTTGAATTAATGATTTTGCAGAAGAATCCTTGCTACGTTACCTATATTTTGATACCTTTTTACTCGAGAAGATGATTTCGTATATTAAATGGAACCCGAAATAAAACTTTTATTGGACATATTCACGTTCAAAAAGATAACCTTCAATATTTATCGGTGTAAAACTTGCCCCTTTTTAATTGATTATGCCGGCTGTTTACCTTTCTTAAGATGTCGGTTGCATCGTCATAGCTGACCCACTGATCACCTCCAGTCGCATACGGTCCAAGATGACCTTCAAGATCTTTCGTTACCGTGTATCCACTGTTTTTTACTCGCTCACATATCTGTAACAGCATGGACCGCAGTTTAGAATTAAACGTCCGAAGAAATGTCAGCATTGTCATTCATTTTCATAATTGTATTTGGATTTGTTCGACTTGGGTTTCTCCTAAAAATTTACATGTTCTAGAATGTTATGACTTCCTGGGTTTTAGTTTTTCAGGAATTTTCATTCGGCTGCTATGGAAGTGAAAATGTTCATTTTTATTCATTCTCAACCCGACACTCTGGTAGGAAATGAAAAACAAAGCACATTATTTGGTCGGTAGTCTTTTTCGTTATAAATATTTGATACATCTTTTTACAAACGGGATGTTTGTGTTACTGAGAACAAGCAGTTTGTTCTTTTTATATAAAATAGTGTTGTCTCAATCGAATGGCGTTGTAATTAAAGTGGACCAAGTCAGGAGCGCGTGAAGCTTTTTAAACGTACCTCATAAAAAGCTAGAAAACCGCGGGATTTAGTGAAACGTCCAGCTTCGCCGGGGCCAGAAGTGGGAGCTTGGAGGGACGTGTTGTAGGTACTCGATAGAGTAAAGCTCTGTCCGTAAAACGGTACTCCCATGACCAATTTCGCAGCCGGTGCTCCTTTTCCGATCCAATATCTTATCGAGCAGTTGACATTGAAATAGTCGTACTCGTCGCCAGGGCGATAATACAGAGGTGCCACGTGCCCAGTTTTTCCTTCCCAACTTCCGTGATAATCATAAGTCATTACGCTGATCCAATCCAGGTATTTGGCGAGTGTCGGTACGTCGTAAGCTCGATCGATGACGCCTTTGCTAGCTGACACAGCCGCGGAAAGTAACAATTTTCTCGGTTTGAATTCGTAACTCAGTTCGCTAACAAATGACGCGAAAGCTTCTTTGTCCGAGTCCGGTCCAAGATCGCACTCAACCTGGCAAATATAAACCGAGCGAAAAATCACAAAATCTCCAAATTGACCATAAAGAAAATAGAATTTGCACATTGCCTTCTCATAATTTTATTTCAGCAAGTTTCTAATTTGCACCAATTTCCTTTCCGATGATGTATTTCAATACTTCGATGTGAAATATTGCTACCCATCACAATGCCAAATATAAACTTTTGTGTCACAATTTTGTGTGTGAAGATCGAGAACAGATAATATCGGGATACTTAAAAGCTGAGGGAGTCAAAAGTTGTCATGTTTGCCGATACGCAATCAAAAGTCTCTAGCGCGCTTCTAGCCTCTCGACTGAATACATGGGCCACATATAACATTCCACCCAAAGCACAAGCGAGCTTCCTCCTAAGGAGATCTAATAAACAAACAATTGTTAATCTCAGGACTAAAACTTCAATACTGTTTTACACTCCTAAGAGTTCACCTTGAGGTGTTTATTATGTTTGTTCACTTTGAGAAGATCTTTGGTTTTTTCTTGGACATGATATTCTGTGGCTTGAGCTTCTCTCAACATTGATCAGTCCATCAGCAGTCAGGGTACTATAGAACTTTTATAATAATGCTAAATTTCAAGTCCGTTCAACGAAGTAGAATAAAACTAAAGAAATAAGATCGTCTCACGGACGTTCAAAAGGCGATCTCACCAGCCCAATTTTTTTGCACACTAGTACTTCCTGCCATCGAAAGCTTCCCCAAGAATTGACCTTTTAAAGTTACAAGGCAAAATTGAGATTTTTTTCGTGGATGAATTACTAGTTCCACCACCCCGCAGGATTGTCAACAAAGTTGTAAACTTTAAGCACTGGACCTTTATCGTTGGACGCATAAACTCGACATGAACACTCCGAAACCCAAAATATTAGTCTGTCGAGCAGGTCGTACTCGCAAACTTCGCCCCTTGAGGACAAAGTGCTAAAAAAAGGGTAAAATCCTAAACGTATCTTGGTACACTATTCACACGTCCTAACTACTCAAAGTATAATGGCAGCGAGTCATATTTTTTTACTGAAGTGATAATTGCATTACTCAATATCAATGCAAGCCTCATTGATAGCCACTTGAATAAACAACTGGCAAGGAAAAATCAAATTGTTCAGAAGGAAGGGTCTCGTTTCCACCATGTTTATCGCTCATCTATATAAACTCGGAAATCCACCAACTGTACAAGAGTCTCAAGTTTGCAACATTGAACCTCTACAACGATCCAGCCTCATGATTGTCCCGACAACGGATTTATTCGGATTTGCATCAACTACACAATACAGATTTACAATATTGCATTAATTCTATAATGTATCAACTCTACAAGAACTTTGAGTACCCAACATTCAAGTGGGAAATATTCTTGTTAGCTCTACAACAGCTTATGTATCAGATGTATTCTTCATTGAAGAAGATATTTTACATTGCCTATTAAATTTCATAAAAAAAATAGGCAATCAAATAATATTTGTCAATAAATGGTATCGTTGGAAAAATATAAAAATTATTATGTTATAATTAATTATTATACTTTCGAACTGTTTCCAAATTCACCCTTAATTATGCCAAATAAATATGGGGTTTTAGAAATAGATAGGTAGTAAAGGCATCGTCAGTGGCCTATTTAGCTCATATTGCCTAGTCGAACGTTGAGTACTCCAAGTTCTTGTAGGGTTGATAAAAATTCGAATATATACGTTGTAGGGATAATGATAAGGCTAGATCGCTGTAGAGGGTCAATATTGCAAACTTGAGACTCTTGTACAGTTGGTGGATTTCCGAGTTTATACAAATGAAAGATTAAGTCATTGTGAAGTTGAAAACGGACTTTCAACGTTGTAAAGATAAACATTGTGAAAACGAGACCTTTTCGTTGAGAACGGTGGCCGAATTGACACGCCTGTACGGAGTGGGAGTGGGCGGCGAAACTACTGCAGGGACCAACTCGAGATTGTCGCGAATATGCGGCCTCCCGATCCGCTGGCAGCACTCTAACCGCTAGACCAACGCACCGGGCTGGGTTGTTATATATTTTATGGTATCATATTACGAGCGTACCATTTTCGAAATAGATAATTGACCTCAGTTATTTACTATGTATATTTATTTATAAAGTAAAAGAATAAAAAAGAAAAAAAACGTAAGAGTAATTAAGCGGAAAAATACATCTGTTGAAAACACGGCAAATAAAAGTGACGCTACCTGCCAACAAACCGGATATTCCCAATTGAGATCGATGCCGTCGAAGCCATAATTTTCCACGAAAATAAGGGCATGCTTGATGAACTTTTGTCTGGCAGCTGGCTCGTTAACCAAACGACTGTACTTATCGCCGGCCGAATCATTCCAACCACCCATCGCTATGAGAACTTTGGTCCCCTTAGCTCTGTGCGAGATGATTTGAGCATAAAATTCATTGACGTTGTCCGTCCAATCATCGTGCATCTTAATCTTCAATTCTTTAGCGTCGAGCACAGCAAAAGCGTAAATGATGTGAGTGCACTGATACGGATCGACCATTTGCGGTGTATATTTTCCTCCATTTGGACGATACAATGACCAACTTGTGAAGTAACAAATGATTTTATCGGTACTGGTTTCGACGGTTTCATCGCTCAAAGCGGCGTGATCATTTGACGCTTCGGCGATTGGAAATGTTGTTTGAGATAGCGTTTTAGGCAATGGCGGTATAGCGTTGTTCTGTGGAAGCAAAACAATTTTAGTTAGTCAACCAGAGAAGCCATATTTCGTAATTTTTCCTATAACGAATAACAGTATCTTCACTAGAGAAATGTACTATTTACGTGCGATAGATTGTCTTGTCAAATACTTAACACAATTCTAAATTTGTAAGGAACGGTGGTAAAAAAAAAACGAATGACATTTACCTCTCCGTTCGGAGTCTTCGCACTCTTGCACTTTGTATTTTCCGGCCAATCACATCTGTCCTCGTTCCAATGCAGACCATGCGGACACGTTTGCTCGAGTAATTCCCCAAAATTACATATAGTATATTTCGAGCAATCGTGCTTGTGAGGCCGGAACATTCTTCCGTCGCACTCGCTAACCGGAGGTTTTCCCTGGGAGGATGAATTGGCTTCGATGTCGATCATATCTATCGAGTCAATTAGTTGAGTGGTAGAAGTTATAGGTGGCAAATAAGCTGGCCCAGCGGTCGAGACTTTATCCGTCGTTTCTACCGTCTGGTACGGCGGTTTATGGGTCGTACTTTCAGGTACGATCGGTTCGGACTTGATATCTTAAAAACAAAATGATTATTGATGATGTTTCGTACTGTAAACATTCATGGTTTTTTAGAGGAAATTCGCCTAATTTACGCTCCTATCGAAAATTATATGAAAATAATTGTTTTTTTAATGAGGCTTCAATACATTGTGAGACAGAAGTGCGTTGTGCTAATCTACCAGTGGTTTAGCGTGCTTGCCTCTAAACCAGAACTTTGGGAGGTCACGGATTCGAATCCCAGTCTCGTAGCGCACACGCGCGCGTGTATGCCTATAGCCCGTAATTGATTCCTCGACGAAACGCGATTAGCTCCGAAACTGGGAAGCGAACCAACTGGGACCAACTGTATTGGCACAGGTTGCCCGTAATTTTCCTATACCCAGGGCAAAAATGACGTAGTGAATGCGATAAAGAGGGGGAAGTCGGCTGCGGTCAGAAGACAGCGTTGAAAGATTACCGAATTAGATTATACGAATGTTAGATACAAAGCTCATCTCGAAGCTAATTATTACAATATAGTAATGATACCGCTTGCACAAATAAATTATGCAGAAATACTCAAAGATATATTAAGTCGTCATTGTACTTAATTTATGGCAAATCTGAATTGTGTTTTGATTTTTATTTTAGACTTACCGGTAACTCGACAATCAGGGCCGTCAGGATAATTTCTCAATACACGATTCATCGTTCTGAGAAGAGGACTTGGTTCACATCCACAACGATTTTTAAAATCGTCAAGATCCAACGCCCAAACCATTCCTCCGGCTAGACCCATTTTTTTTATAAATTCGGCTTTGAGTTTTATTTGTTGGGCGTCGTCAAAACTGACCCATTGGTCGCCTTTGTATGCGTACGGCCCCATACGTCTCTCAGGATCTTGTACAACTGTCCATCCATACTTAAGAGTCCTTTCGCAAATCTATAAATGAGCATATTAAATATATCGGAAATATTGCTCAAATATATCAAATCATAATTATTTGATTGATTTATCAATTGCGATAAGTCAATTTGTTTAGATCCGTCAATCGATTTATCCTTACATCGATCCACGTCCTTATATTAATTGGCTCACGTTTTGTTAATCGATATAGAACATCTAGAATCTAGGTTCTTTAGAATTCAATGATCGACCCATATATATTTATTGATAAATAAAAAATAAAAAAGGCGAACCTCGTAATATGCCAAAAAGCCTCTTGCTCTGGTAGCTTCGCCAGCTTCGCCACCCCCGTAAGTCGGAGAATTCAGTCCTCGTTGACTTCTCTCGGCAAGAGAGAAAGATTGTCCATAAAGCGGGGCGCCCATCACTAATTTTTTTGGCGGTGCGCCTTGTTCGATCCAGTAGTTGATCGAGAAATTCTGCTCAATTGGTAATAAAGTTTTTTTTTTTTTTTTTTTTTTTTTTTTTTTTTTTTTTTTTTTTTTTTTTTTTCAAACCCGCGTTATATGACAAATGAGACACATTTATCTACGATTGGATTAAGATTCAACCTTTTGTCGAGATATTTCTTAAAATGAGGCTTTACTTGACACAATTGGACTTCAATATTTACGGGAAATATATTTTTCTCTATTTTTGCGAAGCGTAAAAGAGGAAACAAAATTCGAAAGGTCGTTTTTCATCGGTTGGTTGGTTTAGGCTCATGCGTGGAGGTTTTGGGGACGGTACGAGTACATTGAAACTGGTTGATAGATTTGTCACCAAGTTTCCGAATTCTATCGTTAAAGTGAAGATCGTAAACGATGATTCACAGTCTTTACGTAAGGCCGTATTATAGTGTGCCGGGTCAACATTTTTGTTTCATTTTCTTCAAGTTTGGGTTTGCTGAAAAGGTAAATTGCTAAAGGTAAAGTGCTGTAATCAGTGAATATCCACCCTATCATCACTGCATCAGAAACTTTAAACGCGTTGTTCTCAAAACAACATTTTTGAAATCGGGCGTGTATTTTTCTCAGAAACTACTAGGGCGATTCTCTTGTAAATGTTTCCTAAATTTTTTTATTAGGGCCTCCAACGATAACCACATTCGTCAAGACTAGAATAAGAAGAAGAAAAAAATCGTTTGTTTCTCATGACAGGGAGGGCCGCGGTCACAACGCCCGACGATAAACAAATGCTGCGACATGACCTGGGCAATATCAAATATCGTGTACAATTTCGAATGAAATCGTTTGATCAAAAAAAAAAAAAAAAAAAAAATAGATGTTACTTCGAACATGTATAACCGTGGAATACCAATAGTGTAGATAAAAGCGCTTTTCTAAATCGACTTGCCAAAAAATCAGCTTGAAAATGGGTGTTGACACTGGAATACGGCTTTAATCACTGTTGAATAATTAACGAAGACTCACGGCATTAAAGGTTGGTTCCCAATCAAGAGGATGTTCATAGAGCGGTGCAACGTGACCAGTTTTTTTGTCCCATTGGCCATGAAAATCGTAAGTCATTACGGATATCCAATCGAAATATTTGGACAATTCGGATACTTCGTAGCCGGCATCTATGACACGTTTGCTCGGCGAAACAGCGGTCGACAGTAAAAGACCCTTGGGCTTGAATGTCTCGCTGAGCTCTTTGACGAATTGAGTAAAGGATGTTTTGTCACGGGCCGGTCCTTTGTTACATTCGACCTGCCAACACACGGGATACTCCCAATCAAGGTCCAATCCCTCGAATCCGTATTTCTCGATAAAGTGTACAACGTGACTGATAAATCGCGATCTCGCCGACAATGAATTGACCAAGCGGCTGTATTTGTCCCCGGCCGAATCGTTCCAGCCGCCGATAGCCAGTAAAACTTTGACACCTTTGGATTTGTAAGCCACCACTCTCTCGTAAAATTCTGCCGGCAAAGGAAAATTCGACATGGTTCAGTGATGGAAAATCAAAATAAGAATTAAACAATCGCTTTCCACTCACTATTGTCGATGTCTGCCCAAGAATCGTGAGTCTTAATGGTCAACGTGCTACCATCCAATACGGCGAAACCGTAGATGACGTGAGTACACAAGGCCGGGTCGATATCCTCAGGAACGTATCGTCCTCCCATCTGACGATACCAAGCCCAATTCGTGAAGTAACAGACGACTTTGTACTCGTCCTTGTTATACTCGGGATCGGGATGTCCGAGAGGTTCGGTTATTGAGGTACTCGTCGGTGATGATGGTACCTTCCATTCGAGCTGCTGTCCGACCTCCGGCGGTCTTATTGCTATTTATAATATAAACATATTTCCATAACAACTTACCACATTCGGTATGAAGTTGAAGAAATTCTTGCATCATACTCACGACTGTCAAGATCGTTGGGCGGATCCGCCAATACTTGTTGTATAGCGTGCATCAGAGGATGAGCTCCGGCTCCGCAACGATTTTTGAAATCATCAAGATCAAGGGCCCAGATCATACCACCACCGAGGCCCATGTCTCGAATGAATTGTGCCTTTTTACGTATCATATCGACGTCATCGAAGCTAACCCATTGATTTTCCTTGTAGGCGTAGGGTCCCATTCTTCCTTCCGCGTCACGAACAATGTTCCAGCCGCCGTTTTCAATTCTATCACATATCTCGTAGTACGCGAGAAATCCGGCTGCTTTCGTAAATTCACCGGCTTTTCCGGCGCTTGCTGGGGAGTTGAGTCCGTTACCGTATCTTCGATCGTTCAACGTGAACGATTGTCCATACATTGGCATACCTAAAAATACGATATTGCTCCAAATTCATTAGACTATTACAAGTTTATCATAACATAGCCTTCTTTTTAAGATAACAATAACACTGGTCTATCATTTGAGCAATAGAATTAGGCAGTGTCTTATAAACAATTATTATAAGTAACTCCTTTTATTTTATTCGTGTAAGACTTTTCTTATGCACAAAAAAGTAGCAAATAAAGAAAATGGACTTTTACCGAGAATGTTAAATGGAACATTTTTCATTTATGGCGTTTTTAGCAAAAGTTGAGTTCGATGGAAGAAAATATTTGAGAATATTTCCATTGACACATTAATCGATTGAAAAGTTGGCAAACTCAATTGTCCTCTGGAATTGAGTTCATTCGGTTTCGAGAATAAGATTTAGAAAATAACGCGATACGAGTGAAATTTCCAAGTGACAAATCGAGCAAATAAAATATCCAATATTTCAATTGACCAGCGATGACTTTTTCCATACGTACCCATCACTATCGATCTGGGCGGTGCCCCCTTGGCGATCCAATAATTGATCGTATAGTTTGCGTTGAAGTGGTAAACATCGTCATCCGGGTGATGAAACAACGGTGCAACGTGGCCAGTTTTTTTGTCCCATTGTCCATGATAATCGTAAGCCATTACGGCAATCCAGTCCAAATGTTTCGCCAATGCGGGCACGTCGTAGCCCTCGTTTATCACTGTTTTGCTCGGTGATACTGCCGCTGAGAGCAGTAATCCTCTGGGCTTGAATTTTTCACTCAATTCTATGACGAGTGACGCGAAACTTTGCCTGTCGGATTTCGGCCCCTTATTACAATCCACCTGGATCATTGTCGAAATTTTATTAATCGTGCATTCATTTTATTTGCCAATCAGCTCAAGTTTTTCATTTATTATCATTTTTCTTGATCGTAGAATAGGTACTGAGAGAATTTTTTTCCCAAATTCTATCGCCATGAATAACAAAAAACAACCCTTACCTGCCAGCAAACCGGATATTCCCAATCCAAGTCCAACCCGTCGAAGCCATACTTCTCCACGAAGCTAAGGGCATGCTCGATAAACTTTGCTCTCGCTGTCGGTGAGTTAACGAGTCTGCTGTACTTGTCACCTGCCGAATCGTTCCACCCTCCAAGTGCCAGAAGTACCTTGAGACCACTTTGTTTGTACGCGACGACTCTCTCGTAGAAGCCTAGAAAGAAACAGGCAGAAACGAAAACGATGTTTTTCAACCAATACGTGATTATTTCAAGTATGCTTTTGTTAAGATAAAAAAGGCTGTTCGCAAAAGCTATCTGTCTCTTACGATTATCGAAATCTGCCCACGAATCGTGCGCTTTTATAACGAGATTCGAGTAGTCCAAAACTGCGAATCCGTAGACTATGTGAGTGCACAGGGTGTGATCGATATGCTCAGGAAGATATCGGCCAATTCCTTTGCGATACCACGCCCAATTCGTGAAGTAACACACAACCTGAGAAACACGAATACTCAGAATGATTTTTTTTCCTGAATAATTATCATCGTTCAGACTCCGCTTGCTCATACTTCTAGAGGTGCATTCTTGGCAGTACTGATTTGAGCAAAAAAATCCGTTTTCTCACCAAAAGAAATCGACAAGTTCCGGTGTTAAAAGTAAGACATTTTTCAATGTATCGAACAGTGCACTTTTTGATTTGCCGCCGTTTTTCAATACACAGTATGCAAAGATTCAATGTACTTGGATGAAAGTCCACTGACCTTGTAATAACCAGATAAGGGCGAGACTTTGGCAGGATCGACTTGAGGAGGTGGCAATGGCTTAGGTTTTTCCGTCCACGGATTGTGAATCGTAGCG
This sequence comes from Ophion obscuratus, assembly GCA_964007375.1. Taxonomy (NCBI): domain Eukaryota; kingdom Metazoa; phylum Arthropoda; class Insecta; order Hymenoptera; family Ichneumonidae; genus Ophion; species Ophion obscuratus. Next base: position 33,828,602 of record OZ023321.1, read on the forward strand.
GGACGTTGTGTATTCGGTTTTTGGCTTGTCACATGACTCTGCGTGGTCGAATTTTCATTCCACGGTGGTCGTTGAGATGTTCCATAATTATGCGTCGTTGGATTTTCATTCCATGGTTTTTGAGATATCACGGGGTTCTGCGTGATCGGTACTTCCGTTCCGCTAGAAGGTTGAATGGTCTGGCCGATGAATTCCTGACATTTCGCTCGCGATGGCCAGTCACATATGCGAGACTCTTGGCTGAAGTGAAGACCCGGGGCACACTCGAACTTTTCGTGGCGTCCCCATAAGCACTTGTAATAACTACCACATTGACCTGGTACACTGCTGTAGCTCCCAGGAATACACTAGTCGCGCAAAATAATTAAACAGATTAATTATTGAATATTGAGGCATTCTTTATAGTTCATGCCGCGATTATGAGAAGACGCCTTTTTTCAGTACAATAAAAAATAAGTTACTTTTAGAATATTTAATAATTGTTTCAATCATTATAAGTTACTTTTACTTTTAACAACACACAAATTGGAATTTTAGGAACATGAAATATCAGCATTCGTTAAAAGCTCAACGTTTAAAACGTGTCTGCAGATTTTTCAAAACGAAAATCGATTCCGCCGATAGCGGAGTTCTCTTCGATAAAGAAGGTGTACCAGCAGACTTGAGTCTCATTGGTATTACGGATTGAAAAACATTTTTACGGCGATACAATCCGGTATGTTGTTCTCACTTGTACGTCCGATTCTTTCATAACGAGAGCTGCGTTGATAGTTGGAACATTTTTGCACGGATTCTTAAAAGCCCAGTCGCACATGTGTTTGTTGTCGTCCCAGTTAAGACCAGGACCGCACTGTTGGGTCACGAGATTTCCATTGACGCAAATGAGGAAATTCGTGCATGAATTTGGATAAGCGTAGTATTGCCCATGTTCGCATTCCTGCGTTGTTATTGACGGGGTTGATGATGCTGCTGTCGAAAATGAAGGCCTCACAGTCGTAACGATCGTGGGTTTCTGAGCAGCAATCGGCGGTAGTGATGTTGGGCTATTTCCCGTTGTCCCTTAACGCCAAAATGAACATTCATCATTATTAATAATTCCGCGACAAAAGTAACACGTGCATTCCCAGAGAATAGAAGGAAAAGCTATTGAATAAAGATCAATTGAATGATTAGAGGGAAATGTTCATATTTCGGAAAATTTAATCAGTTGCAGAAAGGAACATCAAAACAATTCGAAGCCCGTATTGTAATGCGACCACGAATTTAATAAACTGTTTGAATGCAAATGGACATGTATAAACGAATCCCCAACAATTGGACTGTATACGAAAATAATATTATGGCAATAGTTTGAACAGATAATTACAGTAGTACACACAATGATATATCGTTTTCGGACAAAATATTAGAAACAACGTTCGAACGTTTTTCGATTTGACCCTATGTGCTTTAACCCCGGGAAATACCGTCATTGTACTACGCTAAAAACCCGCCAATTAACACACAGATCGTGTACCAAAAAGGAGGAGCATTGTTGATTTAGAAAAATTAAAACCATTATTTAATTACGGTTGCTGTCATTATGTAATGGCCGTCTGCCCATGGCTATTACGGATTACTTTCGTAGTTACGTTCTCCCCTCGAGGGTGATAAAAAATAACGAGATGAAGCAGAGAATGAAAAAGACGACCAAGAGACGAATTAATAAGAAATATATCGAGACTCGATTGGTAACACGATAATGCAAAATACAGTAAACGCAAAATAGGTCTTCTTTCGATTTTTGAAGTCTTATTTCATAACTGGTATGGAAGCAGCAATGAATCATGGAATTTTTTTAATCTTAAAGAAGTTCGGAGGTGTATGTTAAATTCATGACAAGCGAGCGGAAAATTTTAGGTGTTCTCAATTGACTCTCCCATACAAAATTACTAAAGAATCAGCTAAACACAATTATTCAATTTTTTTCTCAAATGGACCTAAATTTTCAAGCGATTCGGATGAGAACTGTGATGTTTCTATATAACATAGTTCATCGAACATTCACCTTCTTGGCAATTAGCCAATGCGGGCCAATTACAACGTCCTCGTGAATTGTCCCAGTGCAATCCTGCAGGGCATTGCTCGCGTTTTAGTACGCCACCATCGCACTTGAAGTAAGTTCCGCAATTCATCGGATTGCCAACATGCTCGAAGCCGTTACATTGAGTTTCCATCGTCGTTGGTGCCCTCATAGTGGTGGTAGTTCTATTCAGACAGCAATAGCCATTTTGTCTAATATATTAAACATGCGATGTAAGTTTTGTGCAATGCTGATTAAATGAATGAGTCCTCGGTTATTAAATGTATCTCTAATGTGTAATGTATTTTATACATAGCCCTACCCAGCGGAATGCTGTCAATCAGAATGACCTCTAAATGATGTTTCGTTTAAGATTTGGACATCCTCAACGACAGCTAAACATAATATTAAGACGTTGGGAAGAACTGATATGCGCCACATGTACTTACTTAAGGAACATCACTCGAGTGTCCGCCGTCGATTTTGTTAAAACCCAATTGTGTGATGAAGCATTGGAAACTATTAGACACGTATTATTTTTTAACTGTGGAAAACGGTTCTAAGGGGGGAACCACCCCTCAAAGAAATGCGTATCGGGTGGTGGTTTTGCCATTTCACCCACCATTCCACCGATCTGAATGAAACAAAAACCAAAATTCTTCTAATCTAAAGCGACAAAAAAATCGACTATAGAACTATTGAAAAAAAATCAATTTAACGGGTGACACGCCTTTCTTGAAGGGTCCCCTCCCCCTAGAAACGTTTTTACGCAGATAAAAAAATATGTCGTTATTAGTTTTCAAGGCTTCATCACGTATATGAGTTTCAACAAAATCGAACTTATATGGTGTTCCTCGTTAGAGGCAATCAGCATAAGACAGGAAAAAGTAGATGGAAAAAGTATTGGGTCATATCATGAATGAAGCGTTTTTTTATTTCGTTTTTTCATCACGGACGCGTAAATTTTGGAAGAGGGACCTTCGGAAGTCTACCAGAGAGATGAAAGAGCATTGTAGAAAATGAAGTGGTGGATATATTTTTTGGATTGAAGAAGAATTTTGTTTATCTTAATTTCGAATAATGAAAGTATAAAAAACAGCATTATCCATGCTGGATGACCCAATATATCTAATTTAAGGATACGTGTTACACATTCGTTCGGTAAAAATTCTACACTGATCGAAAAGTATGGGGTTTTCAATCATATTTTAACTATATTTTGTATTTCTCGGAAGGGACAATAATATTTTATAGCCATTGTTAATGCCAAAAATATAGTGCTGCTTATTGATATTTTAGCGGTTGAACAAATGATGTACATCTGTTAACCGCAACCACTGATCTTGTAAGCATACGTTGATTGTTCAATGCTATATAATATAGTAGGTTTTCATAGAATGGATATTCCCTGACACTATAAAAAATCTACTCTCCCAACATCCCAACAGTGAACGGGACTAGAATATACACATTTTGATTAAAAAGGTTGCTCGTGAATTGCGACGATGTTTTCAGTGATTTGTACCATATTATAAAAGACGCCCTGCTGTATGCTTTGTAATGCCCGTCCTACAAGAACAGTAGGTGAACTTCAAGAAGAAGTTCCGAACTGATAACCGGTTTCTGCAATCCAACAAACACTCTACGAAACAGTTTGTGAGATACGCATGGTTCTTAAAACTACTAAGCCGTTCTTGCTCAAACGGCAAATAATTCAAGTCTTCGCTATAGGGAAAAATTACCATAATTTTTTTGTTCGTAACTTCAGTTTTCATAAGGTCTCCTGACAAATTATACTCGACAAATGTTAATGTTAACGATATGAATTGAACAAACTCGAATAGAATAGTAGTAGTTTGACGTAAACAAAAACTAAGGTACAGTATACAACATTAGTATTTGTGCGTCGATATTCTGATAGCACTGAATTTACCAAATTTATATTATCAAGCCTTTTACAATATTTAGTTGATTACTATTTCGGAAATAATGGATAGTCAAACACGCCACCGAAATCTAATGGTTAGATATACTCGTCGCTTATAGATGGGTTGACCATATTATGATTGCGGTCTCAACGAACTATAATAAATATTACTATTCCCTTTTTTGGCATGGGCATTTTTTATATATACCATGTACTTTCAGTGTATGCCTAAGTTTTCTATTAGACAAATTACATTTAGGGGAAACGAAATGATTTATGATTTTGTTTTCTTTTTTTCGACATGTCTGTTATCTGGGAGAGTAGTGAGGATCTACAAATCGGCTATCTCTCTCGCACTCATGGCCGCTCGGTCTATGGGTACCTCTCTCTTAAAGCGAAGTCGAAGGTGTACCACGTGAAATATGAGTGCGAGAGAGAAAGCTAAAATTTTCAAACAGAGATTACTGAAAGCTGAATAATGTTAAGGGCGAAAGAAAATGCTTAAGCTCTGCGTCAGGGAATTCCCCAGAGCCTGATACTTTGTTTTTTTTTCCTGAAAACTTCAACAATCTGTGAGAAAACAGGATTGGAAAATTTTGGCGGTTATGTTGACCTTGTACATGCCCTTAAGAGATCCAAAAAATATCCGATTTGAGACATCAAAAAGAGATGACAAGTATATTTTTCACATGATGTTCTATTGATGAAATCAAACGAATTTTTTTTCTTTCGGGTCCGATGTTAAGACTTTTACATACAAACAAATACTGAAATGAATTACATTAGCTCTGACGATTCAAATAAGCAGCTTTTTTATCATCCAATAATTCATATGTCAAGATAAAGTATGCTTGTTTCAGCTTGGCAATATTTTATCTGGTAAAGATGTTTTTGATATATATATATTTCGTCTTTTTTTCCAAAAGGATCTTAATTCTGGAATGTGAACAATCTTTTTTTTCTCCACAATTCCATCAATACTGGCGATGGACAGGTTTTTTACATATCATTAATAAATCGAGTGTCATCGATTTGGGTGTCGAATACGTGTGAGCGGAATTGCTAAAAGTTGCCGGGAATATCACTTAAGACCGAGACGATATACGTTTGCAGCAACATAATTATGATAGCTTGATTAAAGATTTACGTGGTAGTTGTTGGCGTAGGATTGGTCCACACCCAACTCATACTCGCGGTAGCTGTCGGCTTTCTGCTCGGTTTTGCTGTCCACGTTGGCCACGTCGTCGCTTTAGTTGGTGATGGCGATGTCATTGCACTCGTCTGATATGAACCACCTTCACCTTCAAGAGCTTCGTTCGGAATTGTCAGCGTTGCTGCCGGGGGCGTCACAGGTTCGGGTGGTTTCTCACAATTTTCGAATAATGTTGGATGCTTATTTCGAAGACCTAAAACCATTCATTTTTCACTTTGATTGCTAAAAAACTACCGTCAAAAATATAAATATATAATCAGATTGTTCGTATTAGAAAACTGGCAATTTGGTTAATACTGAATTTCACAGTACAATTGTCAAGCAATTGAATCTACCTATAATCCTAATTTGAACGATGATATATTTATGTAAATGAATTAGTAGAAACTCAGTGGACCTGCGATTGATCGGAGACGCATTGACATTTTTGAGTGATACACAATCTTTTTTACACGACTATCGAACACACAGGCCGTTGACCAAAATGGAAACCGTTAAAAATATTTCAACGACCGTTGTCTTCCGCCAGTCAATTCGTTTTATACCTAGAGCATAATTGAGACTTTTAAGCAACACAAAAGCTCCTGTGCAGCAACGATTTGTAAAATCATCGAGATCGATAGTCCAAGCTGTAGCTCCGCCGAAACCCTTTTCGATAAGCCATCGCCCTTTCTGCTCAATACTTTCGGAGTCTTCATAAGCTACCAGCTGGTCTTTGTAGTGTGCAGTTGGACCTGGTTATAATTGAATTTATTATTTCTTGAATTTTCAATACAAAATCTAATGGTAAATTGTATTTGAAATATTTTTCATCTCGTTTCATGCGTACCTTTGCCAACTTTCCAGTTTCGTCGCTTTATACGATCGCATATCTCATAGTAGGCGAGCATTCCTGGTTGTTTTGTGAATTCACCGGAAGTTCCTGCACCCGTTATTGGATCTCCAAGTTGATAAAGATCGTTTCGCATGAGTTGATAAGTCTGACCGTAGAATGGAACTCCGACGAGAAGTTTCGATCTTTCTGCTCCGAGGCTCGCTATATAATTCATCGTAAAATTCTGAAAAATATTCATACATCGTTAAACTACCGAAAGAAGATAACTTCCCAATTGCGATTTACAAAATCACCGACTCCAAATTCCGTTATACAGCGTGATTAGTGATTTGAAAAAATGACCTTACCATTTATTGGGTCTAATGAATTCTAGGAAAATCTGACCAGGATTGAGCCATGTTGAAAAAACATGGGATGAAGTTTAAAATATTAATCACTTTGTCAATTCAACGTAACAAACTGGGAAAATATTTTGAATTTCAAGTTGTTTTTCGTCATATTTTAATTACGTGACATTTAATTTGTCAAATTACGTTATCTGCTTATTCTTCGATTAATTGTTCAAGTAATTGTCTTCTCCATTTTTGTACGACGCTCTTTTGCTACGAATTACTATGTTGCTGCAATGTTCTTTGTTCCCGATAAGATAAAATCCTTACGGTATTGTAAAAGGGATGGTTTTCGCCTTGCGTTGTGTACAAAGGAGCCAGATGTCCAACCTCTTTCTCCCATGCTCCGTGATAATCGTAGGTCATTACGGAAATGAAGTCCGTGGCGTCGGATATTTGAGGAAAATCGTAAGCAACGTCGATTATTTCTTTGTAACCGGAAACTGAAACGGCCAGTGTGAGCTTTGGTTTGGCAGCGTTAAACTCTTTTCGCAATTCTTGCAAGAGTTTTGTAAAATTCGGTCGATCATTTTTCGGTCCTTTGGCGCATTGGCTCTGCCAGCATACGGGATAGAGCCACTCGAAAGACAGGCCTTCGAAACCGTATTGCCGAAGAAAATTTACGGTTGAATGGACGAATTCTTTTCGAGCGCCTGGATTGTTTACCAAACGTGAATATTTATCGCCCGAGCTGTCGGTCCATCCACCCAGTCCCAGCAGCGTTCGTGGCCCATTCAAAGATGTTACTCTTTCGTAAAGGTCTTCGTGCAAAATAAAACAAGTTTTTAGCGCTTTTTAATTTTTTTGTTCAAAAAAAAGCATTATACTTCCAATTTCAAATGACACAAGCTATAAAATGATGCTTATATCGTATTCAAAAATATGCAACTCGATACATACGATCTTATTAGGTAAGAGTTTTCTTTATGCACTCGATACATTTTTTAATACATTCACTCTTCAAGGCTTGAGGAATCCCCCCCCCCCCTCCCCCCTCTCTGCCCCTACTTTAATGTGTTTTGGGTAATACCGTGTTAGCAATTTTTCATTGCATTGTTATAATTATTTTCGGAAATTTATTAAATATTTTTCAAAACGTATTTCACAAAGCTTTTTATCAACTTGAAAAAAGTTTGTCTAATCCTTTTTGAATCTAAATTAGCGGTTAATTGGGCCATCGAACTCACTGTTATCAATATCAATCCACGGATCGAAAGGTTGTATCTGCAGAGTTTCGGGATTCAATCCAGCGAACGAATAAATAACATCGGTGCACAAACTCGTGTCCAATTGTTCGGGAGCAAATTTACCATCGCCGGTTCTGTACATTGACCAGGATGTGACGTAACAAACGACCCGGGGACCTTTATGATCGTATTTGGAATCTTTGAGTTTTTGTGTCTTCCGAATTCCAAGCTGATGTAGACCAGGCGTGCAAATTTTAGGATCAGCCGTGATACAGCGTTCGGTGGATTTATCAAAGAATCGTCCATCACTACACACACTCTGGTACAACATCCCTGAAATGCAAAGAATATTTTTACGTTTTCGCACGATGAATCACCTCGTGGGATAACGAGCTTTATGCTACAAGGCTCGTTTTTATGATTTTCCTAACTGTCACCTCTTTCGCACGAAAGATAACCGGCGCAATTGTCCGGATCGGAATGCAAGCCATTTACGTCGCATATCCCGATTGGCTCCTTGTGATTACCGAGTGTCAAGATAGCTGTGTTCAACATTGGCCATGGCTCGCCGCAAATACCCTAAAAACGAAGATTTTTTAATATTCACGAAGCATTTAAGGCATTTACCGCGTCTCTCTCATGCAAGGACAAATTCACACTGCTTTTTATGCCCGACAGTCGCAAAATTCTAGTCCCTAGCAGGGTTGCAAATAATGCATTACTTTTTGTAATGCATTAGCGTTTTCAGTACCCATTATTTTACATTTCGCAATGAAAAAAATGCATTACCCATTACAATGTAATGGGTAATGCAAATTTACATCACAAAGTCCAATGTAGTGAGTAATGGAAATATTTTACATTACAAAATGTAATGTAATGAGTAATGGAATTGTTTTACATTACAAAATTTATTGTAATGGGTAATGGAATTTTCTTTACATTAGTAAAGCAATGTAATGTAAAAAATCCCCATTACTCATTACAATGTAATGAGGATTATTATTCGTTTCCCATTACGGGCAGCGGTTTTTGCATTGGGTCGATCTGATCCGAAGGCAAACGAATAATAATCCATAGTACCTTGTAATGAGTAATGGAGATTTTTTATAATACAAAATATAATATAATGAGCAATGGGGATTTTTTACATTAGAAAATCCAATGTAATGAGCAACGGAAATGGTTTACATTACAAAATATATTGTAATGAGAAAGGGAATTTTTTACATTACTGAATGTAATGTAATAATGGGCAATGAAATATTTTTCTTTTGCATTGCAAATTTCGCGACTCTGGTGCCTAGTACATGAAACAACAACATTAATATTTGGTTCTGTTTTTTTTTTTGTTCTAACGGGGATTGAACTTTTTTCAACTTTTCAACGAATTATTATTGCAATAGAATAATGATTTGCGATGTATTTCAGGTTACCTAAGGTAACAATGATTATTTTCGACTCGATAAGAATGATTATTTTGATGAACGGTTCGTTTTGCATACCACGAAGTCATCGAGATCAAGGCTCATCAACGATAAACCACTTAAATGATTAGATTTGACGTAAGCTGCTTTGAGTTTCATCGTTATGGGATCGTCATATCCGATCCACTGATCTCCACGTTTTACATAAGGTCCTTCTTCGTCCCTCCCATGGATCCAGGGTTCTTCGAGCTTCTCGCAAATCTCGTGATAAGCGAGTATACCAGGTTTTTTCGTGTACTTCCCTTCGATCCCAGGACCATAAACGGGAGCACCGAGAGCGGTTGAGTTTTTAAATTTCAGCGTGTAACTGGCACCGAACAAGGGAGCGCTGAGAATGATTTTTCTTCCATCGATACCAGCATCTTGCCATTTTTTAATGATCGATACCGCAGAATCGAGAGCCGCGGGATGAGCAGCAATTTTTGCCTCTGGTGTTCGCCAAGTTTTCAGGATTAAAAGGTCCGCCACTTGGGCTAATTTTGGATCGGCAACAACATCCGGTCCGAGCGCTGCGATAACGGTCAGTCCTCTGGGCGATAGTGACTCTTTAATTACTTTCAAAAGCCCTTTGAATCGATCGACTGAGCTATTGTTCCAATCGATCTCGATGCCATCAAAATCGTACTTGTCCAAAAAATCTAATATCGATTGACTTAATTGGTTTAGCGATGAGCGCGTTTTCGTGATTTCGTTAAACAGATGCTCGTTCTCTGGCAATACAATTGATAAGAGCACCCGTAGCGATGGATCCTTCTTCCGTTGATCCACGGCTAATTTGTAACCACCTGTCGTATGGATCAGATCTTGGATACAAATGTGTTCGAAAACAAGCGAAACTGAATTTTTAAGAAAAATGCATCGATGACTATTTCTTGCGTAATAGAGAAAATAAACACTTATTTTTCTCCCGATAATTCGCGTGTTTCGTTTCGATAGTCTACTAATTAAATCGGGTCCATCAGAAACGCATAAATTCGAGGAAGAGATATAGTCGATCTGGTCACAATAAATCATCTCTTAAATCCCATATACATTTACTGACAGTTGAAAAATTAATCGATGCAATTTGATATATACCTTTTGCTTCGTCATAGTCAGGATCCCTGGATATTACAGTTAGATCTTCGGAATCTGGAATGCAACAGCGAAAACAGTGTGTTAGTCAATTTATGATTCTTTTGATTTTTTCATGATTTGATCATACGGCTTTACGAATCCAGATTTGTCCACTATTCAACAGCGGAGAAAGCAAAATTGTCAATCGATTTTTATCATTTGAGTATTCGTGGGAAAACCCTTGTCGATTATCATTTAAAATTTCCGCATATTCAATATTTGGTTAACATTAGTAACATTTATGGAGGGAATAATATTTTAACTAGCCGAGAAACGTGCATAATGATAATGTATATGGATATCGACAACGTTTGAATCGAAGAAGACATTTATCCATTAATTTGTCTGCTTTCTACTATACACGAATATTTACTGCCCATTAAAAAAAGTACGCAGTCATTCATGTCTCTGTTACTTAAGCTTTGAAATTAAATACAATTTTTGTTCACACATACCCAATGTGGCGGCCCTATAGACAAGATGAGTGCACTTTCTATTCGGTATAGCGTTAGGAGTCAGAGAAAACGGATCAGCCCTGTAAACTCCATAAGAGTCAAAGTGGCATACAACGTTAGCTGAATATTTATTTTGTCGCACACTCGGTGGTGTTAGTTGTTCGAGCCAGATCGATTCGTGAGTGAAACCACCAAAAAACGGTGCATTACGATGCTCGACTGCATCTCTAATTGGAATTCTCTTTCCGGCACTGAAAAAGAACCGTTGGTTAAAATTCCGCTCGCAACTCACCAGTGAAAATCAGAAATGAAATTATAAAATGATTTCATAGCAATTACAAGCTGTCGTTAGTACCAGACAATTAACATTATAAGTGAAATATGAAATAATTGACAATAAATAATATTATACTATGTACAAGATAATTGAAATTGTGAACATGAATTTTATTCTATAAGTTGCATTTGTATTTTTACTAACATTTTCCATAGTTTAATCGAAATTTTCTTAAAAAAGATTTCGTATAAAAAAATGTTCCGTATACGTACTATTCCGGAAATCTCTGTATAGAATCAAGAAGTTGTTGACTTTTCAAATCGGGTATATCCGGCAAAGCTTCAACTGCGTTTCTCAATGGCAAACGTTGAGATCCGAATTCCACGTCATTTATTCGGAATTCTTGAGAATAAGGCGAAGCCTCGACGGAGCTTCGTTGAAAGGATGGTACATGCGCAGGTGGTATATGCTTTTGAACGGGTGGCAATTGTTCATCATCCGGTATTCGAAAAGCCGTTACCAGAGCCAAGATAGTTAGGCCCCACAAGGATAGTATTAGCCAGCCCATAACTGGAATATTGTTTTTTTTTCATTGAGCTTTGCAGTGCGGTAATTGTTTCATTCATACGGAATATTACTTTCTTCTTTTTTTTTTCATTGCATTGATGCGGGATTACGGGGTAATTGATAAACTTGAAATTCCCAAGTCAAACACGTCAAATTTGTATTCTCCCGACGAATCTGTACTTTTTCTTAAATTAAAAGAACCTTCATGTAGAGAGCTTCGTTATTTTTCGGTTTTACCGAAAAATACCTCTAACGCTCCGTTGAACAAATGAATGTGCCGTCATTTCGTGACGGCACACTCAACCCATACAATAAAAGCTTGGAGGAGCTCACCCTCGCTCCTCCAAGCCTTTATTGTTCGTTTCTTCGTTTTGAAGTTTCGTTTAGGTTTCTTTTGTTATTGTTCTTATTTTAAACCATAACCCTAAGTAAGCAAGTCCATTTAATTGGTAGATAAAAGACGAAGAAGTATTTTACATATTTAATTTACATAAGTATTTTAAGATGAAGAAAAGTATTTTAACTGTTTCTCCTAACGTATCCACCTTTGCACTACAGTCCAGAAAAAGACATATACACAGTGAGAAGATGTGCGTTCGCTGAAAGCAGATGGTATGTCGAGAGTTTGTAAATATCTATTACATCGAAGCCTCCATGTTCGAATATCTATTTTTCTTTTACATTTCTTTCCTGAGATCTTTGCATTTATTATTTGTGCAAGCAAACGGAGAACAAAAGTAATAAAGAACATTCTGAATCTCCACGAAAACTGTAATATTCGTGGTGTATTAATCGGTGCGTCATTGTAGATAGAACAAATAGTACAGGAAAGTATTTTAAGTTATTGAAACTGGTTTGGCTTATTCAGCCGGGCTCTAGTCTCAGCTAATTTTACATTCTTAAATGCAAATAAATAGGCGACTAATTAAATAGCTTGTTCAAGTCCCTAATTAAGGGAGTTTCTTTTGATTTTTTTTCTTAACTCTAATTATCAAGAGTTCGGAATCGATTATTCAGTTGTTAGAGCCTACTAATGAGTGCAGGTGAATAGATAATAATTATTGCCATACCTTTATATTGAGAGAGGCGAAGATACGACATTGATTATCTAATTATGTTATCAATGCAACTCGTGAAGCAAAAAGATTCAAACAAAGAAGGGGTTTCACTAATCAAAGTCGAGTATGATGCACAGCAATGATGCATCTACGTAGTCAAAACAATTTCTTTCCGAAGCATCGTATAGGTATCAACACATTATAGCCTCTATACAAACGATGGCCAATATATTGCCTTCGTGTATATGACACTCACACACACACACAAACACACACGCGCGCGCGCGCGCGGGCGCGTGCGCACGCACGCAAGGTAATGAAACAAAGAAGATCATATGAAATTCATAAGGCGTTCTTGCACATCAAGGGGATACCTGTCGACCCTGAAATGACCGAACGCGAGATTCGCGTGGACGGTCCCATAAGATATTCAACCGGCGATTTTTATTCTTTCTCTATATACTACTGTTTAGTGTCATCGAACAGTTATTAAATTTATCATCGACAATCCGCTTCTCGGATTTAAACTTCCTTTATTGGTTGTAAATATAACGTCATTTTAATTCTTAAGTCAATAACCCAGGTATCAATTATTTTCAATCAAACATGGGTGCATATCATTGAAGTGGGGGAAGTCGGAGCAAGCTGATAACGCTAAGGTCATGTTCAAAGAAAACAATACATCTATGAGTCAGTCAACTTTTATTATTTTTTAAACTAATCAACATTTGTTCATCTTTTATTTTTGGAAGCAATTCGTACCGTACAATGTATATTTTTAATTATAACTTTATTTGTCCCATCTTACTCTGTACGCGGGGCAAGATGAAACAGCGCTGGGAAAATGATGGGACACGAATCATTGGCATCTTTCGCATATAAAAGTGGTTTCATTCTCAATACCATCAATTTGATAAGCCAATCGTCTAAGTTCTGTAGGATTCGTCCGAATAATCTTGCTTCCATATCATTTTGATCATTTGTAAGTTCTTTTTCTTCTCCTGGTAGAAGCACCGGTTAAAGAGAAACCAAATGGTTTACTAGTTTCATTTCACCCTTTCTAACGTAAATAGTGGTAAGTTGTAAAATATTCCGGGTTTGCGATACTCTGTATTCATCTTGCCCCATTAGACGGTTAACGGATTACCAAAAAATCACCCAATAACTTTGAAAATTTCTGTCAAACCGTTCTTATTATATTAATAAATAGTACTTTCATTGTATTCACCTACCTGTCTCTAATTAATATCAGCAACTCAAATAAACGGAAATGATGTTAAACTGTACGAAAAATTACATCGAAAAAAAATCGATATTGTTTTCTCACTCGTGAAGCATACCTCCGCCACAGCTGATTGTTTGACACTCATTTGCCTCGCCGCCACCCCTCTAAACTCCAACGGGAGCACTGTGCTCGCACACACTAATTAGTGGCTAGGCTTATGATTCATCTTACCCCGCGTATTCGTTTTGCCCCGAGTTCCCTATCAGCAATCACAAATAGACCAAAAATCCCTTAAAATTATAACACGGTTATATTTTCCGTGTATTCCGATAACAAGTTCGATGCGTGCGCGTGTGCTTGTCTCCTGAATACCCATAATTCAAGTTATTGTAGATCTGTCGTGGAGAACAGTGTGTTTGCGTTATCTTTCAAATATTTGCCATTATTAAGCCGGCACTATAGCCACGTTTATGTTTGATATTTATTTAAATTCATCGTAACATGATAAACGTTTTATAAAATTATTATTTATAGAACAAAAATTATTTGATTTAAAGGTAATTAAGAAATAGGGTGATATGATGATGATCAGAAGTATACACATCGACGTCTCATTATTGTACTCACAAAGTTTTTTCCAGAAAAAAGGAAAAAATCGCCGATTCTTTTTTGTTCGTTCAAAAAGCAAGTTTTACGTCTGTTATAGAAGCGATGTTTCCCGATGTATCTAAGATAAATTATAAATGAATTAATGACAGACCTTCTGGGCAGGGCTACGTTCCACCGGTGTTGAAATAATTTGTGTTCTCCAGTTGAGTTTTGTCAAAACACTAAATGCAACAAACTGATCGGTACGAAACGGTCGATTACCTACGCGCGCGAACAACCGTTCTTACTCTGAATCAACGAGGTCGATCGTGAATACGATGCCCCGAGCGCTCAGGTGGAAGGTGCAAATCGAACTTGAATTGGCCCGTGTTGACGAGAGTCCGCGTTAAGGGGCCAACCTTGCCAGCTAGGGCTAACCATGAATGTGGTATTCCAGGCGCGTGTGTAGTCTATTTATACCGGCGCCCCCCCCCCCCCCCCCCGCCCCCCATATCCCTCGTGTCGCCGCACCCTTGCAACCCAGTCGAGAAACGAACGACATCGACGATGATCAAGAGTATTGACTCATTGTCTCAGGTGTCTTCTTTACTTTTACACATTTTTCCTTCCTTAGTGCAGCTTTCTTTTCTCTTTAACTTAGATCTTACTGTTTAACATAGACTCAACATTGTTGCGTCTTTAGGATGGGTCAAGAGTTTGAATTATTCCCAAATAAGGGCATACACGTGAGTCTAGTGAGTCCGAAAATGTTTTCTTGCGGTTTTCGGAAATTATTCAAAGGGAAATACGTTATGAATCCGAAAGATATACATCATTCATTGTTTATTTCTTTGACCACGTGATTTTTATAAAATTCAATTAACAATAATTTATTTATCATCATGTTGTCCAGGCCCCTGTTGAGGGTACCCCTGCGTGGTAACGGTGTGTCCAGGGATTCAAAAACTCCAAAAAAGTTCTTGAAAAGTAATGTAATTTTACTTTGCAGGGGTGAAGTTCCATTGCTTCTGCAAAAGGTAATGTAACTATGGCTCACTTTGTCCAGTGAGCCAAATTTTTGGACTTGGAAAAAACACATACACTTCGCACAAAAATTTAGGGAGCAAGAAAAAAATCCAAATTTTTGGGGGATTTTCAACAGGCTGTAACTCATACAAAAATGGTCGTACAGCAAAAAAAAAAGCAAATTATAGCTCTAAGTGTCTAGTTTTCGGATCCGAGTTTGAATTTTTTTTTTCGAGTAATCATAAGAAAACCACCGAAAAAAAATGTTCGAAATTTTTTTGGTTTTTTTTTAATCTACGGACGTGGAAATTAGCAATATCTCAGCAACCAATGATCGCACAGAAATTTTGAGGTTGGTTTCAAAAACTTGAATAAATTCTCTACAAGGATTGGCAATTGAATTTTGAAAAAAAATTTTTTTTTCAATCATTACATGAATTTGAAAAAGCGACCAAAAAAGGGCTTTTTGTGGTTTTTTGGAAAATCAAGCGCCCAATCAAAAATATTGCGGAAACCACTAATGTTAAGTGTGTCTTTTACTGTTCAATATACCCACAAAAACCCTACAAAGTTTCAATTTAATCCAGCCAACCGTTTTTTTTTCCCACTTGATCGAATTTTTGAAAAAATTAAAGGAGCAAGAATTTCGCTCTGAAAATGACATAATTTTTATCAATAATGAAAAAAAAAAATTTTCATTTTTCTCTCAATTCTGTATTAGTGACTTGGAAAATTTAAGAAAAAAAAAAAAATCGAAAATTAAAAAAAAATTCCAAAATTTGTGAAATTTTTTTTTTTTTTTAATTTTTTTTCAATTGGCCCTAAATTAAAGAAATGTAGCGACTCACTTTCTCACCGATTTTCCTCTTCCGCACTTTAATTTTCCTAGTCACAAATTAATTGAATAAATTAAAAGTTGATACCCCCAAGGCAAGTCGAATATTCGTTCTACGAATATTGGGACAATAATTTTTTTGTGCGAATTTAAACAGTGTCTAAAAAAAAAACAGTTTTTCTTAAAACTAATCTGCTTTCTTGGTAATCGAGCCAATCAACAGTTTTTCTCAAAACTACCGTATTTTTTAAATTTTAGAAAAGCAAATTAACTGAGTTTTTGCAAATTGAGAGTTTGCAAATTGAGAGTTTGCAAATTAGCTGAGTTTTTGATAAAAATTATGACATTTTCAGAGCGAAATTCTTGCTCCTTTAATTTTTTCAAAAATTCGATCAAGTGGGAAAAAAAACGGTTGGCTGGATTAAATTGAAACTTCGTAGGGTTTTTGTGGGTATATTGAATAGTAAAAGGCACACTTAACATTAGTGGTTTCCGCAATATTTTTGATTGGGCGCTTGATTTTCCAAAAAACCACAAAAAGCCCTTTTTGGTCGCTTTTTCAAATTCATGTAATGATTGAAAAAAAAATTTTTTTTTCAAAATTCAATTGCCAATCCTTGTAGAGAATTTATTCAAGTTTTTGAAACCAACCTCAAAATTTCTGTGCGATCATTGGTTGCTGAGATATTGGTAATCAAAGACAAAATGATCTTTTTCCATTCAAACACCGATATCTCAGCGAGAAATGCTCGTATCGAGATTTTTAAAAAACCAAATTAAAGCTGAATAAACAAGCTATCCGGTCCATATAGAGGTTAAGTCGAAAAAAAAATTTTAACGTCCGTAGATTGAAAAAAAACCAAAAAAATTTCGAACATTTTTTTTTCGGTGGTTTTCTTATGATTACTCGAAAAAAAATTTCAAAAAAAAATGTTCAAACTCAGATCCGAAAACTAGACACTTAAAGCTACAATTTGCTTTTTTTTTTTGCTGTACGACCATTTTTGTATGAGTTACAGCCTGTTGAAAATCCCCCAAAAATTTGGATTTTTTTCTTGCTCCCTAAATTTTTGTGCTAAGTGTAACTGAAAATCCTAATTTTTTTTTTCTATCAAATTTCGTGGTTTGAATGTATATAAAAAAATCATTTAAGCAAACAATGTTGAAAGTGGCTGAACAGAGTATAGAGAATCTATTTCCGATGCTAATAAAACTGAATCAAAACATATAAAAACTGTTCGACTTATCGTGCAGACTGCTTCGAAAAATGTAGCCTCGAGAAAAACGCATAAACCTACCCGTCTCCGAGCCAGTGCCTTCGACGCGGCCACATTTATCCTCACAACTCCGTTTCTAATTGAGAATTCGGAATATGTTTCTTCGAAGCCGCGTAATAGTATTGAGAATGATAATCAACAACGACAATGATCGATTTTTTAAGCACTCGAGATATGTGACTACCTAATATGGTATTATGCAATGCCCACTAAAATCATCGTTCAAGGTAGGCTATCTACTGCTTTATTACTCTTAACAATTCAGATTGACAGAAATATCGAAAAACTTTTGTCATGAAAATTCCCGAATATGCAAACAGGATCGATCGTTGTCAATGGGTAAATAAGGAATAAATTATTTAAATTAAAAAAAAATTATTAAAATTACATCTCAAACCGAACTATAAAGGATAAAATAATTTTTCCTAGCCTCATACAGATTTATAACCCCAGACAGATTCCTAACCGCATACAGATTGTCCTGAAAATTTGTGATAGTACATTTTTAATAGCTATGAAAATACTTGTAAGATTTGAAACGAAAAACGTGGGGCGCGTGAAATAGATAATTGATATATGAATCGTTCACCTAAGTCACTAACAATTTTATTACACCGCAAATGATATGAACTGTTGGGTGAGTTTTTTCAACAAGAGCTACGCCCTACACTCCTCACTATTATCTATGCATGCGCCCCACGTTTTTCGTTTTGAATCTTACGAGTATTTCCATAGATATCAAAAATTTACAATCAAAAATTTTCAGGACAATCTGTATGCAGTTATGAATCTGTATTGGGATATAAATCTGTATGAGGCTAGGAAACATTATTTTATACTTTTTGGTTCGTTTTAAAAACGTGGTTAAAATTTTATGTGTGAAATTTTGCTTCTCCTTCTGTAGGCGTCACTTGCATTGGGGGGCTGTCTCCTTGACCATCGTAAAAATCGTCACTAATGCACTATTCACATATTATTATTACTTTTTTTTAAATCTCTTTCACTAAACTATATTTTTAATTCTTAATTTTTTCTTCATAATTTGTTCTCTCTCTCTCTCTCTCTCTCTGTGTGTGTGTGTGTGTGTGTGTGTGTGTGTGCGTGCGTGCGTGCGTGCGTGCGTGCGTGCGTGCGTGCGTGCGGGCGTGCGTGCGTGCGGGCGTGCGTGCGTGCGTGCGGGCGTGCGTGCGTGCGTGCGTGTGTGTGTGTGTGTGTGTGTGTGACAGACTTGCCTGTCTGTTTATTTTTCTGTCATCCAAATCTGAGCTATGTTCAAAGCTTCAAGTCGCTAGCTCATCCGGAAATTAGTTTAAAATCAATTGCAAATTTTGTACTGAACAGACAAACAGGCAACAAGCGAAACGAGTTAATAAAAACGTGGTAAAATTAAAACATGTGTCATCGTTGAAGATGGAAACGAAAATGTCAGGTAATCGAATATTTCCAAAACCATCGCGAATGTGTCCGTTGCATAATTTGTGAGATGTTACGCAAATTTATTTTTATGGAGAGTCAAATGCTTACGCGATCGAACCTTAAGTAGAGCAGACTAGTAGTGAATCGGCTGGTAGGCAAATCACGTACAGCGGCAGTCCTTTCGGATAGCTTATTCACTTTACATCTATGAGAGAATCGAAATTGTAACGGTATTTCCTTAATGGCGTATCGTTCAATGGGGCCATCCATTGTCTACATGAGAACAAAAAAATATTTTTCTTTTTTCATCTCCAACAAATTTGGCTCAGGTTTCGGAGCCTAATAACTCGGTGTTTAGAAAGGAAAATACGGCTTACTCTGATGACATTGATATCGAAGGCGCACGAAGAAAATATCCGCTCGGTAAAATAGATCTTCAATTAGTACAAATACACTTTAAGGTGGAAATTTATGTTTGCACACTGGATTAAACATTGGTGGAAAAAAGTACAGTAGTTCTGCTCTTCAGCCTTGCAAAATTGCTTCATGAAAATATTTTTCCATTTAAATACAAACGCTTCACAACGTACAAAATATTTTTTTAGACCAAAAATTACACAACCAATTATCATCAAATTAGATATTAGGGATTTGAAAAGATGATGAAAGTCTATCGAGCATGGTGGCATAGAAACCGAATGAGAGGGAAAATAAAAATATTCCAAAAAATTCCAAGAAAATTCATTCTAATCAGGGAATAACCAATTTAGGTTGTATTCGGAAGTGATTGGTTTTTACTTTACCATGTCAATATATCGTTGATTGTTAGCTTAACAACGCTCCTTTCTATCGATCCACACGTGCAATCTACCATATTTTATGTTTATCCGATCGACAGAACTGGGTGCGTCAGTGTCAAAATATATGCGGATGCGATATTTCCAGTTTCCTTCGAGTTCCCGAGAAGGACTCATTTGAATCAGCCATAAAGCATTTTTAACAGGCAACCCTTTAAAAGAAAAACCTCGTTGTTACGAGTCATTTTCTCAAGAAGGAAAAAGATTGAGGATTTTAAGATCGCGTCCTCGCGCGGTGTGGATCAATGATTGATGTTGACGATGATTGTCATGATTTTCATACGAGTCGTCGCAATAGAAAAAAAAAGATTAATCACTCTCAAAGTTTTACGACAGACCAAAGAATTCCCCGAATGTCTTGTTAATTTTGCCCTAATGGAGCAGAAATAAAATAAAAATAAAAAACTGAACCGCGTGTCTAATGGCGGTAACGGGTAATAACAGAATTTTTAAGAGGCTCGAATAATTTCGCGTACAAAGCGGTTCGCCATCGTACGTCATCTTCAGTATTCGTTGTTAGTAATATCGATAGAATTCGCAATGATTAATTGACGTACACGAAAAAGCCATTAATTGAACCTCTTCTAATAACAAAATAAACGATTAAGAGCGAAGAGGATTGATGATAAAAACTTGTTGAGTTTTTCGAGGCACAAAAATTTGATAAGTATCGTTTTCGCAAAGGTGAATATATGGCAATAAATATACGTGTATGTGCACATATCAACGTAGCTACCGGTCAGTCTCAAGGTCGTTGATGAGGCGGCTATGGTGATATGTGAAGCATAATAATGAACGGTAGCCATACATCGTTCAATTGCACTATACTTTAATGAGGACTCCCGAGGCTTCGTGCTACCTCACACACTGCGTCATATCTCGGAGTGAGCCATAAAATTCGACTTTAATTGTTTATTTGCAATTATTATCGATTTTTACGATACCACAATGACCTAAAATTACAAAAAATTCTTGTTTGTTTAGGTCGACAATTTTTGCGGCCTTGACAAATTTGTTTGCTTTATGCATCGTACCCAACTGACTGAAAATTCATTCACAAATTAAATTATCAAGCAAGTAGACTGTCGATCTGTCGAATAAAATTCTTTTGCAGAAGTCATAGATTATTGATGCGCATTCGGGGGTCAACGCGGCGATTTACAATATTGCAATGGCCAGTTGAAGCTTGCACGTAATTGCATTCAAGGACATCGTATGAAAGCCTTATCTCCTTTTTCAATCAACTTTCTCCCCTTTTAGTGTGGACAGCAACAATGAATCTCGGAGCAATCACCAAAATGACTGGTCATTAAACATACAGCTACATTTTGAATATCCTCCAAAAATGTTTAGTTGATCCGTCCAAAATTGAGAGAGTTATGCGCGTTTAAAGGTTGGTTCGACCAACCGGCGAACTTTAAACGCGATTTTTTAAAATCAGTCGATACTTCGAAAATCACTGCATTGATCAACTTCTAATTTTACAAGCTTCTTTCACACATATAATAAAGCTGTGCTTTATTAGATATGTTTTTACACATCTAATAAAGCTGTGCTTGAACGAAGTATTTGTTTTTTTATCCATAGTTTCGTTCCATCAACGAAAATAGAACTTTTTTTTCACCGAAAGTCGATTTGGACTGTAGCCGTTTTTTAAATATCAATTCTATTTATTCCTTCGACCATGCACTAGATAATTTCATGCAAAAACTAAATGCGTTGATTTTTTATTTCGGCTAATTTGTTTCCGAGCAGCAGTGCTCACCAGTCAATGGCCTGCACAAACCATTCTATCTACCACATTTATAAATATTTTTCAATACAAAAATTGTCAAAGATAATTCCAATTATATTCTTCAATGTAAAAGAAAAAATTAAAAACGAACACGCGTTTTCCTAGAATTTTTCAAAATCTACACACATTTTGTCAGAAAAAAATCGAAAACGTGCACGCGTTGTGCGATAAAAAAAATTAAGGACCCGCGCACCTTTTACCAGGAATGTGTTGGAACCCTGCACACGTTTTTCCACAAAAAATCCTGAAAATCCCACTTTTTTCCGACAAGGAGCTAGGTATAACCCGTTAAAACTCTAAACTTGAGAACTGTTTTTTTTGGTATCTGAATCATTATTAGATGCTTATAAAAATTGCACCTTTCGGGTGATTTAGAGAAAATTAAAACAAAGTGGGAATATAAGAAACGTGCGTGCAAAGATCGAGAATATGATTTTTATATTCGGACATAGTGGCTGTGTCAAGATAATATTCAAATAATTGAAGATAAATAAGGAAAATTATAAAAATCGACCCTACTAAGAAAAAGTTCAGTATAACGTACGAAAATCGGAAAAAAAATTGAGACTAAATGAACAAAACGGTATACTCGAAAATTTCAATGGCTATAAGCCGAAAATAAACTATCGGGAAGCAAATTATTGATGATTTTTGCACTTAATATGTTTTCTGATCGGAGTACCAATTTAAAAAAAAAACATTATTGAATTTCTTTCAGGCACTTCATAGAACTTTTTTGTTCGCGACGTACGAATCCATTAGATGTTTTGCCGAAACCATGTGAAATTGTTTAGAACTCTTGAAAAACTTGTTTAATCCTCAGAAAAAAACGGTCATTTCACTCCGCGCGGATATTCGGGACTTCTTACTATCCAGAAATTTGTATCGCTCGCTCATCTAGCTGATATGGTAGATCGATATCGCTCCCCACTCTGAAAAGTCTGCTTTCGTATAAGGTTGACGAATAAGTTGGACCGCATATTACTGTGGTTTTCTAGTGTCGTTTTGTCACAGATGGGACAATAAAATGACACTCTAGTACGAAGGGTGTAGAGGAGGTGCAATCATTTATTGAACAAGTTAATCCAAGAAAAATACCACAAAATTAACCTACGACAAAATGAAATGAAAATGCAGAAGCTTTTAAAAATAGATTTGGAGCACTCCATGGTTATAATTCCTAGTCTTGCACAAACGCAACGTCAAATAAGTATCGCAATGAACGAAATGCCAGATTTCCTTCAAAATTTATAAAGATGGAGCTGTAGAGTGGAGAAACGGAATGCCGATGGGATAACTAGAAAATCGATGTGATAGCAATGATATGTATTTATATGTAAACTACATAAGCTTTAAGAATCAAAATACGTAAAGATCAAACACCTCTTTTGTATTCCCGTAGACTCAATACACAATGTATTCAACTTTTGACTTTCAATGTAAGATGTCCGATTCGTTTAATCCTAATTGAATAAGTCTTCAAGCGTTGAAATATCGCGAAAACTCTTATGAAATAAAGCTTGCTCCAAGATACTTTAAGCTAGATCGATCGTTTTTTTCAAAATCTAATATAAACAAGATCCATAATCATAGGTTAGCGAACTTCCGAATACACCGATTAGGGATGAAGTAAAGGTCTAAGTCAATGTAACAATTTACGTTTATTTAAACCACCTCCTCCCATATTGCAATTTTAATAATTCTTCGATTCTGAATCTCTCCTTTTCCCTTTCTCTCTCGCTCTCTTCTACTCTTGTCATTTCGGTATGCTACATTGTTTACTATTGCTTGGTGCAATTGCGGGAAAATGTAGAAAGGAAATAAATTGAGTGAAGAAGATCGATTCTAATGTTGTAGTCAAAGATAATAGTTTTTTCGCCTTAGAAAATATAATCTATGTACAGGCTGAGCTCCCAATGGCAGAGCCTGTTTCGATAGTACCCAGGAAACACGATCAAAGGAAGATTGAAAATATCAGTTGATAAGCATTTTCTCAAAACCATAGCAAATCAATAATATGAATTCAATATTTACAATAGTAAATGCAAATTTCAAATATTGTTCGCAATGTATTTGCCGCGAGTTGATTGACTCCGAAGGATTAACGAACCACCGAAAATAATCGTGATTCGTGCAAGGATATTCATGTGAATATTTAAATACGGGGATGTTCGTGGCAACTGAGACAATTTTCTCTTTCGACGTCCGCAAATTTTGGTCTGTAAAATGTTTGTTTGTTTGGATTTTTAACCAAGTTGGAGCGATCATATATTTTCTCAACAATTTGGACATTATTTTATTGCATCATTGTATTTGTGAGAGAAATTCTGAAAGACTCTTTGATTTTTAAAAATTGCACGAAATCGGCAATAGCAAGCATAGGATATTTTGTAATTTTGCAGAGACAGGAATATAGTATAAAAATGAGTTACATGTAGACATATGTAAAATATAGAAGAATATCTAGAAATATGTAGTTATATGAAAAAATGAGAATATAGTAGAAAAAAAAAGTTGCTCAGTTGACACGGAATAACCCGTACATCTATATTACAATTGGCTTCACGCATACCATGACAGGAGCTGTGATAGTGATCCACGAAGCTATTTGAAAAAAGGCTTTGAGCCGGTTCAAGGTCTTGGGGCCAAATCAAAGCTGGTTTTCTGGTTAGTGGTGAGTGACCTGCTGGTTTGCTCTGGTCCGAGCTTCTCTATCCCTCTCTCGGAGGCTTCCCTCGATTCCACTCGCCGTGACTTCACCACAATACCACTATAAAGATGCCCGAAACCTAACGGATTTACGCGAACCTGATCAATAATACGCCAATTTTTGTTCTTAAGGACAATCAGGCAATACATCGTAAGAGGAGATACATCTCCCTGGCGCATACTCAAACGCTAACTAATAATCATTGACGTATCAATTGTTTCATCCGATTCAGCTCGACTCATGCCCGTCTTAATGTTCGTATATTAATTGTATGCGATTAATCGTTTCGGACATCATTTATAAAACACGTGAATTACACGTAAACCATTTTTTTGTTTATAAAATAATATCTTTAACGGATAGTGAATTTCAGTTGTTCCTATTCGACAATTCTGCGACAGATCTTTTTTCGGGGAAATCTTCCAACCAATGCCAAGGACATTCGCCTGATGATCATTCATTTATTCACAAGCCTCATGTAGCGATGTTTTTTTTGCTTTCCTTTTCATAAATATTGGGAATAAACGTTATAATCGTTTACACACACAATCGCCATTGGCCTATTTGAAGTCTGGGAGACTTGCCATTTTAAAAACACGTATTTACAGCATTGAAATCGATCTGGCATTCAAAATAATATAATTATTACTAGTTTTAACAAAAAACATATATCGGATTTTATTGTTATTACTGTATTAAAAAATTAGTAGATTGCCAAAACAGTCTTTTGAAAAATAAAATTTGCTATTTGTTGCGTCATTTGCAAAATATTCCGCCCTATCTTTTCTGGGACTTTTACTATTCTTTTTGTGGGTCAAGTGGGGAGAAGAAAAAGGGAGTGTGTGCCCACCGTACTTACACCGCGACGAGATTTATTGGGTCCCCTGAGGCTTTTTCGAGACGGGCTAACATTTATATTAGGTTGGTAAGAAAGTCTTGCGACACAAACGACACCTTTTCTAACTAAACATAACATTTTATTGAAATAAGATTATTTTATAATATAGTCTCCCTCTTGATTTGCAACTCATGTCCAATGCTCTGGTAAACTTTGAATGCCAGCCGTTCAGAAATCCTCATGTCTTGAATTGCAAAACTCTTTGAGGGTATTTTTCGATCCGATTGTTTATTAAATTGTTTATCACGTAAATAGTTTTTCAAAGCCCGAAATAAATTATAATCTGACGGGGCTGAGTTCGGTGAGTATGGTGGATGTGGTAGTACTTCCTACTCTAATTCTGAAATAGTTTTTTGTGTCATTTTAGCTACGTGGGCCGAGCGTTGTCGCGAAGAAGACGACCTTGTCGACGTTTGCGACATTTAAAAAAAATAATTTCATACAGCTTCTCTAATTGTGTAGAATAGATCTCGGCATTTATTGTGGTGTTAGGCGGAAGCAGTACCGGATTTAAACTTTTCTTAAGGCGGCATATACATTTACAACGATCAAAGAATCGATTTCTTTTTTTGTCATC
Source organism: Ophion obscuratus (assembly GCA_964007375.1). Classification (NCBI taxonomy): domain Eukaryota; kingdom Metazoa; phylum Arthropoda; class Insecta; order Hymenoptera; family Ichneumonidae; genus Ophion; species Ophion obscuratus. Next base: position 33,854,379 of record OZ023321.1, read on the forward strand.
TTTAAACGATGGAACTATATATGTAGAATATTTTCCCAAAGTGTCGAAGCGAAATTCGAAAAACTTCAAACTTCCAGCCCGTCAACGCTGTGCCTCACCGCTCGGATTCGGAGCGGGCGTGAACTTCAAATGCGTTTTTCTCAAAACTGCATTATCGAAATTCGCGTACAGGATTACTCAAAAACTATTAAGCTGATGGAGTTGAAACTTGATAGAAATATTGATAATATTGGTACCTTCTACTTGACGAAAATTGTTTTTGAAAAATTGGAACAAAACGATTCTTTAATTCACATTTTACAGAAATGTTGCATGACATGTTAATTTTTTTTTTGTAAATGCGTGCCATTTACTCAAATTTGTATTTTCTTCATTTTAATTACCGTCAGATAGAAACTCTACATGTTCTAACTGAAAAATGTTTGAACTTTTTTGCAAATCAAGATCTACGGGAAGCTAGACTGCACGCCGATTCGCAACTCCCGCGGCGACCCTGCTGTAACACTTTGCCACAGCTCCGCTATTTTGATGATGAAATAATTTCTAAAAATTGTTTCGTATACTTAAATATACTATTAAGGTATACCCAAAGTTTGATAATTGTAGAATAATTATTTCTTAGTTTAAAAAATTCCTCAATATTGCTTAATTTTTCCTGTCTAACAATAAATGTATGTTAAATGTACATTGAGACAGAAAAAAATAAGCAATATTGAAGGATTTTTTAAACTAACCAATGATTATTCTACAATTATCAAACTTTAGGTATACTTTAATAGTATATTTAAGTATACGAAACCATTTCTTTACATTAATTCATCATCAAAATGGCGGAGCTTGGGCAGAGTGTTATAGAAAGGTCACCGTGAGAGTTGCGAATCGGCGTGCAGTCTAGCTTCCCGTAGACTTTATTTGCAAACAAGTTCAAACATTTTTTCAGTTAGAACATGTATAGTTTCTATGTGACGGTAATTAAAATGAAGAAAATGCAAAATTGAGAAAACGGCACGCATTGACAAAAAAATCAACATTTCACGCAACATTTCTGTAAAATGTGGATTGTAAAAGTAGTTTTTTTTTCCAATTTTTCAAAAACAGTTTTCGTGAAGTAGAAGATACCAATATTATCAACAGTCTACCAAGTTTCAACTCAATCGGCTTGATATTTTTTTAGTAATCCTGCACGCCAACCTCGACAATGCCGTTTTGAGAAAAACGCATTTGAAGTTCACGCCCGCTCCGAATCCGAGCGGTGAGGCACAGCGTTGACGGGCTGGAAGTTTGAAGTTTTTCGAATTTCGCTTTGACACTTTGGGAAAATATTCTACATATATAGTTCTATCGTTTAAAGAAAGAAAAAAAATATTTTTTTATCGTTGTAAATGTATATCCCGCCATAAGTATAGGCCACTTGACTTTGTGCCGCCGTTTGTCATCGCGGTCGGTATGGTATAACAATTATAGATACCCAAAAATCTCTGAAACGGCTCTTCAGATCCCGTCGAAACTTTGCCAAACGACGTCAAATAGATAGACGAACAGCTGTCTGCCCCTCAAATTTTCTGAATTTGAGAAAAAAAATGTACATTTGCTTATGAATAGTCATTCTACGTTTTTTTTTCTCAAATTTAGAAAATTTGAGGGGCAGACAGCTGTTCGTCCATCTATTTGACGTCGTTTGGCAAAGTTTCGACGGGATCTGAAGAGCCGTTTCAGAGATTTTTGGGTATCTATAATTGTTATACAATACCGACCGCGATGAGGTGTCATTCCGTCTCAAACTGGAAGGTATTTCCTGTACAATGACGTAAAATTTTCGAAAAATATCAAAATCTAACAAAATGGCGTAGTTATGAAAAAAGTCTGTTTTCTTGCCTATAAAATGGTCGTTCTTTTCAATGCCAAATCGACAATTTTCATCTAATAAAAAATATCCTACGTCATTGTAGAGTAAATATAATCAAGAGTACTCAGTTCAAATTTCAAGACAATCGGATAATTGCTCTTTGAGTTACAATGTCAGCAAATTTAAAAAATCTTATTTCGAGAAAAACGCGTTTAAAGATTTAACTATCAATTTTTGCAAGATAAAATGATTAGAGATACGGCCTTGGAATTTTTACAGAATATTCTTGAAAGTATAAACTGTCGAAAATATAGCCCCTTAATCTCCAATTACTATTTCCTTGGGCGAATCCTGTCTTTCCGCGTGTCGCCTTGTTCGACTCACTGTGATCGCGGGGTATCCGAAATGGTATTACTTTTCTACATCCAAACTCTTTCAAATGTTCGAAGATCGTTCGTTAATTAGAGCCAAGTTAGTTTGCTAACTCTCGTGACGGTGCATTAGGTTTCATGCATAGAAGAGATCGCAATATCTCTTCGTCAACAAGTTTTCTCTTCCGGATCTAGGTTTATCTTCAAAGGATATATTGCCAGAACGGAAACGTCCAAACCAACCGGATACTGTTGAATACGTTACTATTGAACACACTGCACACATTATTAGCAGCAGACCTTGCAGAACGTTTTTGCAGAAATTCGTAATAGGCGATCACGCGGTCTTCTTTCATGCATATTTATTGATACCGTCTGATCGGAACGAGCTAGCGCCTTATACACCCTTTGATATGGAAGTTCTTAGAATATATTGACAATTTCTACTCTCAAATATTCTCGAACTGCTTTGCTAGGAAAAATATTTGACCGAGCACTTTAGTGTCTCAAGACTTTCTTACCAACCTAATATATTTAAAATGTCATGAAAAGCCTTGTGTTCAACATTCTTGTTCGATTTTACAAAAATGTACAGCATCATCGAAAAATTCCCAGGTATAATTCCGCGTGCTTGTCGGCGTGATTATTGATGTATTTGGATCAGTACTCTTTTAAAAATGACAAAATTAATTACGTTGCATTTGTCATCGAAGGATGGAGATCTCCCGTACAGTGACAGTCGTTTGTAATAAGAACACATGTGAATCTTATGATTCCCGATATGAAACCCTCCAATTATTTTTCACCAATCCAATAATCCCGTTCGAATAGTAACTTTTAAAAATCTTCGCTTCGATGCTTTGTGTTTTGAATTGGACAGTCGAATCGTTGCTTACTCACTCGATGAGTTATTTACTCGTTATTGAGACGTATAGTTGAGACACTTGGACAAATATATTCCTACATGGGTTATATGTGTGCACAAAAATGATGGTACATGCATTCTTCAACGAGCTGTGGGATCAAATAATCTGGTCAGACGACCAACAGGTACGAGGGTCACCTTGATTTTAGCGTCGAAAATCAGGTTTTCAATCTTGTAACGTTCTCGAACCAGACCCATCAGAGTCCAACGTCTCAACGCAGCCTTCTCTTTCTCTACATGCTGTCCCCTTATTTCCTCCGCCCTTACTAATGAAAAAAGGCAAATATTAAACTTGTCGTGCGCTATCTCATATTCATAAATCCATTATGATGGACCCGTATTTTTTTATTGCTATTTCTATGAGCTCGGTTACGGGCGGTGGAGAAATGGCCAGAGCGATTGACACCTTTTGTTCTTAACTCTGGCGCTCAAATCCTTCCTCGACGGTCTTCTCAAATAATTTCAAAGTCAAACACTTCCTTCTTCGCGATAAGAAAGAAGGCTTGAAAGCTTCATCACCTTTGATATATGATGATCATCAGCAGATGAATGTTTCATTTACTGATGCTTTTTTAACTTACACTTAATTGAAAAATCTATGACGTCTATACATAATAGATTTGCTTGTGCTTGTATCGGAAACTTCAGGATAAATGCAAAAAGGAAAGACAAACAAAACCATATGCGCCAAGTTGTGAGTTTGAAAAATGTATTCAAAGAATTTAAGTTCACTTGCTTCACTCCCAAACTTGGCTTTCGATTAATTTTTTTGCTGCATAATGCAACTTTTTTCATCGATCTTACTTAACAATTGGAGTCATATGGTACACTTATTTAAACGCATATACTTGCTCACTAGAAAATAATATTACAAATTTCTATGTTCGAATTATTATGATTGTTGCTACGACCATAAATGTTTTTGTTATGATAACATTATTGTTAACATTATTAGAGGAATCCTAAATAATGCATTTCTGATCAATTTTATTGTCGTGAATAACCTGAAATACATTTTGTCCGATACGTAAATACTGACCGATGAATTTATATATTTAACATCGATTTTTTCTAACTGCAGCTACTCTCATACGAATACAGATTTATGTGGGCGTAGGATACTTCGCTGTGCGTAGCATCTCGCATCTGTCTCGGATTGTGGGGTGAGACATCTTCCTTCTGGTCTGTCTCTAACAGAATTTATCACACAACAGATCTCGCTGTTCCGGACAGAAATCAGTCAGCCTTGATTAAACTAGCCAAGGTATAAAAGAGCCCAGATTTCGCGGAAAATTGCACAGACGACGTGCGGAGTTTTCTCCGGCAATATCCCGCATCGTCTTCATTACGACATTTTCGTCCACCGCAAAGTTGTAACAGAGAACATTTTTATCCAAAGTTTTGACGGCATCACCGGCTTTGTCACTCGTCATCGGCCGAATTGGAACAAGGTATTTAGGCATCAGTTTCTTATTTTTATTCCAGAATTTCGAATTATTCCTCTGCTCTTAGAAGTGACATGAATATTTCTGCACAACGAATTGCATTGCTCCTCCGAAACAATTCAGTTTTTTCTTATTCCAACTGTTTTCACCGTATCATCTGAGATGATAGTAATCGTTTTGAAAATGTTGATCTCTTCAAACATGCTGTCAGCTCTGAAGCAACAGACGAACCTGTGACTTTATAAAAGTTATAATTATTTTTTGCTCCCGTGGATCCGGTTTTCACAGATCACAATGAAGAAATCGAGGGCAACTCTGCTTCGGACATTCGTCGCTGTAATGATATTTGGAATAACGGGTAATACTTTGGCGTCGGTTGACGACGCTGACCGGACTGTCTTGATGTCAAATTTCCCGTATGTTCGAGGCGTTGTGAGTTGATTGCTCTTTTGCACAACAATCTCCTAACTTCGCGAACAAATCCGTAGAAACAATTAGCGTTGTATTAGATTAGTTTGATAATTGAGGTCACCAAGTCTTGATCGTCATTGATGCAAACTGTCTTATTCCGTATCAGGACAATGACGTGGAGCTAGCAAGGATATTTCTTATTCCGCAACGTATGTATCATCCGAAGCGCAACTCCGAACTCATCAATTCCCTGCTAGGCTTGCCGAAGAACATGAACAACGCTGGAAGGAAATAAAACGAAAACGATCGTCGGAAGCCCAATCAATTCTTAATGGCAAATGCACACAAAATTCCAAAGGCAAACCCGAGGTTAAAATAATTAAGAGATGCGACATCAAATCGATGAGATATGTATGTAATCGATAGATGAATAGATAAATCCAGATTAGTACATTCGTGATCGTATTCCTTCCCCACGTATCTCATATATCCACGAAATGTATGCGTGAATTTACCGACATGGCAAATCAATTAAAAAATATAGCAACAAAGGCGTTGAAAATATTTTGTTACTCCGACAATCAAGAATTCCTGAACATTCGTTCCCCGTGCGAAATCCAAACTTATTCGAAAAAAGACAATAAAAAGTAAGCGTTACGAGAATTCTCATTGGTTTATTAAAACAGATTCTTTACACGTTCTGTAACGTTTATTCTTCTGTCAACGACGTAATTCCGAAACCAGAGCTCTCCGCTGTCAGCGTTGGCATAGCCGACATTTTTTCGGGGGGCTTTGGCGAGGTTGGCCTCACAAAAAAGTGGTTTTTTTCGGAATCATCTTTTTAATTAAATTTCCATCGTACTCGCCACGTGATGCACGTAAAATATGAAGCTTTACACGTTCATGTCAACATTGATATCAGACTCTTGCAATAGCTTGAAAAATAATCAACTAATTTTTCATCATCCTTTAGTCCAGTCGCGAGTCATTCAACTTTAATTTCAGTGGACACTCAGTTGAATAAGTCTACCTTTTCTATTTTTCAGTGCAAATCGGCCCAGCTCTTTTTTTATTTGACACGTTTTGTTCAAGGGGAAAGGCCACAGTAGAATTTTGTAAAAAATCGATTTTTTTGTTGTCTAAAACGGTGCTTTATCACCATGAGAATAAGTTACTATTCGATTTATAGCAAGATCATTTTTTTCACCGACTTTGAGCGTATAACGTAAGCCCACCTCTGGCACGGCCATAGAGTACCAACAACTTTAAACGCTTTTTTCTCGAAACAGCTTTTATCCAATTGGGGTGACAAATAACTTCACCAATTTTCACTCGATTTACTTCAAATTTAAAAGTTATGGTCCTAATTGCAATTCGCAGAGAAGTACGTACGGAATTTCTGATTAACCGAAAACTTTTCATTTAGTGCGCAGTGTTATACGAAATTTTTCACTGAAAATTCATTCAAATACCTACAACTTTTAAATAAAACAATATTTTTTAATTCCGTACGTACTTCTCTAAGTATTCTCATGTGGATTGACGAGAATTTTTGTCCTTTGTTGTAGGTAAAAAAATGTGGATGCTAAATGTCACGCCGCGGAGCGCCTAAAAAAAAGATAACAAAAGAAAATATTAGTCGTCTGCCATTTTGTTCATCGAATATATATATATATATATATATATATATATATATATATATATATATATATATATATATATGCTAACAGCTTGATATTCATACTAAAAAGATGAGTAATTCATTTTATAAGTGAATCACTTTTTTATATGAAAAAAAATGGTTAATTTCGCACATGATTTCATACCCGTTACTGTCGCCTAACCCCTTAACAATCTCATTCTCTATGTGAAGCAGTGACATATGAGAGAAACGTTCCTAAAGCATTGTGCTTCTAACTTAACGATCTTGTCGATATAGTATCTTATTGGTTTTTCCCTTAGGTACAACGCTTTTCGCGTTTGTTACCTATTTTCTTTTCCCCTCACTGTGCCCGTTTCTTTCCTCTACTGTTTACTCTCTCCTTTTTTCTTCATCTTTCTCACTGTTCCCCCTCTTGCGGCCGCAGCCGACTTCCCCCTCTGTATTATATTCATCATGACATTTCCGTCATGGGTATAGGGAAACTGCGGAAAACCTACACCAATATAATAGCTGGTCATCGAGTTCGCCCCCTCCTAGTCGTGGAACTAGTCTTATTTCGCCGTGAAATGCCGAAGAAAAACATTTCACGACGAAATGTAGGCGACTGGGATGCGAACTCGGGACCTCCCGATCCGCTGGTTTAGTGGCGAGCACGCTAACCACTAGACCATCGCACCGGTCTGATATGGCTTCTTAAATTTCGAGCATTTATTTCATCATTTTTAAATGAAAGTATGTTTTTCATTACCATCAGTTCAGCTTTTAAGGCAAGTGTATCAATTATCAAGATTTTTAAATAATTATTGATGAAGTCCGCTCCGTTCTCCATGTCGGATTTAAAAAATGCATCAGCTGCATGAGCAAACGGTAGATTTTCAAATCGGTGTTTTAGATTTACAATAATATTATCTATTACTTGGTAGTAAATGTTGATCTTCGAGTATTCTTCTGGTTGTGTATCGGCCGGCAAATCTTGCCCGCAGTTATATTAATTGTGAAATGTGAATATCTATTTAATTTACATAATGGAATGGCTACTTTTTATTGAATAAATTACGAAATTACGACGAAGAAAATAGTTCAAATTTTATTAAATTATTTCTTTATGCTTGCTCAAGTGGAGCATAAATAAAATTAATTGATTATTAAAATTCAATTATTTTGGATCGTTTTTTAGGGTAGGTACCGTGATTTCTGGGGTTGGCCGTGCCCTCCTCTGCGCTCTCTTGGCTATGCCAATGTACTGCCCGCTACTTTTGAGTCGACTTACATAAAAGGTATTCAAACCTGACGTAGCGAGTAGCTATGTTTCTATCGCTATGTCGATATACAGGTATCGAGATGCCACTGCTACTCGCTACATCTGTAGCGAGTATCAGTAATGGAATGATTCGATACAAATGCAGCGAGTGGCAAAACAAGTTTTCCTACTTCGTAACTCGATTCTATCAAGTATCAAAATTAATTGTTTTAATTTGTATTTCAGAACTCGCGGCTTTTTGATCTACCGATAGTGCCATGCAGCGATATCGCTGTTTAATAGAAGCGAGTTTCTAAAATTTATTTGTATCGAGTAGCGGAGTAGTGAAATTAATTTCGCTCCATTATACACATTCATCGAGCAGTGAGAAAAATCTCTACTTGCCACATGTGTATCGAACAGTGAAATGAATTTCGCTACTCAATATAGATGTATTCAGTAGCGGAATTCATATTTCTACGCATTACGTTTGTTCAGAGCAGCAAAAACAGAATACGATACTCGCTGCAAATGTAGCGAGTGGGCATCACGATACCTTTGTCTCGAAGTAGCGATAGAAATATCGATTCTCGATACTTTAGTATGGAAGTGACGAGTAGCAGTCGATACCGAATTCGGAAATGTCTACCAGGAAAGCTAAAGCAAGAGTAGTCACAAGTATTTTCCAAAAAATGTATTTTTTTCAAATAATCAAAAACGTTTTACTTATTCCAACTTGGTTCGATGGACCACGTCCTTATTCCCTAGGCTATTTCCTTAAAAAGGTCTGATGGAAAAACCACAAGTTCAGGAAAATTGGAAAACCATTTCAGAGCTTTGTTATCCAAGATACTGTAAGTGTAAAAAGTTGGGTACATTTTCGTTGAGAGTGGCAACAATGGAAGATGACTTGGCCATCAAAAAGTATGCTGAATCGGAGGTTTTTCTATTATTTGCTATTTTTCTTTTAAAAATTCGATAAAACATGTTTCACTTCGGAGATTCTTGAAGGAACAGGTAAAAATCTGCAACCGTTCGTAGCACAAATGTATTTTTATTAGCTCCTTTAGCTGAGAATGAAAAAAAAAAAAAAAAAAAAAATAAAGTTTGGAAACTATTCCATTAAAAGACCGAATACGGGAGTAAAATTATCATGGTATTTATTCAAAGTGTCTTATCCTTAATGCGCCTGAGTTACATTATTTCGATAATTTATTTTTTACAATTTGCTAAGTTTTCTCTCCCCAAGATGTCTTGTACGGAAAAGGAACACTTAGCGCTTTTGAGCTTCGTCGTATTCAAATGTTTTTTTACTTCTTTTCACTGATAACCCTTGATGGTACAGTGGAAAAAGTATTATAGAGTTGATGGCTAAAACTTTAGGTGAAAGCTCCCACCTTCAACCATACCCATATGAAAACCACTGGATGAATTAAGTTCGGCGTCGTCGCCGTCTCCCAATTGTTTGTACTCTTTCCCGCCGCTTGGCGGTTTCGGAGATGCATTTGCGGTTCTGATGCCCAGCTCCGATTTCGCTGGCCATGTCGGAAACATATTCGGATTAATAGGAAGGGGCACTTCGCTGAAATAGCCATGCTTCAGAGCGTCTTCTGCCGTGATGCGCTGCGCGGGATCGTACGTTAAGAACCTGGGGTTAAATATTCTAGATAATTTATCTTTTGTATAAGGTTATTGTTGCGATTACACGTCGAATTTGTACTTACTTGTTCAATAGCTCGATACCAAGATCAGTGAGTGAAAGACTGAACCGCTGTCGCAAATTATTGACTGGATAATGAGCTATGCAGAATTTTTGAACCGCCGAAAGTTTACTGTATCCCGGCCAAATTCGATCGCTTGGCGTGCCAAGTTCCTTGTAGATCTTGTGTAACTGATCGATATCCGATTTGCCAGGGAAGAGAGCTTCCATCTTGATGAATTCCGCGAATATGCAACTGTATTTAAATAAGTCAAACAATACTGTACTTATACTCGATGTCGGGGGGTAAGAAAATATCGGAATCTTTGGAAGTGGGAATCATTAGCAAAAATGATAACTTACCCCACAGACCACAAGTCTATTGGGGTACTGTATTCTTTGACGTTGAGCAGAAGTTCCGGGGCACGATACCAAAGCGTGACAACAACAGGCGTATATTGCCTCAACGGAGACCCGTATTCCCTCGCAAGACCAAAGTCACCGACCTTCAAAATGCCACGGTGGCTCAGAAGCAGATTTGAAGTCTTTAAGTCTCGATGAAGTATCCAGTTGTCGTGGAGATGAGCGACTGCTCGCAACAGTTGTTGCATAAGACATTTGACCTCGCCTGAAACGAAAGGTTTTGTCATTTTTTAAATATCGAATCTTATCAATACGGTTTGGGTACAGTGAAGCATAACTTTGCCTTCATGAACCACGAAACAAAAAAATATATATGAAGAAAACATAAAGGTAGAAGTTTAAGTACCTGGAATAAACACTTGCTTTTTCTGCTTCATTGTTTCCATCAGCGATTTTAAATCGTGTTCGACGTAATCCATTACAATGAATATTCTGTCCATATTGCTCCCAACGACAATTTCACGCACCGTTACGATGTTTGGATGTTGCGCCTTCAGTAGTGTATTTATTTCTCGCAAACTCGTTATAGGAAAACCCTCCTTTTCTTTCTCCATTTTAAGCCGCTTTAGAGCCACTATTTCCTCAGTGCGTTTATCACGGGCTCGATACACTACACCGTACGTTCCTTCCTCAATTCGATTGAGACATTGAAATTCTTCTACGCTCCTGCAACCTGAAACATTGACGATAAGAATGTCCAAATAATTGAACGAGAATGTGCCATACAATGTATGAAATATGAGAATTATTGAGTATTTCCTAGTTATAACTTTAAAAGGATCATTTAGACATTTACAAAGAAATGCGTAGTAGTGTCAGAGTAGGGGGCGTTCTCCATAGCACGTTTTTAAAATCGTGGTTTGAGGTGATTGCTATACTCCCGTCATATATAAGAAGGCGGCATTTACAACAATAAAAAATAGAAAATGGGTTTTTGGTGCCGTTGGAATCAGTACGAAATTTCCCATCGTTCTGTATCGTAAAACGCATTTTGCGATTTCTTAGTAGATGCCGCGTTCTTCTATATGACGGCAGTATTGCGGTACGCAGGTTCATCTCAAGAAAAAAAAAACGTACAAAGTCCCTCACCATGAGTTTCTCTAGTCGTTGATCGTTTGATTTTTTTCATTTTTATTTAGGCGAAACTAGCACGGATCAGAAGTCAAAAGTCTGTTTTTTTTTAAAATAAAAAATGGTCAATTTTTTAATGTTCAATAAGAAAATGTGGGAAACTAAAGAATCGTTCAGTCGACAACATTTACGTATTTATACGCGATCTACAAAATTGACACGAAATCGGTTTGGTAGCTTTTGAGAAATCGCTGTCATCGGTATGCAAAATATTGTTTTGAGAAAAAACGGCCATGAACATTTCAAGAATAGCTTGCATTTGTGTAAAATACTTCTTTCTTTACTTTAACCGAGTCGTCTAGTTCAAACCCATAAATGATGGCATCCGCGCTTGATACAGCTTCGAAAATACTCGTTTACTGTTGTCGACGAAGCATACTAGTCTTGCGAGAGTTATCTTGCACGCCGCGTCCCGCAACCTCGACGCGGATACAATTGCCTCTAAAAGCACAATCGTGGGCATTTAGCCCACTACGTGAGTCCATAGCCTCATATATTTGTACTAGTGACAACCTTCATTGAAGGTGCAAGCGGAAATGAGTGCAGTGAGCTGCCACCGTGTTCACTCCACTGAGAAGAATAATGCTTGAAGCTATCTTCCAAATCACATAATTACAGCTCTGGTTGCTCCTTTCATTCGAATCATTCTTTTGTGGAGATATCCTCAAGGATTTTATGGCAGCCAAGATATTTTTAGGTCGATCACCGTACTCGAGTTGACATTTGGCGAGTTCATCACTAGCGGAGGCGTGCTGCCAAGAACGCGAAGATTGTTCCGGTTTCGTACGGAGGGTACACTTCGGATGCTTATAACTTCGTAAATTTTCATGGAATCCATTTTTTTATTGGTATACTCACGATATATTGCACTGTAGGGGAATGTAAGATAGATTTTCCAAAGGTTAAAACTTGATATGATCCACCAAACTGTATAACACTAAAAACTAAGGCACCAAAATGTGTTTAAACACAAAATCGGAACTACCCGTACGCATAAAGCGAAACCTCGCATGTTTATTCTTGCATTTGTTATCTCCAATGTATTGGATTATGGCATTTTTTTCAGAAAGCATGCGTCAAAATTCTTAAATTTATAAACAGAAGGATAAAAAAATAACCTTGTATTGCAGGTAAATACGGAGGTAATTCGGATTCCCCAATGATTTTCTCCGTTTCCTCGGCTGTCTCTTTCGATGCGCCATTCGATTCTACGTGTCCCGGTGAATCACCTTCCGAATGATCCGACTTTGCCAAACGATCAACCGACAACGGACTCGGATTATTATATTCCGAACCGTCATTGGATTCGGCATCGGAAGCTTTATTCGATTCGTTCGAATCATCCTCTTCTTCGCCGTCTTCTTCTTCTTCGTCTTCTTCTTCTTCTTCTTCCTCCTCTTCCCCCTCGTCTTCACTGCTGGACTCGGACGAATCTGAGGAATGACGATCCGATGATCTTTCTTGCGTGCTATTTCGATCCTCGGACGACTGTCTAGCCGGAGACCTAGACGAACCGAATGTCCAAGATTCAATGGTCTTCAAAGCAGCATATAAGATTCATAAATTATTGTGTAATAAGAGTAAAACTGTTAATACATCGAGATTATAACTAGTGCAAAAGTAGCCCTAACCGCTGTTTAAAAACTATACTGTATACTCGCTATTTCGGCATTTTTGTCCGACTACCAGCGACAACACGAATGGAACTCGAGTGCGAAAACAATGCATCAGTCGAATATTGAAAGAAAATACTTACTCCAGAGATTTAGAGCGTACCGCGTCGGATTGAGCTGGACTCTGACTTTCGTCCGATAATTCTACGATCGAATGATCTTGATTGACATCAGGACTGAGGGCTCTCTTTTCCCCTCTTTTCATCCTCCGTGCCTCCAATTCCAATCGCGATACTTCTTTTCTTCTGGCCATTTCACGATCCGCCTCCAAGAGCCTAAAACAAATAAGGGAAACAAGAAGCAATCAAAAATTTAAGAGACTACGCTAATTTGTAGAAAAGAACAACACAAATTCTTATAAAAGGACAAGCATGTTTTCTTGTTTCGGTAGAATTAAGAGTAATATTGAAAAAATTACTTTTCTCTCCGCATTTCCTGTTCGCTCATCTCCTTTGGATCTTTATTCTGCACCAGAATCTCACTGATTTCCATGTCTTCCTGATCGTCATGACGAACATCGTCCATACCTTCATGCAGTTGTTTCTCTCTATGTTCTCTCTCACGATCGATCTTCTCGCGATCTCGTTCACGCACGCGATCGTGCTTGTGATTTCTCTTGTGTCGCTTTTCGCGATCCGTTCGTTCGATCAATTCGTTTTCCGAGTATTGCTCATCTATGATTCTCACGTGTCTACGATCATCCGATATGCGTATGTCACGCCGATCACGTGCTTCCTCCGGTACGGAACGTATATCTCGTCTCTCGCGCACCTCGTCCATACGAGGATCCCGACGGTCTCGCGATTCTCGAAAATCATCGCTTCTAACATCTCGTCGTGAATCGCTCTTGTAATCCCGAGAATCACGGGGATCCTCGCGTCTCTCGCGACGCTTGTCCAACAATCTTGAAGGAACAGTTTCATCATTTTGCCTGTATGTTAATACAGTTGTCTCTCTGGTTGTGATTCGTGGAATTGTTTAACCGTTAAAAAAATATGCTCGTCATCAATAAAATTTTCATTCGATTACATGAGAAGCGGAAAAACGAGTGTAAAAGTGGACTGACCTTTCTCTCAAATCTTCGAGTACACGATCGCCGGTACTCCTCTCCTTCCTATCGTGTCTAGAAGAGTCTCTGTCGCGCGAATGACCGTCCATTCGTTCCGATCGGTCCCTATCTCTCTTACTTGCTTCGGACCGTTCTAACCTTTCCATATTTTCCATACCGTGCCTGCGGTGTCTATGTTTATCTCTGCGTCTTTCCTCTGCTCTATCGTGATGACGAGACTTACGTTCCTTGTCCTCGCGCCTTTCTCTCTTATCGCCGTGCTTGTCGCGCCTCCTTGAAGAAGTAGCCTTTCGCAGGTGAGACGTAGCTTGAGGTGGCTTTATATCCAACGAATCAGCCGTGTCTGCAGCTTCCTCCTCCGAAAAACTGTTCAACAAATGGAGCCATTATTTTTTCTCTCTTCTCTTGCTCGAAGAGACACGAGATATTTGATTGTTGTATGCCCGATATTTAAATTTTCTCCTTTTATCATTTAACTAAGTCCTTGCAGATTGGTTGTTGATTAGTGTTTGAGGAGTGATGCAAAGCACAGAGAAACAATTCAGCCGATATGTGCGTATTCAATATTTGTATTGCAATCAAATGGAGAATTCATATGCTATTTGCGTACTTAGTTTTCTTTTCCTCTTCAATTTAAGGCACATAGGTACAAGCAAGGATATATTAACAATGGATTATCGGTGTCAATGAGAAAGCCGTTTGAACAAAGCACAATTTTATAGACTATTTTCAGATGAAATACATTAGGAAGAGTACGGACCGAGTGTTGGCAGAAAATTGTCTTTTTGTTATCTTTACGATATTTCTAACTAACGCTATAATGTATAAAATACATATTATAACCTAAAAGGTCAAGAAAAAAAAAACGTTTTTGTGTCATCACCTGAAGTCATCCATGTCCTTTGATGGGCTTTTCTTGATTTCGCCGTCCTCGCTCTGATTATCTAAGTCCATGACAGTTATATCGTTCAATAGGTAAATAATAAACCTTCAATTAACAAACCTTTATATGGTCTCATTTGTTTGTCTAGCAATCGCACAATTGCGGCGACACAGAAAGTTTGACAAAATAGGTACTTTGTTGTCTGGTATGAGAGGGCGTCTCGCAAAACGGCAGAGACAATATAATAGGCAGAGAGAAACCTGAGAGAGACCACCATGGAGACTAGAGGTAAGGAGCCCGAACGCGTATGCTAAAAGCACCCCAAACGTGACCTCATCAAAGTTAGCCCCCCCACTTTGACTAATCGAACTTTTTTTTTTACGAATCGTTTGGTGGTCGTTTGGTAGCGTTTGGTAGCCCATTGAAATCGTTTGGTAGTCCTCCGTTTTTCGAAAAATCGATAATCAAAAATTGGACAATAAGTTGGCCCCCCCCACTTTGACTAATCGAACTTTTTTTTTTACGAATCGTTTGGTGGTCGTTTGGTAGCGTTTGGTAGCCCATTCAAATCGTTTGGTAGTTTCCCGTTCTTTCGGAAAATCGAAAAGGAAATTCCGATCCATGAGATAGGACGATGGGCAGCAGAAAAAGACTCGACAACCAACGCCATCTGTCGCAAAAACGTCGTATATTATCACGACCAATCACAGCTCTCTATTCCTGATACGCACGTATTTTGTGTTATCGTATTTGAATGATCGACTACCAAACGTCCCGAATAGAATACCAAACGCTACCGGATGTTTTTCCATCGATCGCGGCCCATTAGAACGTAATCGGACAAGAAATAACGAGTGAATCTACGCTAATCTATAATTCTGTCAGTGCGGCTTCTGGCGACCTATCCCAGCGCTCCATTTCCAATTCGCTGTATTTTGCGTTGGCGTTATTGATTGATCGACTACCAAAGGATCTGAATGGAATACAAAACGCTATGATTTCTTTTTCGATCGAATAAATCTCATCACAATGAATTAGCCACAAAATAATGGGTGAATGTTTGTGAGAAATTCATTTTTCCGGTGCGGCTTCTAACGACCAATAGCTGCTCACCATGATCAACTGAACGGTGAGCTGCGATTGGTCGCCACAAGTCGCGGAGGACAAAGAAGCTATGTACGCACGTACGACTACTAAACAAATCGTGGATGAAAGCTTGATTAGTCAAAGTATGGGGGGTGGGTGCTAAATTGTGGACCGATTTTTAAATCTAAAAAAATAACGGGTGAATTCGCGTTAATCAGCCGTTCTATGACTACGGCTTCTGGCAACTAATCAGAACCGTCCACTGAGGATTCACATGTATTTTGCGTTTTCATAATTTAGCGATCGACTACCAAACGTCGTGAATAGAATATCAAACGCTATTCGATGTTTTTCTATCAATTAAGTCTTTTCACAATGAAATTAGCCAAAAAATAATGGGTAAATTTTCGTTAGAAAATCCTTTTTCCGACGGGGCTTCTGGCGACCAATCGAAGCTCTCCGTTTACGATACACACGTATTTCTGGTTGGCTCCATCTAGTGATATACTACCAATCGTTCTAAATTGAATACCAAACGCTTCCGGGAGTTTTTCTATAAATCAAGACTCATTAAAGGGAAATCAGACAAGAGATAGCGAGTGCTTCAGTGTTTTGCAATTTTGCTCCGTGGTTGGACCTCAGTGACCAATCGCAGTCCTCTAATCAAGACGCCGGATATCCGTTCTTGGTTCGGTTATGACTTTGGATCCTGATCTGTCAGCTGCGGCGTAACATTTTTCCGCCATTTTGGGAATGGAAAACCCCCGGAATGTAAAAAAAATCGCAAACTAACCGTTGGGGGCAGGTATTTTATATGTAGAAAGTGTGTACCAAGTTTGAAATTAATCGGTCATGTAGTTTTCAAATGGCAGTGAACACGGACTTTAAAAAAGTGATTTCGAGAAAAACGCATTCCAAGTTTAGAGAAGTCGGAGCTACAGTGTTAGAGGAGCAGGACTGGGGTTAACTTTAGCAGCACTAAAAGTTAGATAGCTTCGTCAAATAAAAAGATATCCAAATTTGACAGACGGCGTTTTTAAGGGAACAAATTTAGCTTTGTTTTGCTTTTTCGAAATATTTTTTATGATTCTTTTTCGCCCCGGTACGCACTTTTGTACGTGACTGTTTTTCGACCATCGAGGATTGGGTGCATAACTTATGGAACATTTTTTGTCATATTTATTCATGATAAACTTGAAAAAGTTAGCAGAAGCTCCATTTTCGTCTTTTTTAAAGTTCCGTACGGTTTTTTTCCACAAAGTTATTTCATTTTTGGTTAAAAAAGACAAATGACTAAAAATCTATCGTGAGGATCGGCTTCGGAGCATCTCAGGGCCGTATGGCCCATGCACCTCGTGGCAGCTTGCAACGCGGATTCTTCTCGTCTCGAGGGGCGAAGATTCGACACCACGGTTCCATACCGGTTCAACGAGATCGACCTCATTTTACGAAGAACGCATTTGTGACGCGGGTGGCATTCCGTCCTCGGTAAAATTTCAGTTCGCCTCACGCAGAGAGTAATTTCGTCGTCGGACACGAACGTATGTATTGTGACTGTTAGAAATAACGAGCCACAATATCGTGCCCGCGAAACTCGAAGTTCGTGCCCCGAAAAGGCAACTAGTGAGGAGCGAAGGGTCCTCGCGGTTGGCGGTCGGCCACAGGAACATGTCGGCGGAAAATCATTCAAAATCTATCGTGAAGATCGGCTTCGGAGCATCTCAGGGCCGTATGGCCCATGCACCTCGTGGTTGCTTGCAACGCGGATTCTTCTCGTCTCGAGGGGCGAAGATTCAACACCGCGTGCCTCGCTGTCGGCCACAGGTCCATGCCGGTTCAACGGGATCGACCTCATTTCACGAAGAACGCGTTTGTGACGCGGGTGGCGTTCCGTCCTCGGTAAAATTTCAGTTCGCCTCACGCAGAGTGATTTCGTCGTCGGACACGAACGTATGTATTTTGACTGTTAAAAATAACGAGCCACAATATCGTGCCCGTGAAACTCGAAGTTCGTGCTCCGAAAAGAGAACTAGTTGAGGAGCGAAGTGTCCTCGCGGTTGGCGGTGACGTCCAAAGAATCATATTTGTCGCTGCGTAATGTAACTTGTGTACATGTTGAAAAGTATTCTGTTATTGCTCATTGAAATGTGATATTTATCCCCACGTAGCGTAACTCGCGTACATGTTGAAAAGTATTCTGTTGTTGCTTATTGAAATATGATATTTATCGCTGTGTAACGTAACTCGCGTACATGTTGAAAAGTATTCTGTTATTGCTCATTGAAATGTGATATTTATCCCCGCGTAACGTAACTCGCGTACATGTTGAAAAGTATTCTGTTATTGCTCATTGAAATGTGATATTTATCGTTGCGTAACGTAACTCGCGTACATGTTGAAAAGATTATGTTATTGCATGTTCAAAATATTATGTTATCTCCGTGTAATGTAATTCACGTCTATTTTGCATAATGCGATTTATTGTCTCAGCGAAATGTACGAGGGAGAATGGTTAAACGTACCCGTTCGTAGAGAGAAACGTGCCTCTTTGTATCGACGTAGCAGCATCCAGTGTATGGAAGGGCGGCAAATTGCGACAGCCGTAATATATGTTAAAGACTGAAAGAAAGGAACCGGGTGGGTCGAGAAAGTAGCCCGTCGAAGGGTTATTGTAGGATATTCTCAAAATAAATAGAGTTGTGACGGACCCACATCATAAGCAATTCGTTACAACGTCCATGTCGATAGATGCAGAAGACTGTGTTACCACTGTGTGGGAACATTTATTCTTGAACGAGCCAAGCGCATGGCACACATTTGAGTGTTCGGATAAGAATTGCTTCACGAAAACTAGGCCGCAGCTACTTATGACGGTCAATTGCCGAATGATAGCGGCAGACGGCTTTAAAATCCTGGAAAATGCAATTCAATTCTCTGAATTTTACTGTAAAGTGAATTGCACCAATCAGGGCTGTATGACAACAGGCAACCTTACCTTACCGCCAAATTTCCATATATTTGTTGAGCTGGATGCCAGGTCTAACGTCAGGGCAACAGACGGATTGGGCTGTCAATTATCGGAAATACCAAATCTCATACATCTGGCCAACATCAAGTACAGGTGACATAGAATTTTTCCGTAGCACTTGTTTTCTTTCTTGTGTCATTATTAGCATTATTGTTTTTGTTGTTGTCGTTGTTATTATTATTATTGTTGTTATTATTATGATTGTATCACTACGTTTAACAGTATAATTTCTTTTTTCAGACTTGTTGGTGTAGTGCACTTTGAATTGAACCTCTACACTTCCTATTGCAAATGAATCGACGGTCATTGGGAGGAATGGAATGATTTCGAAACCTCGGTTCAAACCTGGAAAGGGAGCGTTCACATTGTTCCTGCAGCAGCAATATACACGATGGTGAAATAAAAGGATAATGCAAAACAAAAAAGTCGACAAGTAAGCATTACCGTGTTTATTAGATTTAAAAATTATTATTATTAAAATTATTTATTGTCCAATGAAACTAAACAAAAACTAATAATAATAAACAAAAACTTTTTTGTTTATTATTATTACAATTATTTATTGTGCAACAAAAGTATATACTCTTAATATAACTCTGATACACGCTCTTGCTAAATCTCTGCATGGAATCTATGCCTGTTTAAAATTACACGGTGCATATGTGATTCCTTATTCTTATACTATTGTTTTCAAATATTGGATAACATTTAATATATTGGATAACGTCCATCGTTCGCCGCATATTGCGCGCCGAGTACGAAGATCATAATATGACGTTGGCAGTGAGCAACAGTAGAATTTTCCATAAATCAGCCAGAAAACCTTAACTATTTAATGATCTTGTTTTATTGTTCGGTGGTTGTTCGATGGTGAGCGGTATAATGGAATTTTTTTAGATTCATTGGTACAGTGATTCCGGCCATTAGGAGGACAAGGATAATTCAAAAACCTCGATCAAAACCTGCAAAGGGAGCACGGATATTGTTCCGGCAGGCGCTATGTCATTCCGCTTTGAAAATCCGGCAGGGTCATCCGTCGCACTCGCCATTGGCCTTACTTCTAGGACGCCGCCCACTTTCAGTAGCAGTTCGAGGTGACAACAGGCACTCCTGCCACAGGACCCCTCAATTTTGGCGTACCAACGACGTCTCGTAAGCTTACCTTACAGAATTTTTTAAGGGGCTATACCAGCATGAACGCTTAAAATTTGGGTGATTTTCGGGAATTTTTGGGAAGTAAAGTACTCAATTAAATGTTTCGGAAAAATTAAGAATATATTTGGCTATATTTGACCTATATTACATAATTTTTTCATAGAAAAATATTGAGATCCAAGCGACTTATGCGCTACCTTTTGAGGCGCCAAAAAAAAGTTCCTCCACTGCTGACACGACTCAGGCCGATTGAGTAGTTGAAATCGAAGAAGGAAGAAATGTTAAACTGGAAAGTATTTCATGTACAATGACGTAGGATTCTCGAAAAATATTAAAATCTAACAAAATGGCGTAGTTATGAAAAAGTCTTTTCTTGCCTATAAAATGGTCGTTTTTTAATGCCCAATCGTCAATTTTTATCCAATCAAATATATCCTACGTCATTGTAAAGTAAATATATTCAAGCGTACTCAGTTCAAATTTCAAGTCAATCGGATAATTTCTCTCTGAGTTACAATATCAGCAAATTGGAAGAAAATCGATTTTTGCAAGATAAAATGATGTTGATATAAATGATATAAATGATACTGATATTCTTGAAAGTATTAACTGTCGAAAAAGGCAAAAAAATCGATTTTTTGAAAGTGTCACACTGGTATAGCCCCTTAAACGCTGGACGAAATTGTCGTTCTTTATATTTTTACCGTTTTCACAATTACTTACGACTAATTGCTGCATATAAACTTATCGCATACAAACGCAGTCGGCTACGAATTTGTTTGTATGTGTTAGTGAGATTTTATATGGGTGATTAGATATCGCTAATTTTACATTAAAAGTTGAAAAAAGATGGATTTTTTTTTTAAGTTGAATCATGCATTGTCACCCTTTAGATGCATGTTTGCAAAATTTCAGAGCTCTAAGGATTCGGGAAGTGGGTGAAATATCAATTTTCCGTTTTGCATCTCACAGAAAGTCAAGCTAAATAAAAGCTTGTAAAAAAGGGAAAAACGAGGCGTGTTTGGTGTACATTTTTATTTTTTGTCTTCGGCACGCTAGCAGTCTGTGGCTTTGTGTGCAGTTTTCGTTACCGACTGAGCGTGTTGTGCAGATTCCGAGTGTTTTCACGAATCGATATCAATCATAAAACTTCAATTGTTCCTTTTTACTTTCTTTTCCATCAGACGATATCTCAGGGAAACTCTCAAAATGGCAAATTCCGAGGACCTCAACAGGCTCACATCGTGCAGTCTCGTTCTTCTCGGCCATATATTTCTGTCGTTAGGCAACAGCCGAGAATCCATGAACATGGTGACACCGGCGATGCAGCTCGCATCCAAAATACCAGACGTTCACGTGCAACTATGGGCTTCGGCGATTCTGAAAGATAATTTGCGTAAACTTTGAAGAACAGACGAGAGTACTCGAATATTCTTTCAGCTTGATCAGTTGTATGAGAATCGGGTGACAGAGAGAGAGAGAGAGAGAGAGGGAGAGAGAGAGAGAGAGAGAGAGAGAGAGAGAGAGAGAGAGAGAGAGAGAGAGAGAGGGAGAGAGAGAGTTACGAGGGACGGAGCATGGACAATTTCTTAAAAACGCGAAAAAGAAATATGAGATTTACAAATCATAATTTCTTTTGCTCTTAATAATGAATACGAAGTACCTAGACAACCAACTATCAGTATCGAATGTTTAGTACCCTCGGCGATTAAAAATCTCGGGATAGAGGAATTGGTCGCGGGTTTAAAGCGGGAGCTTGAATTAGAAGGTCCAAAAAAGCGATTGTTCGAGAATTTTTTTAGAAGGGAAAACACAAGTGAGCCCAGTAAACATTGGGGTATCTTTTCATGTATATTTGAAATGTATAAAAAAATGTTTCAACATGAAACAAAAAATGACTGCATATTTATTAGCCGCTGCAGTCCCCAATCGGCGGGAAAGATGCAACTCGTAATTCTTGACTGAAACAAAAAAACCAATCAAATTTTCCATTGTCATATATTTTTCTTCTGGGTGAATTAAGAAAAAGCTAAAAAATCGTGAAATTATAACTTTTCTCAGATTTGAAAAAAAATCGTGTTAAAAAAACACTTTAACGTGCTATAAAAAATCTTTAAAAAGACTTTTTAAACGACTTTTTTAATTCACTTAGAAGAGATTTTCATAGTGAAAAAATAAACTTAGGTTTGATTCAATAGGTCGTTTAGTTTTTTTTTTGCTATCACGCCCGCCAATTTGGAAAAATCATGAAAATAAAATCTGGAGAAAACGCGCTTCAAAGATTTCAATGGGAAGAAAAATCAATCGCTTCTCTGCTTTCGGCCTTGTATCTCCGAAAATATTTACAATTGGCCTCTGTAACTTTGTAAATATATTCTTGGATAGTTTATCTATCGATTTAAGCAATAAAAAAACGATTTTTCGGACCTTCTAATTCAGGCTCCGGCCTTAAGGTATGCCTTTCGCGGAGGGCCGGATTTTGTAGGGGCATAAGAAAAGCCCTTCTGAATCATTGGTTAAATTACAGTGGCGCTTAATGAAAATAAGTCACAATCAATTATCATACCCAACCACAAACTGGAATTAAAAAATTGCGCGCACATTTAGTAGATTTAGACATTTTCACATTTTCTATGAAAAATCGCGGCTACGAAAATTCTTCTGCTAGTCCCATTTTTTCTAAGTATTATTGTTAATATGTTTTTTTAAATATTCTGCGACCCCTTGTTTTTATTGTCGTAAAGGAATCTTTGGATTTTTTACACGCGTGAGCAGTTTATGTCAGGCATCCAGAGTTATTTAGTGTATAAATTATTAGATGGAAATGCGGCCAGCGTGTCATCTTCATGAAGCGCCGCATAAATGAGACGATTCTCAGAGTCGTAATTTTTTGGTTAAAGTTCGGTAACTCGGCTTGAAAATTTTACCAGTATGCTACGATGTATTTTTACATGATTAATAGACAAAAATCGGTCAATTGTTAAATATCCGAGATTGTGGAAGGAATATCTTAAGACACTTGGCTACTGTGACGACCCAAAGATCAGGGTTATAAACAAAAAATTGAAGAAATGTGTAAGATGATTAATGATGATTATTCCTATAAAAATATTAATAATTAACGAAGTTATAAGAATCTCGTGAAGGACTTTCTAACGTAAGGTGCTCAACGGTGTACTTGATTTTGGCCAGCCGGTTGATCTGGAAAAAAACGAGTTTTTTTCTTAAAATAGTTCAACTCCTTAAACATAATTCCATAACATAACATAGATATTCATAGATCACAACTTCTTTAATCTCTTTTTCGATTGCGTTATAAAAGTGCCTCTTGAAATGATTAAAAAAAAAAACAATTATAGTAACATAGCGTATCGTTTTCTCGCTACTGAAAACAGCAGGTTCTCCCAATAGCGTATTTGACTATATTAAAAATATGGTTCATTCTCTTGTCATCCTAAAAGAATATAGCGTTAAAAAAAATTCTATCATTTTATCGCAGAAAAGCATCTTATTTTCGTTTATTTATATTTTTAAATTAGATATATTTGAACGTCTGGTCACGTGAATGAAAACGCTCCAGGATTGGTTGGATCTCTAGTGACGTCACATGCCAGTAAGCAGATTGTCATTACGGTCCTGTGACGAATAATCAGCGATTTTCTAATTCATTTCAGTGTATTTCCGTACTTTTTCTGTTCATTCATAATTATTTGTAGTGATAGTTACCATATTATCGACCTTTAAATAAGAATGGAGAGGAAGGTTTGCTGTGCGACAACTCAGCGGCGATATACGTCCTTTACCTTGTTCACTTGCATGTGACGTCACAAGCGTCACGTGACTACATATCTGACAACGGGAGCGTTTTGGCGGTCTGGTTGAATATTTAAATTTTATTGCCGATTTACATCGTAAATTCTGACATTCGCGAAGATAAAAAAATATTGTGAGCATAACTTAAAATAATTAACTATTTAAGGCCTTAGGCCACGGTAACGGGTATAAAATCATGTGCGAATTTAAGGGAAGGGTAGGGGTTACAGCGTGAAAAAAAAACACTTTTTTGCGATTTTTTTTTTCATCTATATGGATAGAGTAAATGTATTGAAACCTTTTGTACATTGTTAAGTGTCATTTCAAGAACATTCCGTGAAATTTGTACGCGAAAATATCCACAAACAAGCCGGTGACAAAGCTTTTCCAAGAACGCCTTTGGAAAAACACGATTTGCGGTGTTCACTGTATCTCAGCTGGAAATGATCTGGAATCAAGTACCATTAAAATTTAGTCAAAGTATCATCAAATCCTCCCCCCAACGGTCTTTGATAATTTTCTTTTCATTTCTCAATTTTTGGTGGTCATGTAAAGTGAAAAGTGCTATTTTTCACGAAAAATTCCGCCATTTTGGGGGTGGAAAACCCTCTCAATGTAAAAAAAATCTCAAACTAACTGTGTAGGGGAGATATTTTATATGTAGAAAGTGTGTACCAAGTTTAAAATAAATCGGTCTTGTAGTTTTCAAATGGCAGTGAACACGGACTTTGAAAAAGTGGTTTCGAGAAAAAACGCGGCTTAACAATTTTTTTTCGTATGAAAAAGTGATTCACTCATAAAATTAATTACACATCCATTCAGTACGAATATCAAGCAGTTAGAAAAAATATTTTTTTTTTTCGATTTCCAAAATGGCCGACTACTCGAAACTTCTCGAAACAGCTTTTTTCGAATTGGCATAACAAATAACTTCAACATTTTTTACTCGATTTACTTCAAATTTAAAAGTTATGCTCCTAATTGCATTTCGTAGAGAAGTACGTACGGAATTTCTGATTAATCGAAAACTTTTCATTTTATGAGCAGTTTATGAGCAGTTATAACGAAATTTTTCACTGAAAATTCATTTCTTAAATTCAAATACCTACAACTTTTGATTAAAACAATATTTTTTAAATTCCGTGCGTACTTCTCTATGTATTCTAATGTAGATGGACGAGAATTTTCGTTTGTTGTTCTAGGTCATAAATTGTCGATGCTAAATGTCACGATGCAGAGCGCTTAAAAAAAAGATAACAAAAGAAAATATTAGTAGTCGGCCATTTTGTACATCGAAATTTTTTTTTTTTCTAACAGCTTGATATTCATACTAAATAGATGTGTAATTAATTTTATGAGCGAATTACTTTTTCATACGAAACAAAATTGTTAAATTCGCACATGATTTTATACGAGTTACTGTGGCCTGGCCCCTTAAAATGATTTCCGTACACTTCAAATACCCTATTTTGTCACCTTTAGCTCCGTTTTCAAGATAAAATTAGCAGATATACATCAATCGCTTGTTCAATAGTATAGGATATAATTACTTCGTATATTCCATTAAAGACTTATTACTCCGTCATTTTCAGATTTGTACAGAATATGCGGAGATCCGAATCGGGAGAGTGAGGCGTACCAGATGCATTGTAATTTCTCGCAAACCCTCTTGAAAGATCACTTTCAAAGTACACAAATGGTCGAGCACGCTCTGATCCAGTGGACCGACGGCCCTATACCGGCATTGCCGAGCAACCCACCGCCATAGACATCTCAGGCCATCTTATAACGCGTCTGGTCAGAGCGTAACGAGCGGTCTCGCATTATCGCGGAATTTCTCGATCATCTGTCCAACCGCGTGAAAAGTCAAAGAGTTCACTTTGCTCCAAATGCCAGTTGACAATCCGATGTGTCCTTCACGTCGGGGCAATCCGTGAAGTTCTCCAACGTTAGCTGACTAATCGAGAAAAAAAAAACGTTCCGTGTAAAGCACTCTGGTAAAAGTGGCTGGGACACGCGTGGTCGATTACGTTACGGAGATTATTCGCCGAATTAACATAAAAGAAATCGGGGGGGGGGGGGGGGGGGGGTGAGATCATATGGATATTCGATGCCAGAGCAGCTTTCATCAGCGATATATATATTCGGGAGAAAATGTTTTTGCTAGCGGTAGGAATTCGTTCTTATTACTGAAAATACAATGTGTTTCCTCGGCAGTCTTTTGACGGCTGGTTATTTTTCAAGGCAAACGAGTTTTTAAACAATCGATATTAGCTCGAATGATACTGGAAGATGTGCTATTCAAAATTAGTTAATTGAAGAGAAGCATGCGAGAGTATATATGATTCTTGTTTAAACTTTAGTTTTTTTTTTAAAGAAAGTTACGCAGAAATTTTTTATTCGAGGATCTGAAGAATTGATACAAAACGTCTGTCCGACGAAATCTTCACTTTTATTAGAAATATAATGCAATTTATCTTTGCTTAAAGCTACAGAAGGCAAGTCTAGTTGCCTATCAACAAAAATGATCTTTACTTCATAGTGAACGCCGACCCTGAATTACGCATTTGTTAAAGAAGAGCCTTTTTCAAAAACGTTTATTTTGCGCTACACATTTTTGAAAAATTCCCAACACGATTCGCCCACTATTACTTTTCTTCCCTGTGGTTTCTCGCACTCGCACACGTTTCGCGTACTCTGATGATGGATTTTCTATGTCAATTATGCCGGTGCACGCTTAAGGATGTATTGCCCGTACATTCCCTACCAAAAGTGGGTTTCGGGGAGAATTCTGAGTATTATGCGATGAGATTAAAATTTACAAAAAATCAACCACATCAAAGATGCTAAAAAACATTAATTTCCGGCAATGATAATGCACAAAAGTTATAAGTGTAAATTGTTGAAAAAAAAACTGTTCAACAAATGTCTGGTGAACTACTTTTTTATATTATAAAATGAATTCGTAGATTTTTCTGAATAGGTATGAATTTATTCAGAATTTTATTTCTATTTTCATTAAAAAAAAAATAATTAAAAAAAATGGTTCAAGGGTCGCAAATTTTTAATATGTTTTCGGAGCAATGTTCAATATTAAATCCAAGAAGTGTCCGGGGTATTCAACGAACAGTGTCATAGGCCTCTGAAAAATTTCAAGAACGGGATTTTCGAAATAGAGAGAAAATTCTTTAAAAAAATCATATGTATTCAGAAAAATATAATTCATTTAATGTCACAAAAAATCAAGTTTACCGGAGATTTTTCGAACAAATTGTTGTTTGAACAATTTATTTATGAATTTTTGATATTCTTATTATTTAAAACCAATGTTCTTAGCATCTTCGCTACGGTTGATCTTTTTCAGCTTTTAAGGCCTCAGGCACTCTAAAGGCCGAAAAAAATAGGCTTTTTGGGGATTTCTTTTCAGAAAAACTACAAAATAAATGGAAATTACAAAAAAGGGTGTTTATCATACATATCAGTGACTGTATACAGTAATTTTTTTTGAAGCGTTTAATTTCAAAATAGTGGCTTGCAGCGTTTATCTCAAAACTGCATTTTTCAAGCTGGCCGGAAACATAACTCAGACAATTTTCAACCGATTCACTCGGAAATTGTCTATGGAAGTACGTAGGATTTTTTTGTTATATTGCATAGTTCATTTGTTATTAACAATTATCTGACGATTTTTAATAACAAACTAACTGTGCAATATAAAAAAATCGTCAGATAATTGTTAATAACAAATGAACTATCCAATATAAAAAAAAATGCTACGTACTTCCATAAACAATGTATTTTTCAAGATATATTCAACATTTCAAGTGACTCGGTTGAAAATTGTCTGAGTTATGTTTTCGGCCAACTTAAAAAATGCAGTTTTGAGATAAACACTGCACAGCCGCCATTTTGAAATTAATCGCTTCAAAAAACTTATTGTATACATTCACTGATATGTATGATAAACACCCTTTTTTGTAATCTCGATTTATTTTGTAGTTTTTCTGAACAAAAAACCCCCAAAAAGCCTATTCTTCGTCCTCTAGAGTGGCCTCACCCTTTAATGTTATCGCAAAGTACTCAAAATTCTCACCGAAATTTACTTTTGGTCAGAAACGTACGGGAAATACATCCTCAACTACTAAAATGCACATTTGGGGCTCCGAAAGATGCGGCGAAGAGTGCCGCGTTTTCTCTGTCTAAAAATGATTTGGTTCGGGAGTCTTTGCTACGTCTGGAACAGATACCGACGAATAACAGCAACAGCCAAGTGGTCGTAAAAAATCTGCTACGCGTTTAACGCAAAAGTGAAACTAGTACGAGCGCCAAAGAGACAATTCGCGAGAAGGCAAAACAAGCCAACATTGTTGTTGGTATTCGCAGTTTCTTTTTCCTAACGACAGTCATATTACATCTCGCTTCCAACAAAGACGCTCGAGCAGAGTAATTATCGTTGCGTATACAGCAGTCATTAGAGCCAGCGAACTCTTCAAACAATCGTTTCATTGGGAGGCCATTAAAAGTCTACGGACTGAAAAATCGTACTTTCTCTGTGTATTTTCACGAGCTTTAAAATTCCGCTGTCTGGATTCAACGATTTGATTTGACAAATCGTTTAACGGAAGAAAGGGGAAAAACAATAATCGATCGCGACAGAGAGAGAGACGTCGTATGAACGAATTTACGTATTCTTTTTGTAATTTAGGTATATATTGCGAATGGTGCGGGCAGTGGGATGATCTCTTTTTCTCTATGCCGATGAACTCGATGCTGATTGCTGCTGCGTTGAATATATATTGATGCGAACGATTCGATTGATTGCTCGAACGATCGATCAATTCTACAAATGTGTAAACGTGGAGAGAAGAAAGGAGCAATGGACAAGCCTGACGCGTGTTGTATGGCGTCACAGGGGCCTTAGCGCTCGCGATAACTCGAGCGCGTTCGAAAATATTCTGCACAAAGAGAAGCAGTGATCCTTTTATTATTTCCTTATTTTCTTACGCGCCCTGTCGAGTTAACGCAGCGTCTTGTAAATAATTTAACTGATGGTTGGAAAATTAGCGTCCGCGAGTTTATGGTCATTTCGTCAAAAAAACAACCGTTGTTGTTAATGGTAATGGTAATTTGTGTGAACCCGAAATTCGATCACGTCGAAGCTTTTTTTCATTCGAGAAAACAATGTAACGTAATTGAAAACATTGACGTTACGCGCTGGAGATTTTCTTGGCGTAACAGGGAAAACAAATATTACGGACATTCGATTCACTCGGAGTAACAAACCGATAAGGTTGTAAAAATCGACTCTTTGTCTCATTTTGAAAAATGTCTTCATTCAGGCCAAGCCCGTGCGACCTATTTGCTTATTGTGTATATAGATTTACACGCGAAGAAAACACGAATAAGACTAACAACGTGGGCGGCAAATTATTTATTTTTCAAACCTAGTTTTTCATCAGCCGGGCTATTCCTCGCGAACTGAACGTGTATTTACGTACGTTGAAGCGAAACGCGGATTTCGAGGGGCTTCGGTTTGGAACTTGCCACTGTACGACAGAGGAAGAGACTGGGAAGTTTCTTTTTTGTTCACAATCTCGATGGGCTCGTGATACGGGAATCCGCGTTTCCTTCGAATTTTCGTCGTTAAATATCAGAGTCGAACAAAAGCAAAGACAAACTGAAATAAATGGCCGGGATTTAAAAGTGGCGCGTAGTTTCCGTTTTTCTTTTCTTTCAACGAGTCGACGTTCGAACTCGGCGAGAAAGTTACGGTTTTGCTCAGAGTTGTGGAAGAAAAAATGGGATACCATAGATCGGGTTTTCCGTTGGAGAATTTTCTTTTCAGAGGCGTGCTAGTCGAAATGAGATTGTCGAAATTCACAAATACGCGAGAATAAAAATCATAGTTTTGGCTGCATGGAAAACCTTTCTGGCGAATGTGACACTTCTTGAACGGACGAAAAAAAAAGAATAACACCGCTTCGATGTACTGAATCCCGTCGAAGTAACGTGTATACGTGTGAATGTGTAAAAGAGACGAATATGATATTTGACGAGAGTCCGGAAAAGTCTATCGATTAAACGATCTTGTACAGGCTGTTTTATCACAAATGTAATGTATTTTTTAAGATACTAGAAAAGAAGGAAAAAAATGGTACAGACACAACGAAATTTTGTCACACTTTATTATCTAGGTTTTATCGACGAGAATATTCGATTATCGAAATCCATTCACTGTACAATATTTTTTATTTTTTTCACTATACGGTAACCTTGTATACAAATTTCACGAAATTTCCATCGCCACGACATTGAACGACCTTGACAATCTTCCGTTGCTGGCTGCATGCTACTACCGCGAATGTGTCTTCGACCCGCCTCGTCGACTTGCGTTACGAGCGTAAAGACACCAACGATTGGTTTACTTTCTGTACCATGTTTGCGCCGTTCACATGCGCTTTATCTTTTTCTGCAGCTGAAGAACTCCGTAGAGCAAAGCTTCCGCGGTCGGTGGACAGCCTGAAAGAGCAATTAAATATCGTTGAGGCCCGATAGGAAAACGTTTCGTCTTATTTAGGATGATTCAAGAGGTTGGCTTGCCTGGCACGTAAATGTCCACGGGAATAATTCTGTCGCATCCTCGAACAATGGAACAACTGTAATGATAGTAGCTACCGCCATTCGCGCAGCTCCCCATAGAAATCACCCATTTAGGATCGGGCATTTGATCGTAAACTTTTCGCAAAGCTGGCGCCATTTTGTTCGTCAATGTTCCAGCTACGATGATAACGTCGGCCTGACGGGGCGAGGCGCGAAAAACCACACCGTATCTGTCCATGTCGTAATGAGGCGCGGCCATGTGCATCATCTCGACGGTGCAACAAGCGAGGCTGAAAGTCAACGGCCACATTGCGGCCCCAATTTAGGAGATCGTCTATTCTCGCGTGTGCGTACTCCGCCGTGTTGTTCGTATTCTGGAAGGGACTGTAGGGCGGCCTGGCCGTTTTTGCCGGCTTTGGAGCTTCGGAACTCGAAGTCTGGACTTCCGTCGCCACATCCCTCGAACAGGCGCACACTGGGACCATGATGCCTGCATTGCTTCGCCCCAGGACTCGCACACCGTGCTGCAGGTTGCCTGCAAAACAATTTTGCAATCAATCGATGAAGTTAATAGACGTCGACGGTGTGTCCTTCAGTTGTGGCAGCTAAGTCCGTCGTCGTCATTGCACATCTTTGATCGAGCGACTATTCGGCTGGGAAAGAAATACAGTGCTGAATCGCACTGTTGGATATGCGTAGAGACTGACATTGATGTACTTTAATAGTATATTAATGCTGGGGAAAAGATTTTACGTAGAAATTAGATATTCCGATCTGTATTTTGACATTGTGCATCTATACGTTGACTAGAAAATTGTGACTAGTTTGGAAGACCAAGAAACTTTTTCACAATTTTATTAATTTTTCTAGAACTTCTTCAAAATTTCTCACAATTTCATGGCTGTCACAGTACTGGAGCGATTTATGTATTTTTCAGTGCGTTAAGGGATCATCGTGGTGTAAAATTTTCAAAAAATTGATTTTTGTTATTATCGGATAGTATAGACCCGATGGGGTTGAAGTTTGCATCATTGGGATGCATAGAAAATTTCTTTCCATTTTTTGTTTCCATTATTATCAAAAATCGTTTTGCAGATTTAGAATCCTAAAAATGTTTGCGTGATTTTCGTGGAAGATAAAAAACTTTTGTTGCATTGTAACGATGCGAACTTCAATGTCATATAGACCCCAGATACTCAAAGTGTGCTCTGCCGAAAAAATAAAACTTCATACTTCCCCACAAATGGGAACAATTTCATCATTTTAGAGTGGAATTAATACATTGTTATGTAAAGTACCTGCTTTTGTATGATTTTTATTAAAAAATAAACATAAAACCAGGTTTTGCTTATTTTAGGGTTCTGTAAAATATTTACTTTCAAAACAGTTACGTCGCCAAACAAGTTTGAGAATCGCTGGTGCTGTGCATGCTGTTCGTATACTTACATAAACATAAGTAGACAATTTATACGGAAACTCCAAACTCGAAAATTTAAACGCATTTTTCTTTAAGGGGAGGGTAGGGGATTTGCGCTTTTGAAAAATCCATTTTTTGTGTTGTCTTTTCTTATAGTTAAACATTTCAAGAATATAATCCCAAAATTTCAAGTCAATCAGAGCAAAACTCTCGAAGTTATTGACTATTTAGTCCTGCTCCTCTAACACTGTAGCTCCGACTTCTCTAAACTTGGAACGCGTCTTTCTCGAAATCACTTTTTTAAAGTCCGTGTTCACTGACATTTGAAAACTACATGACCGATTAATTTCAAACTTGGTACACACTTTCTACATATAAAATACCTGCCCCCAACGGTTGGTTTGCGATTTTTTTTACATTCCGGGGGTTTTCCATTCCCAAAATGGCGGAAAAATGTTACGCCTCAGCTGACAGATCAGGATCCAAAGTCATAACCGAACCAAGAACGGATATCCGGCGTCTTGATTAGAGGACTGCGATTGGTCACTGAAGGTCCAACCACGGAGCAAAATTGCAAAACAATGAAGCACTCGCTATCTCTTGTCTGATTTCCCTTTAATGAGTCTTGATTTATAGAAAAACTCCCGGAAGCGTTTGGTATTCAATTTAGAACGATTGGTAGTATATCACTAGATGGAGCCAACCAGAAATACGTGTATCGTAAACGGAGAGCTGTGATTGGTCGCCAGAAGCCCCGTCGGAAAAAGGATTTTCTAACGAAAATTTACCCATTATTTTTTGGCTAATTTCATTGTGAAAAGACTTAATTGATAGAAAAACATCGAATAGCGTTTGATATTCTATTCACGACGTTTGGTAGTCGATCGCTAAATTATGAAAACGCAAAATACATGTGAATCCTCAGTGGACGGTTCTGATTAGTTGCCAGAAGCCGTAGTCCTAGAACGGCTGATTAACGCGAATTCACCCGTAATTTTTTTAGATTTAAAAATCGGTCCACCATTTAGCACCCTCCCCCCTCACTTTGACTAATCAAGCTTTCATCCACGATTCGTTTAGTAGTCGTACGTGCGTACATAGCTTCTTTGTCCTCCGCGACTTGTGGCGACCAATCACAGCTCACCGTTCAGTTGATCATGGTGAGCAGCTATTGGTCGTTAGAAGCCGCACCGGAAAAATGAATTTCTCACAAACATACACCCATTATTTTGTGGCTAATTCATTGTGATGAGATTTATTCGATCGAAAAAGAAATCATAGCGTTTTGTATTCCATTCAGATCCTTTGGTAGTCGATCAATCAATAACGCCAACGCAAAATACAGCGAATCGAAAATGGAGCGCTGGGATTGGTCGCCAGAAGCCGCACTGACAGAATTATAGATTAGCGTAGATTCACTCGTTATTTCTTGTCCGATTACGTTCTAATGGGCCGCGATCGATGGAAAAACATCCGGTAGCGTTTGGTATTCTATTCGGGACGTTTGGTAGTCGATCATTCAAATACGATAACACAAAATACGTGCGTATCAGGAATAGAGAGCTGTGATTGGTCGTGATAATATACGACGTTTTTGCGACAGATGGCGTTGGTTGTCGAGTCTTTTTCTGCTGCCCACCGTCCTATCTCATGGATCGGAATTTCCTTTTCGATTTTCCGAAAGAACGGGAAACTACCAAACGATTTGAATGGGCTACCAAACGCTACCAAACGACCACCAAACGATTCGTAAAAAAAAAAGTTCGAGTAGTCAAAGTGGGGGGGCCAACTTATTGTCCAATTTTTGATTATCGATTTTTCGAAAAACGGAGGACTACCAAACGATTTCAATGGGCTACCAAACGACCACCAAACGATTCGTAAAAAAAAAAATTCGATTAGTCAAAGTGGGGGGGCCAACTTATTGTCCAATTTTTGAATATCGATTTTTCGAAAAACGGAGGACTACCAAACGATTTCAATGGGCTACCAAACGCTACCAAACGACCACCAAACGATTCGTAAAAAAAAAAGTTCGATTAGTCAAAGTGGGGGGGCTAACTTTGACGAGGTGGCCCTGAAAGTGACGAAAAGTTTTGGTTCGAAATTCAGCCACATCAAGCGCTAGTGCCGACAGGGAAGGATGTGAAGTATGGCATCGGTGACGCTATGAAGTGAGCGTATATATGAACTGGAGAATTCTTGGTTATAATATTTATATATCATTCTTGGCTGTTCGTCTGTGAATGCGAAATTCTAATAAGGATTTTTTAATTGCAGTAAAAATCAGTGTTGTGGAGTGCATATCGCATCGATAATCTTTTCTGTTATGACCACGCGTGTTTTTCCTCGGAATAAAAGAACAGCTCATTAATTAATTAATTAATTCATTCATTTCGAGTAACGCTATTGTACTCATCTCGTTATATTTTTTTCCATATTCATGCATGTTTATATAGAACACAAATTTTCATACGTAAGCGGTCACCCATCCAAGTAATGCCCAAGCATACGATGGGTGTTCGTTCGCGTGCGTCCTTGGGGGTGAGTTGCGTTAAATGGGGTTTGGAGCGAGTTCCGCTCAATGGGGTATATAATAATTGCCTATGTATACAATTTAATTAACAAATGCACGATGACAGAATTAATCGACGAACGAATAAATTTATTATTTTTTCCATCTGTCTTGCGTGCATAACTGCGCTTTGAATATTCTCTTCTATCGCTCTCTCTTTTCTCGTTCTATCTCTGTCGTATCCGATCTTGAGTACAGCAGCGCCAGCGGATATTTCCGTAAAAATTTTCGCTGATTCCATAGCCCGCGTCCACAGTACAGCGTTCGGGCTCCTGTACTCTAGTCTCCATGGAGACCACGCAGAGATTAGCAGGGAGATGCACAACGCTCCCCTTTTCGGCGTGCCTCGTAAATGGCGCTAAATCGCGGCGGCGAGTACGGGAGTATGATTTCGTGATCATCGCCTCTGTCGAGGTTGCAGATTCCCTTGTAGCCGCGCGAGTCCGTGATCACCGCTCAAGTCGGTATCGCAGTCAGCGAGAACACGAATGGGTAGCTCGGAGGGGGAAAAGTCTCTGCCACGGTCTTACATACAGGTCTGGAAACGAAGGCAGATTTCAATGGAGTCGCGAGGCACCGTTACGAGCATGGAGACTAGAGTACAGGAGCCCGAACGCTGTACTGTGGACGCGGGCTATGGAATCAGCGAAAATTTTTACGGAAATATCCGCTGGCGCTGCTGTACTCAAGATCGGATACGACAGAGATAGAATGAGAAAAGAGAGAGCGATAGAAGAGAATATTCAAAGCGCAGTTATGCACGCAAGACAGATGGAAAAAATAATAAATTTATTCGTTCGTCGATTAATTCTGTCATCGTGCATTTGTTAATTAAATTATATACATAGGCAATTATTATATACCCCATTGAGCGGAACTCGCTCCAAACCCCATTTAACGTAACTCACCCCCAAGGACGCACGCGAACGAACACCCATCGTATGCTTGGGCATTACTTGGATGGGTGACCGCTTACGTATGAAAATTTGTGTTCTATATAAACATGCATGAATATGGAAAAAAATATAACGAGATGAGTACAATAGCGTTACTCGAAATGAATGAATGAATTAATTAATTAATGAGCTGTTCTTTTATTCCGATGAAAAACACGCGTGGTCATAACAGAAAAGATTATCGATGCACTATGCACTCCACAACACTGATTTTTACTGCAATTAAAAAATCCTTATTAGAATTTCGCATTCACAGACGAACAGCCAAGAATGATATATAAATATTATAACCAATAATTCTCCAGTTCATATATACGCTCACTTCATAGCGTCACCGATGCCATACTTCACATCCTCCCCTGTCGGCACTAGCGCTTGATGTGGCTGAATTTCGAACCAAAACTTTTCGTCACTTTCAGGGCCCACGTTTGGGGTGCTTTTAGCATACGCGTTCGGGCTCCTTACCTCTAGTCTCCATGGTTACGAGCTTCACTTTTCATTCCGCTCGCCGCCACCGCCGTCCCTACTATCGGCGAGTACCTCCCACTCACGGTCTTCTGTGATCTCTCCCTTCGCCCCTTTCCGTGTCTTAGACCGTGCCCCGTGCCATTTATTACTGCATTTTTTTATGACAACGTTCTCGATAACCTCTGTTTGCGTCAACGAGCATTTGTAGTGTGAAAAATATTCATAAAGCTGGCGAAGGTGGACCGTTGTTTCAGGGCTTTCTAAACTGACGAACCAATAAATGTATTTGTATATTCAACATTCCATGTGTTGCGTATTTTTTTACTTTCGTTATCGAAAGAAACTCGGAATAAAATTCGAATAAAAATCCATTTCACTCGAAAAAGGTAAGTATTTTTATTTATTTTTAAAATTTTTATATTCGTCTTCTTCCAGCCATACAGGATTTCCCCTTTTTACAAGCCCCACTTCTATTCTCTTCCACAATCCCCCGTCCTTATTCCACAATTCTTTCTCATCTACCTCTATTGCCCCTTCGCCCCCTACGAAAAAAGTAATGTGCATTTCGGATCATCGAGAAGAGTGAGAGAGACGGACGGAAGCTGTTCTGTCCTTGTCGCACACGTACACGCCGATAGCAATGCCACGTAGTGGCGAAAACTGGAAACAAACGTGGGTTCGTTAACGGTGCCTACCCCCACCACGGTCGTTTCCAGACCTGTATGTAAGGCCGTGGTCTCTGCCTCGCGCATATCGCTCTCGCTCGACAGGCGAACGGAGCGAGGGTTTTCGTCCGATCGAGCTCGACATATATGTGTGGCCGTACTGCGGATTGGAATATGTATTAAATGAATTTTAAAGTGAAAAACATGTATCGAGATCATTGTTTTCTCTCGGTTGCCCGTTTATACCGAAAATGCGGATTAAAAAAATTAACGACGAACCGCGTTGAAAAATAAAACGCCGAAACGACCGTGGAAGGTTCAAAAAGAAATCTTGAGCCTTTGCCGCGATCGTTTCCGCATTTTTTTTCAACAGTAAACATTATGGATAAGGGTGTATCATAAATGTTTTTAGAATATCATAAATGCTATTTACAATGAGCGTCGTGGCTGAGTGGCAGCGTGACGGATTAACGATGCTTACAGTTGTCATGCGACTATTTGGAAACCTGGGTCTCGATAGGATCGCCAGTGCCTGAGAGAGCAGTCACCACTCTTAGAAGTTCACGAGAAATAAAGAATAAACGTAGTTAGCGTAAAAACGATCTTTATTCACTTATAAAGTCACGCGTACAAACATAGAGTGTACGGTCGCTCGATACCACGCTTGAAGGTTCACCTTCTCTCGCGCTTGGCTGACTTTAGACTGCCTATCTATATAGCCACTCGCTTGGTTCACCCGCGCTGACCAGTAGGGCGGTTTCCCCTGATTGGGAAATGCAATGCATTTCCTTGATTGGAGAAAACGTCTTAAGGTGGACACCTCTACCCAATACGTACGGCTCATTGGTGGCGTACCATCCATCGGTCGCCAAGTACGGCAACGCAGGGGTAAATGGGTCTCTTAATTGCCTCGTATTTGCGAGGCCCTCGGCGAATCGCGTATTGCTTTATGAGCGGGCCTTTCCGCTCATAAAGAATTACTGCACGAATGTTTATGATGCTCTCAGCAAGGAGTTCGAGAGACTTTCTATTTTTATGGAAGGTCCGAGGTATTCCTATTGGGACAGGGTTTTCCGGGACCTCCAACAACCTACCATTAGGGGGCCTAAAAATGCTGTAGTGAACAGAGAAACTGGTCGTGAAAGGAAAGCAAGTAAATAGCAAGGGACGAAGGTCGCGACACAGTCCGCGTTGAATCCCCGGTGAACCAACTTTTTTTTTCTTCATTTTATATTCAGAAAATGTCGAACTTACTCTCGCTTGAGCTATTCTCGCCTGTTCAGGCATTATTTTTGATATTTAATTCGTATATGCTTAATAAAAAAAAACAAGACATTGCTACCGGGAATCGAACCCGCGTCCAGTGCTGCCGGATCGCGCGTAAAAGTTACCCCCTCTCTAGTCTCTTACGCGCCCATCGCTCAATCATGCACTGCGAAAAAAATCCAACAATAATTAAGGGGAGTTTTCAATGAAAATTACTATGCTGCACGAAAAACGTGGGACCAATCGCTTGCGTAGCAATTATTTATATGTGACGACTAAATTTTCAACGAAGTAGGGATAAAAACTAACAGATGGCGCCGCATAAAGTGTTTCGCATATACATCGGGAATTAATGTGTTAAGCACAGTAAAATATGAGCCGCCAAAATATCAATTTTGAATTCGTTGCTTATCAATAAACCCATATCTAGCGTCACATAAAATCACTAATAAATTGAAGCCATTTCGAATGCGTTTCTGAATATATCGACGCTTGTTACGAAAAGTAGCACGTTTACATGCTAACGTGTAAACGTGCTACTTTTCGTAAGAAGCGTCGATATATTCTTATCGATTTTGATAATATAAAAAAAACAGCAAACAGGTTTAATCGAACACAAGTTGTAATACATTTTTATTAAAAATATAATTATCTTTTACACTTATAATTAAAAATTCACACCCATTTTTTTACAATAAATGTACCGATGTTCGTAACGTTGACTACATGAGTGACAATCATTTCAAACAACTTTGAACCTTTCAATACGTGCCATTTATATTTCTCGCTCAGAACCTCGTAAGCCTGAGTGTGTTCGTCTACAAATACGTCACAAAACCTTTTCACAACTATCGTAACATTTTTTTCGTCGTAATTTCGAGATTTGGAACTCTTCCAGTCGTGCGGTTCCATCTACTCGCTGTACTGCATTAAGGCGTTACCCCTACTTGTAGCGCAAAAAAGGCCTTTTTCATGAATTTTTTCAAAGAAAACTACAAAACTTTTTTGATCGATCAATATACCATCTTAAAAAACACATCTTGAAGAACTTTCAGTAATTTTTTTATTGAAAAATATTACATTGTTTAGTGGCAAATGGCCGTCAATGAAATAATGTTTTTATATACACGGTTTGCGGTGACCAACATTGCGGGGAAGTGGATCATCTGAAAAAAATGCGGATGGATTTAGTCAAATATAAGTATAAACTAGTCTTTAATCGAAGGATTTTAAAAAATATTCATTTTTCACAAAATGGCGGGCAGTCAAAGTTAATGGTTCGATTTTAACGAAAAAAATCGAATGATTAAAGACTTCATTTTTATGTATTAAATAAGCCTGCAAAATTTCAAGAAGTTCGGTTCATTAGTGTTCGAGTAATCTTGGTCACCGACTTCAGAAATGCCATTTTTAGAAAAACGCGTTTAAAGTTTCGATTTCCGGTCGTTTACACAACGGATTCTTCTCTTTCAACGCTCATATCTCAGTCAATTTTGTTCGGATCGACTTGAAATTTTCAGGACATATTCTCAGATACTTATACTTAAAAAAAAATGCAATAAAAAAAAATCGATTTTTTCAAAATCGCAAGTGGGGGTAACCCCTTAAAGACTTCTTTCGTCGCATCTTGAATGATAATCCTCATCAACAAGTTCCTTTAGTTTTTTTTAAGGTGTTGGTGACTTTGGTAAAAATTAATAATCTTGTTCCCCCTTCGATGATTTGTCAGGAGACGATAGATTGGCTGTTGATACATGAAAAAAATCTGTATACAAATGTATAAAACATGCTGTGCAAATAATCAACCAGAATTAAACTTCTTACGTTATTTGCTATGCGAGGTTCGGTAAAGTAGCCTCGAACATCCTGTGGACAGAATTATTTTAACAATACATTATTTTTGTATACATGCGAAATGTTATAAGATTCCCGCACAAAGAAAAACTTAATGGCATGCAAGAACTCAAAAATAATTAAAAAGGTAGAAGTTATATTTGAATCCTGGCACCTTATCGGACACTTTTTTTTTCTCGCAACAAAAAGTGATTCGTAATTACTGTCTCATCCTCTACCTATCTCTTACCATCGTACAAAAAGCTGATAAATAACAACCAAAACATACACACAGAAAAATATTATTTACAAAATTATTCTAGCATGACGACTTGATGCAAGCATTAAATGCATAGAAAAAAGAAAGCATCTTCTTGTATATGAAAATCTATTATTACGACTAATTACAGTAATTATTCTCGAGGATCTTTATCAAGAATGAAAACGACATATATTGAAAATTATCTAAGTTCATTTATGATTTTCAGCAAAGAAACACAAGATGCAAAAATATAAAGAATTAATGAAAAAACAATGAAGAAAAGAAGAACGATCCAAACCTCCATCGAGGGCCCTTGAATGTTCATCTTACATTTTGAGGTTATAATTCCTTTTCCACAAACCATAAAAATGCCATACATTTATTAGTCATTCGAATAGTGAAAATACAATACATAAAATACTTACAGTTTTTCCAATCTGTCTTCTGCTTAATTTCACCAATATTCACTATTAATAATCGAATAATATAAACATCCGCATCAAAGAAAAACTTTTGCCGGCAACGAAAAAATAGGTTAAACGCAGTTAGATGCGAATGGACGCTCGGACCGCTCGGACCACTCAGACTGTTTTCTGATTGGTGCAATAAACGATGGTGAGGAAAAACTTGTTACCAATCAGCATTTCGGATTTGTGTTGAGTAGCACAGTAAAATTGAGAGCACCTATCGTAATTACCGCTGCTTACACCGTACATATTAAATAAGTCATATCACATTTTAATATATTTACGGAGTAGAAATTGATAAGCCAAGGAAATTACAGTGCTGCACATCACTTATTGCAAAGAATTCTTCATAAATTATTTAGTTTGTTTTGCAATTTTTGAGAGTCGTCTTTTAAAATTCTTCGAAAATCGATTTGGTCCCTCGTTTATTGTGAAGTCACAGTAATTTTTGGTGGAAATTTTTCACAGTGTGGTAACGCGTATCCGTGAGCGAGCGACGCTCGGACATCTTCGGAAAGAGCCGAGCACGGCCGAAGTTTCCCGACCGCGCCTTCGGCAGCTACAACGACACATGGACGCTGAGCACGTTCATGTGCGGCCAAGCCGAAACGAAGGCTTCGAGAAAAAAAGCAATCTGTGCACGACTCGCGCGTGACGTTACCCGAAGGCACGCGCGAGGCTTTTAGATGATTTCAATGCTTGTTTAGCTCTTGATTCTCTGCGATATTAATGTATACAAAAGAATGTATCGCGCACTCTGATCGCTTATTTTTTTTAGTTTATACGTTAATTTAAATATAATAATAAATCTAAATTACAACTTATTTATGTTATATAAAATTGTTTGCGGTTTACTCACATCCGTCCTTATGCCAAATAAATTATAATTCATAAAAGTAAGGGGAAATATATTTATATTCGTATTATTATGTTAATTTTCATACTTTCATGAAGCGATAAAGCATTATCCCCAAAAACAAGCCCATCATCCATCCGGCCGCGAATCGTAAGTACCAGAAAGTGCACATATTCTACAAGCGATGAGATGGTCCCGTTGGTAGCGTTTCTGGCTTCGGTCCTCAGAGGCCCCTAGTGCAAATTTTTCGCAAAATTTTTCATAATTTCTCATATTTTATTCATATTTGAGATTTTCGGAGAAAAAATGATTTAGAATCGATTCAAGTTCTGGTCTACTTCCCAAAAACACATTTTTTTCACTGAAAATTCATAATTTCTCATTTTTTCCCCAGAAATTTCTCTTTTTCCTATGACCTGAGTGAACGGCTGCGGAGATATTCGGAGAAAGGTTAAAGATGAAAAAATAAGATTTTCGCAAAAATTTGTTATTATTCTTTTTCCGGAACTTTTTCTTTTTCCTATTAACCGGTGCGATGGTCCAGTGGTTAGCGTTCGAATCCCAGTCGCGTACATTTCGTTGTGAAATGTTCTTCTTCGGCATTTCGCGGCGAAATAAGGCTAGTTCCACGACTGTGGATCGAACTCGATGACCGGCTGTATTGGTGTAGGTTTTCCGCAGTTTCCCTATACCCATGGCAGAAATGTCATGATGAATATAATATAGAGGGGGACGTCGGCTGCGGCCGCAAGAGGGGGGAACAAGGAGAAAGATGGAGAAAAAAGTAAAAAACAGTAGAGGAAAGAAACGGGCACAATGAGGGGAAAGAATAGGTAACAAACGCGAAAAGCGTGTACGTAAGAAAAAAAAACCAATAACAAAAAAATGAGATTTTCTCAAAAAAAACTTATTACATTTTTTATCCCTTATAATTCTGAGAAATAATGAATTTCCGAAATGTATGCAAACATTATTTTCCTTAAGGGGTAACACCACTGTAACGGCCTGTCACGAAGCGTTTTAGACAAATAATACTTGGGGTAATTATTAAGCATATATTGAAGTATATTACAAAAAAATGTGATGGAAAAATATTACACAATTGCGACACTGCAGCAAATTCTTCCGAGACATGTTGAACTTAAGGTTCTCCGCGTCGCGCAGTATAACTTGTGGCAATTTTAAACTGGACAAAATACTTTTTTCAATTAAATCTAGATGGGTGTAGCTAGTGAACCACGTAGGGGATTTTAGAAATATTGATTTTTGAGTAATTGCCGAGTATTTGACTAAATATGTTCAATTTGTTTTTTAAGACATTTATTTGTTAATAAATATTGTTTAAACTATCTTATCGAAAATCCCCTACGTGGTTCAGTAGCTACCCTCATGTAGACTTAATAAAACAAAACTCTTTTTTTTTAGATTAAAATTGGCAGTTATCGAACATAGCAGGTTCGACATGCTATGGAAGAATTGCGGCAGTGTCGCTACTTTGTAATATCTTCGGATAAAAATTTCTAGCAATATACTTAAATATATGCTGAATAAATACCGCAAGTATTATTTGTTTATCACATTTTCTTCCGCCAAAAAAAATATCAAAAAATACGCTTCCTGTAAGGCCGTTACAGTGGTGTTACCCCATAAAGTCTTCATATAATTACCGAGATTTACCCGTGATCGTAATTAAAATGATGAAATATTCGGAAAAATTTGAAAAAGGTCGGAGAAATTCGGCGAAACTCCGATGTTTGCGTAAAAATAATTGTCCGCAAAACTCAGAATTCTTCATATTTGTTCCAATTCATAGAAAAATTCGGAAAAATTTCCCGGGAAAAATCGGAGTTTTTCGGAAAAAAAATTGCACAAGAGGCGTGGGATCGCTCCCCGCGCTCAGTGCTTTTTTAAAAATTATTATTACTATTAATTCATATTTCATTAGTTATTTTTATTAGTTATCATTATTATTTTAATTAGTTGTCTTTTAGTGTCGAAAAATGTATCGCGCACTCTG
Organism: Ophion obscuratus; assembly: GCA_964007375.1. Taxonomy (NCBI): domain Eukaryota; kingdom Metazoa; phylum Arthropoda; class Insecta; order Hymenoptera; family Ichneumonidae; genus Ophion; species Ophion obscuratus. The sequence goes on from OZ023321.1 coordinate 33,897,622, forward strand.
ACCGCTTATTTTATTAGTTTGTACGTTATTTCTAATATAATAATAAATCAAATTACAATTTATCTTCTAAAAAATTGTTTGCACTTTACTCACACCCGTCCCTATGCCAAATAAATTGTAATTCATAAAAGTAAGGGGAAATATATTTATATTCGTATTATTATATTCATTCTCATATACTTTCATCAAGCGATAAATATCGCGATACAGCATTATCATAATGCTTTATCGCCTGATGAATGTATATGAGAATGAATATAATAATACGAATATAAATATATTTCCGCTTACTTTTATGAATTACAATTTATTTGGCATAGGGACGGATGTGAGTAAAGCGCAAACAATTTTTTAGAAGATAAATAAGTTGTTATTTAGATTTATTATTATATTTAAATTAACGTACAAAATAATAAAATAAGCGGTCAGAGTGCGCGATAAATTTTTCGACACTAAAAGATAACTAATACAAATAATAATGATAACCAATAAAAATAACTAATTAAATAAGAATTAATAGTAATAATAATTATTTAAAAACAGCACTGAGCGCTGGGAACGAAACCGCGCCGGGAACGAAACCGCGCCCCTAGTGCAAATTTTTTTCTGAAAAATTCCGATTTTTTCCGGCAAATTTTTCCGAATTTTTCTATGAATTGGAACAAATATGAAGAATTCGCAGTTTTGCGGATAATTATTTTTACGCAAACGTCCGAGTTTCTCCGAATTTTTCCGAATATTTCATCATTTTAATTACGATCACGAGAAAATGTCGGAAATTATATGAAGGCTTTAAGGCGTAACACCACTGTAACGGCCTTATAGGAAGCGAATTTTTTGATATTTTTTCGGCGGAAGAATATGTGATAAACAAATAATACTTGCGGTATTTATTGAGCATATATTTAAATATATTGCTAGAAATTTTTATCCAAAAATATTACAAAATGGCGACACTGCAGCAATTCTTCCGAAGCATGTCGAAACTCTGCCGCACGCATAACTGTGCCAATTTGAATATAAAAAAAGAATTTTATTTTATTAGGTCTAGATGAACATTTTTAGTCAAATACTCGGCAATTACTCAAAAATCAATATTTCTAAAATCCCCTACGTGGTTCACTAGCTACACTCATCTAGATTTAAAAAAATATTTTGTCCAGATTAAAATTTCCACAAGTTATACTACGTGCCGCATAGCACCTTAAGTTCAACATGCCTTGGAAGAATTTGCTACAGTGTCGTCATTTTGTAATATTTTCCCATAAATTTTTTTTGCAATATACTTCAATATATGCTTAATAATTAGCCCAAGTATTATTTGTCTAAAACACTTCGTGGCAGGCCGTTACAGTGGTGTTACCCCTTAAGGAAAATAATGTGTGCAAACATTTCAGAAATTCATTATTTCTCAGAATTATGAGGGATAAAAAATGTAAGTTTTTTTGCGAAAATCTTATTTTTTTCATCTTTAAATCTTCTCCGAATATCTCCGCAGCCGTTCACTCAGGTCATAGGAAAAAGAGAAATTTCCGGGAAAAAAATGAGAAATCATGAATATTCAGCGAAAATAATGTGTTTTTGGGAAATAGACCAGAACTTGAATCTGTTTTAAATCATTTTTCTCCGAAAATCTCAAATATGACTAAAATATAAGAAATTATGAAAAATTTGGAGAAAAATTTGCACTAGGGGCCCCTGCGGACCGAAGCCAGGAACACTACCAACGGGACCATCTCATCGCTTGTAGAATATGTGCACTTTCTGGTATTTACGATTCGCGACCGGATGGATGATACGCTTGTTTTTGGGGATAATGCTTTATCGCTTCACGAAAGTATGAAAATTAATATAATAATACGAATATAAATATATTTCCGCTTACTTTTATGAATTATAATTTATTTGGCGTAAGGACGGATGTAAGTAAAGTGTAAACAATTTTATATAAGATAAATCAGTTGTGATTTAGATTTATTATTATGTTTAAATTAACGTATAAAGTAAAAAAAATAAGCGATCAGAGTGCGCGATACATTTTTTTTGTATGCATTAATAACGCAGAGAATCAAGAGCTAAATTAGAATTGAAATCATCTAAATGCCTCGCGCGTGCTGTCGGGTGACGTCACGCACGAGTCGTGCTCAGATTGCTTTTTCGCTCGAAGCCTTCGTTCGGCTTGGCCGCACATGAACGTGCTCAGCGTCCATGTGTTGGTGTAGCTGCCGAAGGCGCGGTCGAGAAACTTCAGCGCACTCGGCTCTTTCCGAAGATGTCCGAGCGTCGCTCGCTCACGGACACGCGCTACTATGATTGTGTGATGGGCGCGTAAGAGCCTAGAGAGGGGGTAACTTTTGCGCGCGTCTCGTTATATATTATTTTGCATCTCTATCGCACGCACCCTACTTCTCAAGTATCATGCTGCCTTATGCACAGCTCACTTCTCATTATTTACTTGTTCCGTCTCTGTCACACGCAGCTCACTTCTCGAGGTCTTAGCAATAGTGGCGCCATCGCAGTTTGATCACATTTTTGTAGCTACTTTTTTCAAGTCTCTCCATAAGAGATCGGACTCCTCCCACTCTAGCCTACCTGCCTGTATGTAAGACCGTGTACTGTGAAAAATTTCCACCAAAAATTACTGTGACTTCACAATAAACGAGGGACCAAATAGATTTTCGAAGAATTTTAAAAGACGACTCTCAAAAATTGCAAAACAAACTAAATAATTTATGAAGAATTCTTTGCAATAAGTGATGTGCAGCACTGTAATTTCCTTGGCTTATCAATTTCTACTCCGTAAATATATTAAAATGTGATATGACTTATTTAATATGTACGGTGTAAGCAGCGGTAATTACGATAGGTGCTCTCAATTTTATGGTGCTACTCAACACAAATCCGAAATGCTGATTGGTAACAAGTTTTTCCTCACCATCGTTTATTGCACCAATCAGAAAACAGTCTGAGTGGTCCGAGCGGTCCGAGCGTCCATTCGCATCTAACTGCGTTTAACCTATTTTTTCGTTGCCGGCAAAAGTTTTTCTTTGATGCGGATGTTTATATTATTCGATTATTAATAGTGAATATTGGTGAAATTAAGCAGAAGACAGATTGGAAAAACTGTAAGTATTTTATGTATTGTATTTTCACTATTCGAATGACTAATAAATGTATGGCATTTTTATGGTTTGTGGAAAAGGAATTATAACCTCAAAATGTAAGATGAACATTCAAGGGCCCTCGATGGAGGTTTGGATCGTTCTTCTTTTCTTCATTGTTTTTTCATTAATTCTTTATATTTTTGCATCTTGTGTTTCTTTGCTGAAAATCATAAATGAACTTAGATAATTTTCAATATATGTCGTTTTCATTCTTGATAAAGTATCCTCGAGAATAATTACTGTAATTAGTCGTAATAATAGATTTTCATATACAAGAAGATGCTTTCTTTTTTCTATGCATTTAATGCTTGCATCAAGTCGTCATGCTAGAATAATTTTGTAAATAATATTTTTCTGTGTGTATGTTTTGGTTGTTAATTTTCAGCTTTTTGTACGATGGTAAGAGATAGGTAGAGGATGAGACAGTAATTACGAATCACTTTTTGTTACGAGAAAAAAAAATGTGTCCGATAAGGTGCCAGGATTCAAATATAACTTCTACCTTTTTAATTATTTTTGAGTTCTTGCATGCCATTAAGTTTTTCTTTGTGCGGGAATCTTATAACATTTCGCATGAATACAAAAATAATGTATTGTTAAAATAATTCTGTCCACAGGATGTTCGAGGCTACTTTACCGAACCTCGCATAGCAAATAACGTAAGAAGTTTAATTCTGGTTGATTATTTGCACAGCATGTTTTATACATATGTATACAGATTTTTTTCATGTATCAACAGCCAATCTATCGTCTCCTGACAAATCATCGAAGGGGGAACAAGATTATTAATTTTTACCAAAGTCACCAACACCTTAAAAAAAACTAAAGGAACTTGTTGACGAGGATTATCATTCAAGATGCGACGAAAGAAGTCTTTAAGGGGTTACCCCCACTTGCGATTTTGAAAAAATCGATTTTTTTTATTGCATTTTTTTTAAGTATAAGTATCTGAGAATATGTCCTGAAAATTTCAAGTCGATCCGAACAAAATTGACTGAGATATGAGCGTTGAAAGAGAAGAATCCGTTGTGTAAACGACCGGAAATCGAAACTTTAAACGCGTTTTTCTTAAAATGGCATTTCTGAAGTCGGTGACCAAGATTACTCGAACACTAATGAACCGAACTTCTTGAAATTTTGCAGGCTTATTTAATACATAAAAATGAAGTCTTTAATCGTTCGATTTTTTTCGTTAAAATCGAACCATTAACTTTGACTGTCCGCCATTTTGTGAAAAATGAATATTTTTTAAAATCCTTCGATTAAAGACTAGTTTATACTTATATTTGACTAAATCCATCCGCATTTTTTTCAGATGATCCACTTCCCCGCAATGTTGGTCACCGCAAACCGTGTATATAAAAACATTATTTCATTGACGGCCATTTGCCACTAAACAATGTAATATTTTTCAATAAAAAAATTACTGAAAGTTCTTCAAGATGTGTTCTTTAAGATGGTATATTGATCGATCAAAAAAGTTTTGTAGTTTTCTTTGAAAAAATTCATGAAAAAGGCCTTTTTTGCGGTACAAGTAGGGGTAACGCCTTAATGCAGTACAGCGAGTAGATGGAACCGCACGACTGGAAGAGTTCCAAATCTCGAAATTACGACGAAAAAAATGTTACGATAGTTGTGAAAAGGTTTTGTGACGTATTTTTAGACGAACACACTCAGGCTTACGAGGTTCTGAGCGAGAAATATAAATGGCACGTTCATTGACAGGTTCAAAGTTGTTTGAAATGATTGTCACTCATGTAGTCAACGTTACGAACATCGGTACATTTATTGTAAAAAAATGGGTGTGAATTTTTAATTATAAGTGTAAAAGATAATTATATTTTTAATAAAAATGTATTACAACTTGTGTTCGATTAAACCTGTTTGCTGTTTTTTTTATATTATCAAAATCGATAAGAATATATCGACGCTTCTTACGAAAAGTAGCACGTTTACACGGTAGCATGTAAACGTGCTACTTTTCGTAACAAGCGTCGATATATTCAGAAACGCATTCGAAATGGCTTCAATTTATTAGTGATTTTATGTGACGCTAGATATGGGTTTATTGATAAGCAACGAATTCAAAATTGATATTTTGGCGGCTCATATTTTACTGTGCTTAAGACATTAATTCCCGATGTATATGCGAAACACTTCATGCGGCGCCATCTGTTAGTTTTTATCCCTACTTCGTTGAAAATTTAGTCGTCACATATAAATAATTGCTACGCAAGCGATTGGTCCCACGTTTTTCGTGCAGCATAGTAATTTTCATTGAAAACTCCCCTTAATTATTGTTGGATTTTTGTCGCAGTGTGCGCTAGAGTACTGTCCCGCTTCCCTGATGGAAATCCGCTTATTGGAATTCGTCAGATTTTAACAAAAAATGTCAGATTTTATAATATTCCGTCAACTTTCAATGAGAAATAATGTCAGAATATGTCATTTATACGACAGAATCTGTCATATTATTTCGAGATTCGACATTTTCTGTGAGAAGTTCATGATTTCTGACCGGAAATTGGAACATGCTTTACAGAATCTGTCATATTTTATCAGAAAAGTAATGTTATAATTCAGTAATTTCTGTCAGAATCTTACATAATATGTCATATAATGTCGTAAGAGTTTTCCATTTTATGTGAGATTTTCGTCATTTAATGTCATTTTTTGATGGAATAAAATGGAATTCTTCAACATTCATGAATAATTATGATCGAATCTGTCGAATTATATCATTCTTTCTTATTTTTTGTGAGATTTTCGTCATTAAATATCATTTTTTTATGGAATATAATGGAATTCTTCAACATTTATAAAATACTATGACCGAATATGTCAAATTATATCATTCTTTCTTATTTTTTGTGAGATTTTCGTCATTAAATGTCATTATTTAATGGAATGAAATGGAATTCTTTAACATTCATGAAATATTATGACCGAATCTGTCAAATTATATCATTCTTTTTTATTTTTTGTCATATAATGACCGAACTTGTTAACTTTTGACATTTTGCATTATAAATATATGATATATTCTGATGAATTTTGACATTTAATTATCGATTCTGATAATAAATTGTCAGAATTCGTCAATATTTGATGGAATTTAACGGAAGTTTAATGGAAGTTTAACGGAAGTTTAATGGAAGTTACTTTAATGGAACTTACTTAATTAATGGAACTTACTTTTTAAAATAGTAATAAAAAAGAATTCCTCCTTGAGCGATTTGCAAGTTGAAATAAACCATCTCCAGGAATGTAAATGTACTGAAAAATTGATTGTGTGTGAACCTAAAGATATAAAAAGTCCGTATGTTCTAATGTACATCGACGAAAAAAAATATATAGCGACTATACCACAGGGATGTACAATCGACAATTAGAATAAATATTGAATAAAATAAATATTCCATACAAATGTAGTTTATGCTATTTCTGACTTTATTCACAATAAAGCTCCTTTTCACTAACAGCTGAAATCTGTCAGAATTCACGAAAAATGTGACAACAAATTATGATAAAAATTATCGTTTTCTATCATTTTTTGACATTTTCTGTCATTTTTTTGATGCAACAATATGTCAAAAAATGGAAAACTGATTTATCATTTTTTGTTAAAAGATGACATTTTCCGTCATAAAGATGACAGAAAATATCAAATTCTGTAATTTAATGACAGCTGAAATCTGTCAGAATTCAACAAAAATGTGACAACAAATTATGATAAAAATTATCGTTTTCTATCATTTTTTGACATTTTCTGTCATTTTTTTCGATGCAACAATATGTCAAAAAATGGAAAACTTATTTATCATTTTTTGTTAAAAGATGACATTTTCCGACATAAAGGTGACAGAAAGTATCAAACTCTGTGATTTAATGACAGCTGAAATCTGTCAGAATTCAACAAAAATGTGACAACAAATTATGATAAAAATTATCGTTTTCTATCATTTTTTGTCATTTTCTGTCATTCTTTTCGATGCAACAATATGTCAAAAAATGGAAAATTAATTTTATCATTTTTTGTTAAAAGATGGCATTTTCTGACAAAAAGATGACAAAGTATCGAATTCTGTGATTTTATGACATTCCGTAAAGTTAACATAATATGTGAGGTTCTGTCCGATTTTCATAGATTATTTCCGACAGAATCTATCAAAATATGTACGATTCCATCAAATTATGTTAGAATCTATTCATTTTCACAGTTTCTGACATTTTTTAACAGATTTCAACATTATTTGTCGAATTCCAATACGCGGATTTCCATCAGGGTTGTATTAATGGCCGACTGACCGACCAAGTATTGAACTCAATAAACTCAGCCGGCAACTATGAAAATATCGAATTTCTTTTCCATGCCAATCGATTGTTAGTGTTTGTTAGACAAAATCGAGCGTTTGTTAGACTTTATTTATTTTATAATACGAAAAAAAAATTTCACGTCAAAGTTAGCCGCAGGAAAATGCTTTTCTAATGATTTCGAACATTTCTTCGTAACCAATCGTTTGTTAGTGATTGTTAGTCGATTTTTATCCTTTGTTGGAGCTTAATTTTGACTTTATTATTAAAAAACTTCATTCCCATAGCACGCTGCAAGCCACGCGAATATGGCAGCAGCTGCAAGCCACGCGAAGTTGGCCGCAGCTGCAAGCCACGCGAAGTTGGCAGCAGCTGCAAGCCACGCAAAGTTGACAGCAGCTCCAAGCCACGTGAAGTTGGCAGCATTGACACGACGGCTTTGCACATGTTACTCCTCAATTTCAATTAGTCGTCTGTTAGTCGATTTTATCGTTTGTTAGAGCTTAATTTTGACTATCGTTAAAAAACTTTTTATTCCCATAGCACGCTACAAGCCACGTGAAGTTGGCAACATTGCCACGACGGCTGAGCACGGCTTTGCACATGTTACTCCTCAATTTCAATTAGTCGTCTGTTAGTCTATTCTTATCGTTTGTTAGAGCTTAATTTTGACTTTATCGTTAAAAAACTTTTTATTCCCATAGCACGCTACAATCCCCCTGAAGTTAGCAGCATTGCCACGACGGCTGAGCCAAGCTTTGCACATGTAACTCCTCAAGTTCAGCAAAATATTGATTATTTCAATCCTACCCGATTGTTAGTCGTTTGTTAGTGTTTGTTAGACAAAATCCCGCGTTTGTTAGACTTTATTTATTTAATAATACGAAAAAGAAATTTCATGTCAAAATTAGCCGCAGAAAAATGCTTTTCTAATGATTTCGAACTTTTCTTCGTAACCAAGCGTTTGTTAGTCATTCGTTAGCGAATGTTAGTCGATTTTTATCGTTTGTTAGAGTTGAATTTAATTTTATCGTTAAAAAACCTTTCACTGCCATAGCACGGTGCAAGCCACGTGAAGTTGGCAGCATTGCCACGACGGCTGAGCAAGGCTTTGCCCATGTAACTCCTCAATTTCAGCAAAATGCTGATTCTTCTCATCCGACTCCATTGTTAGTCCATTGTTAGTGAGTGCTAGTCCATTTTGATCTTTTTTTAGCGCTAAATTTTTATTTAATCGTTAATAAACTTTTCGGCCCTAGGGTGCGCCACGAGTCACGTGAAGTCGGAAGTTTTGCCACAACAGCTGAGAACGGCCCCTCTGTAAAAATGGCTCGCCGAAATCAACATCCAAACTTTCTATCATGACAAATCGTTTGTTGGGCGTTTGTTGGTCATTGTTGGATCAATTGTAATCTTTGTTGGACCTTTTTTAAAGCACAGGATGAAAAATAAAATCTAATGTGAAACAGACCGATTTCTTATCATTTCAACTGTTCTGAGGTGCAATAGAAGCGCAAACGCTTGTTGGTTATGAATATCATATTTAGAAGCTTTGTTGGTTCTCCGTAATATTTAAATAAAGAGATGAAATGTACCTCCCCGTGTTACATGACGTCATAAAATCATAGGTCCGCCTTCGCACTGTCTCCGTCGACAGAATATAGAACGAATCGGATAGGCGTTCGGGAATTAACCAATCAGCGAACAGCTCCAGCAGTTGAGAAAACATGTTATATGATAAACACATGATAAACATGTGATAAACATATTGATTTAAATAATACGGAAAACCAATAAAGCTTCTAATTTTGATATTCATAATCAACAAACGTTTGCGCTTCCGCTACACAACTTGTGGCATGTTTTCTCAACTGCTGGAGCTGCTCGCTAATTGGTTAATTCCCAAACGATTATCCGATTGGTTAGACATTCTGTCGACGCAGGCAGTGCGAACGTGGCCCTATAATTTATGACGTCACGTAACACGGAGATGTACATTTCATCTATTGATTTACATAATACGCGGAAACAACAAAGCTTCTAATTATGATATTCATAACCAACAAACGTATGCGCTTCTATTGCACCTCAAAACGATTGAAATGTTAAGAAATCGGTCAATGTCACGTTAGCTTTTATTTTTTATCCTGTGCTTTAAAAAATGTCCAACAAAGTTTGCAATTGATCCAACAATGATCCACAAGCGACCAACAAACGATTTGTCATGATAAAAAGCTTGGATGATGATTTCGGCGGGCCGTTTTCACAGCGGGGCCGTTCTCAACTGTCGGGGCAAAACTGCCGGCTTCACGTGGCTTGTGACGCACCCTAGGGCCGAAAAGTTTATCAACGATTAAATAAAAATTAAGCGCCACCTCAAAACGGTTGAAATGTTAAGAAATCGGTCAATTTCACGTTAGCTTTTATTTTTCATCCTGTGCTTTAAAAAAGGTTCAACAAAGTTTGCAATTGATCCAACAATGATCCACAAGTGACCAACAAACGATTTGTCATGATAAAAAGCTTGGATGTTGATTCCTGCGGGTCGTTTTCACAGCGGGGCCGTTCTCATCTGTCGTGGCAAAACTGCCGACTTCAAGTGGCTTGTGACGCACCCTAGGGCCGAAAAGTTTATCAACGATTAAATAAAAATTAAGCGCTAACAAACGATCAAAATGGACTAGCAATCACTAACAATGGACTAACAATCGAGTATGATGAGAAGAATCAGCATTTTCCTGAAATTGAGATGTTACATGGGTAAAGACGTGCTCAGCCGTCGTGGCAATGCTGCCAACTTCACGTGGCTTGCAGCGTGCTGTGGCAGTGAATGGTTTTTTAACGATAAAATAAAATTTCAACTCTAACAAACGATAAAAATCGACTAAAAATTACTAAAAAAAGACTAACAACCGATTGGTTACGAAGAAACCATCGAAATCATTACAAAACCATTTTCCCGCGGCTAAGTTTGACATGAAATTTGTTTTTCGAATTATTAAATAAATAAAGCCTAACAAACGCTGGATTTTGTCCAACAAACACTAGAAAACGACTAACAATCGAGGAGGATTCAAATAATTAACATTTTGCCGAAATTGAGGAGTTACATGTGCAAAGCTTTGCTCAGCCGTCGTGGCAATGCTCCCAACTTCACATCGCCCGCAGCGTGCTATATGGATGAAAAGTTTTTTAACGATAAAATAAAAAGCAAGCTCTAACAAACGATAAAAATCGACTAACAATCACTAACAAACGACTAACAGACGATTGGTTACGAAGAAAAGTTTGAAATCATTAGAAAAGCATTTTCCTGCGGCTAAGATTGACACGGAATGGGTTTTTCGTATGATTAAATAAATAAAGTCTAACAAACGCTGGATTTTGTCTAACAAACAGTACCAAACGACTGACAATCGAGTAGGATTGAAATAATCAGCATTTTGCAGAAATTGAGGAGTTACATGTGCAAAGCCTTGCCAGCCGTCGTGGCAATGCTGCCAACTTCACGTGGCTTGCAGCTGCTGCCAACTACGCGTGGTTTGCAGCATGCTATGGGAATGAAAAGTTTTTTAACGATAAAGTCAAAATTAAGCTCCAACAAACAATAAAAATCGACTAACAATCACTAACAAACGATCGGTTACGAAGAAAAGTTCGAAATCATTAGAAAAGCATTTTTCTGCGGCTAACTTTGACGTGAAATTTGTGTTTCGCATTATTAAATAAATAAAGTCTAAGAAACGCTGGATTTTGTCTAACAAGCACTAACAAACGATCAGCAATCGAGTAGGATAGAAATAATCAGCATTTTGCTGAAATTGAGCAAATGTGCAAAACCGTGCTCAGCCGTACTCAGCCGTCGTGGCAATGCTGCCAACTTCACGTGGCTTGCAGCTGCTGCCAACTTCACGTGGCTTGCAGCGTGCTATTGGGAATGAAAAGTTTTTGAATGATAAATTGGAAATTAAGCTCTAACAAACGATGGAAATTGACTCACAATCACTAACAAACGACTAATAAGCGATTGGTTACGAAGAAAAGTTCGAAATCATTAGAAAAGCATTTTCCTGCGTCTAACTTTGATACGAAATTTCTTTTTCGTATTATTCAATAAATAAAGTCGAACAAATGATGGATTTTGTCTAACAAACACTAACAAACGATTAACAGTCGATTGGCATGGAAAAGAATTCGATATTTTCATAGTCGCCGGCTAAGTTTATTGAGCTGAAATCGTCTCATAAGACCTCTTGTTCCATGTAATATCTGTTCTTTGATACGATATCGACACTCAGCTTACATCTTAAGGTCGTAGAGATAGTGGCGCCAACCCTGTTTGAGCACATTTTTGTAGCCACTTTGAAATGCACAGATCGGACTCCTCCCGGTCTAGCCTCCATGCCACGGTCTTACATACAGGTCTGGAAACGAAGCCAGATTTCAATGGAGTCGTGAGGCAGCGTTGCGAGCTTCACTTTTCATTCCGCTCGCCGGCACCGCCGTCTCTACTATCGGCGAGTATCTCCCACCCACGGTCTTCTGTGATCTCACCATTCGCCCCTTGCCTTGTCTTACACCGTGCCCCGTGCCATTTATTACTCCATTTTTATTACAACGTTCTCGATAACCTCTGTTTGCGTCAACGAGCATTTGTAGTTTGAAAAATATTCATAATGCTGGCGAAGGTGGACCGTTGTTTCAGGGCTTTCTAAACTGACGAACCAATAAAGGTGAGAAGAGTATGTGGCTTCCGGATGGAGGCCGTGTTGAGGATCAGCGTTGTGCCGACGTTTCGCAAACGTTACAGTCTGCATCATCAGGGCTGAGAGCTCCGATACTGAAGCTCTCGTGTCTCAGGTACTCCTTATATAGTTGCAGTCATCGTTCCGGACGGCTGCACCAGCCAATCAGATGTTTTAATTGATCAGCTGGTCAATTAAAAAACCGGGAGGACGGTGTGCCAAATAGGATTGACGTGATATCCTCCATCTCTGTTTAGATTGTCCGGATGTTTTCGGATTTCCAAGCCTTCTCGGTGTTTCCTGGAAAAATAGCTGTTTGATGGGGCCAGACTTTGGGCTTTGTCGAACTGGATGGCATGACCAGTCTCCATCCAATGTTCGGCCAGCGCTGATTGTGTAATATGGCCATATTTGATACACCGTTGGTGTTCTTTGATCCGTGTACTGATCTTCCTCCCGGTTTCTCCTATGTACACTTTACCGCATGAGCAGGGTATCTTGTATACTCCTGGTGCACTTAATGGTGGTCTTTGGTCTTTTGCACTCGGAATCACTTGTGCTAGTTTCTTCTGAGGTTTGAATATGACTCGCACGTTATGTTTTCCAAGAACCCTCCGTATGCGATCGGTTATGCCCTGAAGGTATGGAAGGGAAGTTGTTGCGGTTATTTGTCCTTCATTCTCCCCATCAGGTGCTGTAACCGTTTTCGGATCAGCTATTTTTCTTTTTAGATTTTTGATCGTTCTTTCGATGTTGCCTGGCTTGTAGCCATTGTCTCCTAAAGCTTTTCGTAGGTGTTCTAGTTCAACCTCCAAGGAGTCTGGTTCGGAGATCGCTAGAGCTCTGTAGACCAGAGAGCTTATGACCGACTGTTTTTGGGAAGGGTGGTGATGGGACGTAGCAAGGAGGTATCTATCCGTATGCGTTGGCTTCCGGTAAACTTTATGGCCCAAAGTGCCATCGCTTTTCCGTTGAACCAGTACATCCAGAAAAGGGATTTGATTTTCCTGTTCTATCTCCATGGTGAATTGAATATTGGGGTGCTGGGAGTTGAGGAAGGTTAAGAAATGATTGAGGTTTTCTTTGCCGTGACTCCAAATGACGAAGGTGTCATCGACATATCGGAATCAGGTGGAGGGCTTGAGGGAAGCTTCTTGCAGAATTCTGTTCTCGAAGTTCTCCATAAAGATGTTGGCGATGATAAGAGAAATAGGGGAACCCATGGCTGCGCCTGAAGTTTGTTCATAAAACTGGGATTGAAATTGGAAATATGTAGAGTTTAGGCAATGTTCTATGAGGGGCAGTAGGTTAGGGGCAACTTTTTTGGAATTTTTAACTATGCTTAGGGTTTCATTGGTTGGGACGTTTGTAAATAGGGATACAACATCGAAACTCACTAAAATGTCTTCTGGTTGTACTTTGATAGTCTGGATCTTGTTCACAAAATCCCGGGAGTTTTGGATATGGGAGTTGTTGAGGCCTACGAGTTCCTGCAAAGGTTTGCAGAGAAAACGTGCCAAATGATATGTAGGACTGCCTATGTTGCTAACAATGGGCCTTAGTGGGATGTTGTTTTTGTGTATTTTTGGCAGACCGTAAAGCCTGGGTGGTAGGGATTCCTTGGGTGTAAGGGCTTTGGTTAGGTTTTCTGATAGACCAGCCTTCTTTAGAAGTGTTGTTGTTTTCTTTTCTACACTCGATGTGGGGTCACGTGATAATTTCTTGTACGTGTTGGTGTCCTCGAGCAGGTTCAAAATTTTACTGCAGTAGTCCGTTTTATCCATGATGACAGTTGCATTCCCTTTGTCAGCTGGTAGTATTAAGATGTCCTTGTTTTTCTTCAAATTGTGAAGAGCAAGGTGTTCTTCCTTCGTGATATTCTGCTGCGGAGGTTTTGCCTTTTGTAGAATGTTGCTTATCCGTTTCCTGATGTCGTTGCCAGTATCCAGTGGGAGACGATAGATGGCCGTTTCCACCTGGCTGATGATTTCTCTGGTTGGAATTTCTGTCGGTGTAATGGCGAAATTGTGCCCTTTTGCGAGGACTGATGTTTCAGCTGCGGAGAGTGTGCGGTTACTCAGGTTTTTAACTGCGTGGGTTAGAATGGGCTGCTTTGATTGTGGACATAGTTTCCTGAATTTTTCTATTTTATTCTTAGATCTTAGGTCTGCACAGTGGAGGGCTTGTTCGTGAGTGACACGGTCAAGATCTTCCCACAGCTGTGGTTCCAAAGAGTCAGATAGACGTAGGTGAAGTTTAAGGAGTTTTTGGGAATTTTGGTCCAAAAGCTTTGTGGTGAAAGATATTCTCTCTTTTACCAGTCTCAGCGAGGCCTGGTGGAGGATAGTTTTGGCTTGTTTTGATGGAAAGGGGTTTTTCAATTGAAAACATTTTGGTACCACTTGATGGTCGCGGCACCTTTTTAGGAATGTTAACGAGCACAGTTGGATGTGCAGAGTTTTCCTGAGTTTGGAAAAGGTGTTAACAGAACCCAAAATAGCCTTTCCGTGTAGGCGTCTGACTCTTTGGAACCACAGCTGTGGGAAGATCTTGACCGTGTCACTCACGAACAAGCCCTCCACTGTGCAGACCTAAGATCCAAGAATAAAATAGAAAAATTCAGGAAACTATGTCCACAATCAAAGCAGCCCATTCTAACCCACACAGTTAAAAACCTGAGTAACCGCACACTCTCCGCAGCTGAAACATCAGTCCTCGCAAAAGGGCACAATTTCGCCATTACACCGACAGAAATTCCAACCAGAGAAATCATCAGCCAGGTGGAAACGGCCATCTATCGTCTCCCACTGGATACTGGCAACGACATCAGGAAACGGATAAGCAACATTCTACACAAGGCAAAACCTCCGCAGCAGAATATCACGAAGGAAGAACACCTTGCTCTTCACAATTTGAAGAAAAACAAGGACATCTTAATACTACCAGCTGACAAAGGGAATGCAACTGTAATCATGGATAAAACGGACTACTGCAGTAAAATTTTGAACCTGCTCGAGGACACCAACACGTACAAGAAATTATCACGTGACCCCACATCGAGTGTAGAAAAGAAAACAACAACACTTCTAAAGAAGGCTGGTCTATCAGAAAACCTAACCAAAGCCCTTACACCCAAGGAATCCCTACCACCCAGGCTTTACGGTCTGCCAAAAATACACAAAAACAACATCCCACTAAGGCCCATTGTTAGCAACATAGGCAGTCCTACATATCATTTGGCACGTTTTCTCTGCAAACCTTTGCAGGAACTCGTAGGCCTCAACAACTCCCATATCCAAAACTCCCGGGATTTTGTGAACAAGATCCAGACTATCAAAGTACAACCAGAAGACATTTTAGTGAGTTTCGATGTTGTATCCCTGTTTACAAACGTCCCAACCAATGAAACCCTAAGCATAGTTAAAAATTCCAAAAAAGTTGCCCCTAACCTACTGCCCCTCATAGAACATTGCCTAAACTCTACATATTTCCAATTTCAATCCCAGTTTTATGAACAAACTTCAGGCGCAGCCATGGGTTCCCCTATTTCTCCTATCATCGCCAACATCTTTATGGAGAACTTCGAGAACAGAATTCTGCAAGAAGCTTCTCTCAAGCCCTCCACCTGATTCCGATATGTCGATGACACCTTCGTCATTTGGAGTCACGGCAAAGAAAACCTCAATCATTTCTTAACCTTCCTCAACTCCCAGCACCCCAATATTGAATTCACCATGGAGATAGAACAGGAAAATCAAATCCCTTTTCTGGATGTTCTGGTTCAACGGAAAAGCGATGGCACTTTGGGCCATAAAGTATACCGGAAGCCAACGCATACGGATAGATACCTCCATGCTACGTCCCATCACCACTCTTCCCAAAAACAGTCGGTCATAAGCTCTCTGGTCTACAGAGCTCTAGCGATCTCCGAACCAGACTCCTTGGAGGTTGAACTAGAACACCTACGAAAAGCTTTAGGAGACAATGGCTACAAGCCAGGCAACATCGAAAGAACGATCAAAAATCTAAAAAGAAAAATAGCTGATCCGAAAACGGTTACAGCACCTGATGGGGAGAATGAAGGACAAATAACCGCAACAACTTCCCTTCCATACCTTCAGGGCATAACCGATCGCATACGGAGGGTTCTTGGAAAACATAACGTGCGAGTCATATTCAAACCTCAGAAGAAACTAGCACAAGTGATTCCGAGTGCAAAAGACCAAAGACCACCATTAAGTGCACCAGGAGTATACAAGATACCCTGCTCATGCGGTAAAGTGTACATAGGAGAAACCGGGAGGAAGATCAGTACACGGATCAAAGAACACCAACGGTGTATCAAATATGGCCATATTACACAATCAGCGCTGGCCGAACATTGGATGGAGACTGGTCATGCCATCCAGTTCGACAAAGCCCAAAGTCTGGCCCCATCAAACAGCTATTTTTCCAGGAAACACCGAGAAGGCTTGGAAATCCGAAAACATCCGGACAATCTAAACAGAGATGGAGGATATCACGTCAATCCTATTTGGCACACCGTCCTCCCGGTTTTTTAATTGACCAGCTGATCAATTAAAACATCTGATTGGCTGGTGCAGCCGTCCGGAACGATGACTGCAACTATATAAGGAGTACCTGAGACACGAGAGCTTCAGTATCGGAGCTCTCAGCCCTGATGATGCAGACTGTAACGTTTGCGAAACCCCGGCACAACGCTGATCCTCAACACGGCCTCCATCCGGAAGCCACATACTCTTCTCATTACATAAAGAGCCGTGAAAGCCTTAAAACTAAAACCAATAAAGGTATTTGTATATTCAACATTCCATGTGTTGCGTATTTTTTTCCTTTCGTCATCGAAAGAAACTCGGAATAAAATTCGAATAAAAATCCATTTCACTCGAAAAAGGTAAGTATTTTTTTTCAATTTTTATATTGGTCTTCTTCCAGCCATACAGGATCTTCCCCTTTTGACAAGCCCCACTTCTATTCTCTTCTACAATCTCCCGTCCTTATTCCACAATTCTTTCTCATCTACCTTTATTCCCCCTTCGACCCCCACGAAAAAGGTAATGTGCATTTCGGATCGGCGAGAAGAGAGAGAGACGGACGGAAGCTGTTCTGTCCTTGATGCATACGTACACGCCGATAGCAATGCCACGTAGTGGCGAAAATTGGAAGCAAACGTGGGTTCGTTACACGGTCGTATATACAGGTCTGGGCCATGGAGACTAGAGTAAAGGAACCCGAACGGAATGCTGGCGAAATGGTTGTGAAAGTGATGAATGATCCGCGGATTGTACCCGCCTGGCGGCGCTAGCACTGCTGGCTCCGTCCGCGCAGTGATTTTGAATCGTCGATCCGCAATTTGCCGTATATTTTTTTTCTTATTAGCGCAGCTTATAATACTGAAGAGTCATATTGATATGCTTTTGTTTAAATTATGAAATGATAATATATCAGTAATTTTTTACTTGGAGGTGATCTATACTGTAAATGTTATATTTGTATACGGTGACACGTACGATTAAACAGCCATAATGTGAATATTGCATACTGGATTTTCAAGAAAAATATTTTTTTTTCGTCGCTGCGAAAAGAAATAATAAAATATATAATTTACATCAAACCTCAAATCAACCAACAAACCAAACGTATATATATATATATATATATATATAATACTTACATATATAGTAACTGACAGCAGTGCAGCCAGATCGCGCGTAAAAGTTATTCCCTCTCTAGTCTCTTACGCGCCCATCGCACAATCATAGTAGCGCGTGTCCGTGAGCGAGCGACGCTCGGACGTCTTCGGAAAGAGCCGAGCACGGTCGAACTTTCCCGACCGCGCCTTCGGCAGCTACACCAACACATGGACGCTGAGTACGTACATGTCCGGCCAAGCCGAAACGAAGGCTTCGAGGGAAAAAGCAATCTGAGCACGACTCGCGCGTGACTTCACCCGACGGCACGCGGGAGGCTTTTAGATGATTTCAATGCTTATTTAGGTCTTGATTCTCTGCGGTATTAATGTATAAAAAAAATGTATCGCGCACTCTGATCGCTTATTTTTTTAGTTTATAAGTTAATTTGAATATAATAATAAATCTAAATTACAACTTATTTATCTTATATAAAATGGTTTACGCTTTACTCACACCCGTGCTTATGTCAAATAAATTATAATTCATAAAAGTAAGCGGAAATATATTTATATTCGTATTATTATATTAATTCTCATACTTTCATCAAGCGATAAAGCATTATCCCAAAAAACAAGCTAATCATCCATCCGGCCGCGAATCCTAAGTACCGGAAAGTGTACATATTCTACAAGCGATGAGATGGTCCCGTTGGTAGCGTTCCTGGCTTCGGTCCGCAGGGATCCCTAGTGCAAATTTTTCTCCAAATTTTTCATAATTTCTCATATTTTAGTCGTGTTTGAGATTTTGGGAGAAAAAATGATTTAAAACAGATTCAAGTTCTGGTCTATTTCCCAAAAACACATTTTTTTTTACTGAACATTCATGATTCCTCATTTTTTCCCGGAAATTTCTCTTTTTCCTATGACCTGAGTGAACGGCTGCGGACATATTCGGAGAAAAGTTAAAGATGAAAAGAAATGAGATTTTCGTAAAAACAAAACTTATTATTATTTTTTTTTTCGGAAATTTCCCTTTTTCCTATTACCTGAGTGAATGGCTGCGAAAATATTCGGAGAAAATTTAGAGATTAAAAAAATAAGATTTTCGTAAAAAAAACTTGTAATCATTTTTACCGGAACTTTTTCTTTTTCCTATTGAGTGAACGGAGAAAAGTTATAGATGAAAAAAATTAGATTTTCGAAAAAAAAAAATTACATTTTTTTATCCCTCATAATTCTGAGAAATAATGAATTTCCGAAATGTTTGCAAACATTATTTTCCTTAAGGGGTAACACCACTGTAACGGCCTGCCATGATGTGTTTTAGACAAATAACACTTGGGGTAATTATTAAGCATATATTGATGAGGAAATTCTTCCGAGGCATTTTGAACTTAAGGTGCTATGCAGCACGTAGTATAACTTGTACCAATTTTAATGTGGACAAAATTTTTTTTTTTAAATCTAGATGAGTGTAGCTAGTGAACCACGTAGGGGATTTTAGAAATATTGATTTTTGAGTAATTGCCGAGTATTTGACTAAAAATGTTCATCTAGACCTAATAAAACAAAATTACCTTTTTTTTTACATTGGCACAGTTACACTGCGTGCCGCAGAGTTTCGACATGCTTCGGAACAATTGCTGCAGTGTCGCCATTTTGTAATATTTTCGGATAAAAATATCTAGCAATATACTTAAATATATGCTCGATAAAGACCGCAAGTATTATTTGTTTATCGCATTTTCTTCCGTCAAAAATAATATCCAAAAATACGCTTCCTGTAAGGCCGTTACAGTACTGACCCCTTAAGGCCTTCATATAATTTGCGACATTTTTCCGTGATCGTAATTAAAATGATGAAATATTCGGAAAAATTTGAAAATATTCGGAGAAATTTGGAGAAACTCGGATGTTTGCGTAAAAATAATTGTCCGCAAAACTCCGAATTCTTCATATTTGTTCCAATTCATGGAAAAATTCTGAAAAATTTGCCGGAAACAATCGGAATTTTTCAGAAAAAAATTTGCACTAGGGGCGCGGGATCGTTCCCAGCGCTCAGTGCTTTTTTAAAATAATTATTACTATTAATTTTCATTTGATTAGTTATTTTTATTAGTTATCATTATTATTTTAATTACTTATCTTTTAGTGTCCAAACATTTATTGCGCACTCTGACCGCTTATTTTATTAGTTTGTACGTTAGTTTAAGTATAATAATAAATCTAAATTACAACTTATTTATCTTCTAAAAAATTGTTTGCGCTTACCTCACACCCGTCCCTATGCCAAAAAAATTGTAATGCATATAAGTAGGCGGAAATATATTTATATTCGTATTATTATATTCATTCTCATATACTTTCATCATGTGATAAAGCATTATGATAATGCTTCATCGCTTGATGAAAGTATATGAGCGGAAATATATTTATATTCGTATTATTATATTCATTCTCATATACATTCATCAAGCGATAAAGCATTATGATAATGCTTTATCGCTTGATGAAAGTATATGAGAATGAGTATAATAATACGAATATAAATATATTTCCGCTTACTTTTATGAATTACAATTTATTTGGCATAGGAATGAGTGTGAGTAAAGCGCAAACAATTTTTTAGAAGATAAGTTGTAATTTAGATTTATTATTATATTAGAATTAACGTACAAACTAATAAAATAAGCGGTCAGAGGGCGCGAGACATTTTTCGACACTTAAAGATAACTAATTAAAATAATAATGATAACTAACAAAAATAACTAATCAAATAAGAATTAATAGTAATAATAATTTTCCAAAAAGCACTGAGCGCGGGGAACGATCCCGCGCCCCTAGTGCAAATTTTTTTCAGAAAAACGCCGATTTTTTCCGGAAAATGTTTCCGTATTTTTCTATGAATTGGAACAAATATGAAGAATTCTGAGTTTTGCGGACAATTATTTTTACGCAAACATGCGACTTTCGCCGAATTTCTCCGAATTTTTTCAAATTTTTCCGAATTTTTCCGAATATTTCATCATTTTAATTACGATCACGGGAAAATCTCGGAAATTATATGAAGACTTTATGAGGTAACACCACTGTAACGGCCTTACAGGAAGCGTATTTTTTGATATTTTTTTTTGGCGAAAGAAAATGTGATAAACAAATAATACTTGCGGTATTTATTCAGCATATATTTAAGTATATTGCTAGAAATTTTTATCCGAAAATATTACAAAATGGCGACACTGCAGCAATTCTTCCCAAGCATGTCGCACCTCTGCGGCACGCAGATAACTGCCAATTTTAATCTAAAAAAAACGAATTTTGTTTTAATAAGTCTACATGAGTATAGCTACTGAACCACGTAGGGGATTTTCGATAAGTTAGTTTAAACGATATTTATTAACAAATAAATCTCTTAAAAAACAAATTTAACATATTTAGTCAAATACTCGGCAATTACTCAAAAATTAATATTTCTAAAATCCCCTACGTGGTTCACTAGCTACACTCATCTAGATTTAATTTAAAAAATTATTTTGTCCACATTAAAATTGGCACAAGTTATACTGCGCGACGCAGAGCACCTTAAGTTCAACATGTCTCGGAAGAATTTGCTGCAGTATCGCAATTTTGTAATATTGCCCCATAACGTTTTTTGCAATATACTTCAATATATGCTTAATCATCACCCCAAGTATTATTTGTTTAAAACGCTTCGTGGCAGGCCGTTACAGTGGTGTTACCTGTTACGGAAAATAATGTTTGTAAACATTTCGGAAATTCATTATTTCTCAGAATTATGAGGGATAAAAAGAGTAATAAGTTTTTTTTAAGAAAATCTAATTTTTTTTGTTATTGGTTTTTTTTCTTACATACACGCTTTTCGCGTTTGTTACCTATTCTTTCCCCTCATTGTGCCCGTTTCTTTCCTCTACTGTTTTTTACTTTTTTCTCCATCTTTCTCTCTGTTCCCCCCTCTTGCGGCCTCAGCCGACTTCCCCCTTTGTATTATATTCATCATGACATTTCTGTCATGGGTATAGGGAAACTGCGGAAAACCTACACCAATACAGCCGATCATCGAGTTCGCCCCCCAGTCGTGGAACTAGTCTTATTTCGCCGCCAAATGCCGAAGAAAAACATTTCACAACGAAATGTACGCGACTGGGATTCGAACGCTAACCACTAGATCATCGCACCATTTAATAGGAAAAAGAAAAAGTTCCGGAAAAAAATAATGACGATGTTTTATGAAAATCGCATTTTTTTTATCATTAAATTTTCTCCGAATATCTTCGCAGCCGTTCACTCAGGTCATAGGAAAAAGAGAAATTTCCGTGAAAAAAATGAGAAATCATGAATTTTCAGTAAAAAAAATGTGTTTTTGGGAAATAGACCAGACCTTAAATATGTTTTAAATCGTTTTTTTCTTCGACAACCTCAAATACGACTAAAATATGAGAAATTATGAAAAATTTGGAGAAAAATTTGCACTAGGGACCCCTGCGGACCGAAGCCAGGAACGCTACCAACGGGACCATCTCATCGCTTGTAGAATATGTACACTTTCTAATACTTAGGATTCGCGGCCGGATGGATGATTAGCTTGTTTTTTGGGATAATGCTTTATCGCTTGATGAAAGTATGAGAATTAATATATTATTACGAATATAAATATATTTCCGCTTACTTTTATGAATTATAATTTATTTGACATAAGGACGGGTGTGAGTAAAGCGTAAACAATTTTATATAAGAAAAATAATTTGTAATTTAGATGTATTATTACATTTAAATTAACGTATAAACTAAAAAAATAAGCGATCAGAGTGCGCGATACATTTTCTTTTATACATTAATACCGCAGAGAATCAAGACCTAAATAAGCATTGAAATCATCTAAAAGCCTCCCTCGTGCCGTCGGGTGAAGTCACGCGCGAGTCGTGCTCAGATTGCTTTTTCCCTCGAAGCCTTCGTTGCGGCTTGGTCGCACATGAACGTGCTCAGCGTCCACGTGTTGGTGTAGCTGCCGAAGGCGCGGTCGGGAAAGTTCGACCGTGCTCGGCTCTTTCCGAAGCCGTCCGAGCGTCGCTCGCTCACGGACACGCGCTACTATGATTGTGTGATGGGCGCGTAAGAGACTAGAGAAGGGGTAACTTTTACGCGCGATCTGGCTGCACTGACGACAGTGATACGTCACTGTATGTATGTCACAAAACTGCTAAGCCAGTCCTCACGCACCTATCCTATTCGGTACCAGGCGCTGGTATCGCTTGCGGATATTTTTCGAACTACAAGATCTTTCATCACTTTCGCGATCCACTTTTCGACGATTCCGCCATATGCGTTCGGGCTCTTTTACTCTAGCCTCCCTGGTCTGGGCACTCCCGTATATTGCGTATACCCCAAAGCGTGCCTCTATCTGACGCCTCGATTTGCGGAACTGGCCGCAAAAGCGTGGAGCGCTGCTATCTCGGAGGCATGTGCGACAGAGCGCGATGTATGCGCGTATGCGAATTGTCTTTCCCTTCACGTGGCTGTGATGAAAAATTAATACATCCTAAATAATTAGTCGAACACAAAAACTAAAAGCATAAACCGAAAATATGAGCGATGAACCATTAGTTAATGATACTCATCGTCTTTGACATGGATATGCCGATTTAACTATCGCTCAATCCAATTACATTTTTTTCGTTTACGGAAAAGGAGAACATTCGAAATTTACGTGTAGCACGCATTCCTTTCATTAGTAGTAGTAGTAGAAAAGTAGTAGAAAATATCAGGAGTCACCATTGGGAATTTTAAATAATGAGACGTGCTTCGGGTTATTTATGTATCCACTTCTACATCCCGGAATAAAAACCGTAGCTACGATACACTCGAAATCACCCCGCCAAAACGAGGTTAGGCCACACGTACATACGACTGTTACCACACACGTGCATGCCATGCCCCGTAAACGCGGTATAAACAAAAGTGCCTCCCCTTCACTAGCGCCACGGTGGAATGCGCAAATAGAGGCGTCACTTAGAGTCACGCATTTTTGAACGGAGTGCCCAGACCTGTATATACGACCGTGGTTCGTTAACAGTGCCTACCCCCACCACGGTCGTTTCCAGACCTGTATGTAAGACCGTGCTCCATGATCACGGTCTTAGATACAGGTCTGGAAACTCTAATCAAGAAGACTAGAGGTAAGGAGTCCGAACGCCTACGGCAATCACGATCCAAAAACGTCCATGGAAATCCAGCTAAGAAGGGTGGCGCTGCCTCCCTACCGAACCGTATTGAAGTCAGCAAAAAACCAGTGCAAAAAACATCCTTTGCTATTTCATATGGAGCGATAATTTGATCACATTAATTGTGTAACCAGTGCCGTACGATATGCAAAAAGCAGCCTTTGCTTCTCCATATGGAACGGTAATTTGATCGAATTAATTGTGAAACCAGTACGTGAAGGAAATTTCTATGTATTAGATAGATATAATTCTTGAATAATTAATATAGATTGTTTCGGAGAATAATAACGAAATGCGGACATTCCATCAATGTTTTTTTTTCGTTGTGGAAGCAGTAACAAACAAAATTTATTTATAGACCAAAGAAAATTTATAAGACTTTTCAAATCAGACAAAACTTTTACAAATGACCACACATCATTCCACCCTGTACAGATAGAGAATTATTTTGAAATATAGGAATTAAGTCAACGTTCTTTTTCCGTTGCCGATGCAGTAACAAACAAAATTCATTTATAGACATAAGAAAATTCATAAAAATGTTGAATCTAGACAAAACTTCTACAAATTATCACTCATCATTCACCGCCCTATAGATAAAGAATATCAACGAAATACACCAATTAAGTCAATTTTCTTTGTCGCGGAAGCAGTAGCAAACAAAATGTATTCCTAGATACACGAAAATTCATGACAATTTTGAATCCAGACAAAACTTTCACACTTGATCACACATCATATTCACACATCAGAATACGCTGTGCAGATAAACAATAATAACGAAGTACAGAAATTAAGTCAATGTTTTTTGTTTTTCTTCATTGCGGAAGCACCGACAAAAAAAATTCATTTTTAGACACAAGAAAATTGATAAAAATTTTGAATCCAGACAAAACTTTTACAAATTATTTTTATTATTTATCACACATCATAAATTTATAATTTTTAATTCAGACAAAACTTTGACAAAACATCACACATCACGATACGCTGTACAGATAAAGAATAATAATGAAATACAGCAATTAAGTCAATGTTTTTTTTTCGTTGCGAAAGCAGTAACAAACTAAATTTATTTATTGACACAAGAAAATTCCTAATTTTGAATCCAAACAAAACTTTAACAATTTATTGCGTATGAGATTAGATGCGTATCATCATTTATCACAAATGATGATACTCACATACAGAATGATAAGGAAATACAGAAATTAAGTCAATGTTTTTTTTTCGTTGTGGAAGCAGTAACAAACAAAATTTATTTATAGACATAAGAAAATTCATGAGAATTTTGAATCTAGACAAAACTTATACAAATCATCACACATTATGACACGCTGTATAGATAAATAATAATAACGAAATACAGAACTTAAATCAATATGTTTCTTTTCGTTGCGGAAGCAGTAGCAAACAAAATTGATTTATAGACACAAGAAAATTCATAAGAATTTTGAATCACGACAAAAGTTTTACAAATTATCACACATCATATTCTCACTGATACGCCGTACAGATAGAGAATAATAACGAAATACAGGAATTAAGACAATATTTTTTTTCGTTGCAGTAGCAATAACCAACAAAATACATTTATAGGCATAAGAAAATTGATAAAAATTTTGAATCACGATGAAAGGATTTCAAATAATCACACATCATATTCACAGTGATCATACGCTGTACAGATAAAGAATAACAACGAAATACTGAAATGAAGACAATATTTTTTTTCGTTGCGAAACCAGTAACTAGCAAAATGCATTTATAGACACAAGAAAATTTATAAAAATTACGAATCACGACAAGAGTTTTAATAATAACGAAATACAGAAATTAAGACATATTGATAAAATGATAGGCCAGGATATACAAAAATGTGGTTTATTCGAGGAAGATAAAGTTTCGCCGTACAGAGTGGTTACAAGCACTGACTTCGCTGTGTTTATGCTCCCGTATTTATACCCGATGTTGTGATCTCGGACCTTCTCGAAAAACTCTCGTTCGAGACGTTTCCATGACCGTTAAATTCTCGATATATATAAGCTCATGTATTTCGCTTATTCTCAACACTTCCCCTCGAAGTAAATGAGCTTATGTTTACTTTTCACACACACTCATCACGCCTAAATTATCCAAACATTCTCTAGGCTTTGGACCACTTAATCCTTTGGTTAGTACATCGGCTGGCATTTTTTCTGTCGGTAAATATTTTATATTGACTATGTTTTTCTCACAAACCTCGCGTATAAAATGGTGTCGCACATCAATATGCTTGGTTCTGGGATGGTAACCATTATTCTCTATTAGTTTATGCGCACCTTGATTATCATTGAACAACGTAATACTTTCATCGTTACTTGACATATCCAGTTCACACAACAAACTTTTTAGATAAATCGCTTCTTTTGTCGCCTCCGACAACGCCATATACTCCGCCTCTGTGCTCGACAACGCAACCGTACGTTGTTTTCGCGCTTCCCAGCTTATTGGTGACCCGGCAAAAAGAAAAGCATAACCAAAGTATGAACGCCGATCTACAATATTTGCGGCCCAATCTGCGTCCACGACACCAAACATCGATAAACCTGTTTTCTCATATGCCAAACCAAAATCAATAGTTCCCTTTAAATATCGTAAGACCCGCTTTGCCGCTTTCCAATGCTCAGCAGTATAATTCGTATTAAATTGACTATGGTAATTCACTGAGTACGCGATATCCGGTCTAGTTGTTACTGCCAGATACAACAGAGCGCCTATTAGGCTTTGATACGGATAAGCTCGCATTTCACTGTCGTTCACTCTCTCAGGCTTTGATAGTTTACAATTCACCTCCATCGGTGTGGTCACCGGTTTACAATTTTCCATGCTAAATCGCTTCAACACCGACTCAATATAGGACCGTTGCGTAAGACTTACGCGATAGCTTTCATCGCGCGAAAATTCGATCCCGAGACACCTATCCACTTTACCAAAATCTTTGGTCTCGAATGACTCCGAAATGGAATTTTTAACATCACTCATCCACGAAACATCGCTACCCGCGAGCAACATATCGTCGACATATATCGCGATCAACATAATTTCGCCACTTCTCTTACACACAAACATACACGGGTCCTGCGACATCGGTTTGAACTCTAGAAATCTTAACATTTCCACCAACTTTTTATGCCATTGTAAACTCGCCTGTCGCAAGCCATACAATGCCTTTTTTAATAAGCAAACACCGTCGTTGCACTTATTTAGACCCGTCAACCACCGTTCAGCCGTTTTTATTATTTTCTCATCGTCTATCACTCCGGTACTTAAACCTACGGGTTTATTCGAAATTATCCTTTCTAATACTTCGCGTAATTGTTCCGGCACCCCCATATAAACCTTTTCTTCAAGAACCCCGTTCAAATACGCTGTTACAACATCCATCTGATGTATCTCGAGCCCGAACTCTGCTGCCAATGCTGCCAACACCCTGACCGACGTTGATCTCGCCACTGGCGAATACGTTTCTTTGAAGTCTTCCATCGGCCTCTGCGAGCATCCTTTTGCGAGCAGGCGCACTTTTTTCCTTTGTATATTTCCATTGATCTTGGTACAAAATACAATCTTGGTACAAATCTACTCCCGATCACTTTTCGATCTTTGGGACGTTCCACAATTTTCCACGTATTATTTTTTATCTGCGCTACGAACTCCTCTTGTAACGCAAGTTGCCACGCCTCCGCGTCGTCTGTCTCACAGGCTTGCTCCCACGTGACCGGTTCTTCCGTCACTGTCAGATTTGCGCTTTCGATAAACACATCACTATCGATTCCTAGTTCGTCTTTATTTACCGCGCTCGGATGATCTTCCCCTTCTTCTGGCATTTCCCTCTCCTCTTCTGAAGCACTATCTTCTTCTTCAGTTGCATTTGCCGAATTATATCTTTTACGCGGTCTACCTGCCGAACCTGTGCGTATAATCCTCGGACGCCCCCGTCCACGTTTAGCGGGCTCTACGATATTTTCCCAAGACATGGTACTTTGTCTCTTTCTAGAACGTCGTAGCACAGGTTGACACGCCTTGTCCATCAGCGTCTGACTCGGTTCTCGGATTTCTTGCTGTTGTGTGCCCTCAATCGTAATGTCATTTGATGGACTCTCTTCCTCCAAAAACTCTCTATACTCGCGATTAAATCCCGATGCGCTCAGAAACCTCATATCGCGACTAGTAACCGTTTTTCGAGTTTTCGGCATGTACACGCGATATCCCTTGGAACTCTGCGAATAACCGATGAAAACTCCTGGTTCTGATCTCGATTCGAATTTTCCCCTGCTCTGACTTTTGTCTAATACGTAGGCTCTGGATCCGAACACCTGCATATGAACTAGAGTGGGGGTTTTCCCGGTCCATAATTTATGCGGTATTTGACCATTCAAAGCACTGGTCGGACATCTATTCCGTGTATAATTGGCATTGTGCACCGCTTCCGCCCAGAACGCAGGGGGAGCTCCTGCTTGCCGCATCATGCACCTCGCCATTTCCACGAGGGTGCGATTTTTCCGCTCCGCGACGCTGTTCTGTTGTGGTGTATGTGGCGTTGACAACCTCCGCTGGATTTCATGATTTCTTAAAAACGCATCAAAATCTCGGTTACAATATTCCTTCCCATTGTCCGATTGCAACGTTCTAATTTTCTTTCCGGTGAACGTCTCAGACTCTTGTTTATATTGTTTAAACGCTTCCAAAACATCCGCCTTGCTTTTCACGAAAAAAACTTCGCACCACCGGGACTTATCATCGACGAACGTTACGAAGTATCTCATGCCCGAACACGATGAATGCCTCACCGGCCCGCACACATCAGTGTATACTATTTCCAGTGAGTCTTGTGTATGTTCACCAATGCTTTTAACAAACGGCAAGCGTGTTTGTTTTTCGCGCACGCATACTTCGCACTCCGATAACTTTTCGCTGCCTTTAAAATGTAGACCGTACACTAAACCGCTCTTGGCCATCGCTTTTAAATCTCGTTCATTTAAATGTTCCATCTTAGCATGCCAAATGTCAATGTCTTTTTTCGGAGCAACCTCACACTGCACTTTATTCGCACGATCCTCACTTTTTCGCACGTAATACAAATTACCTCTTCGATCCGCGCGCAATATAACTTTGTCTTTTTCGTCTGTTACGACCGCTTCTGTTTTTCGAAACGTGACCTCGTATCCGTGATCAGTGGCTTTTGCTACCAACAACAAGTTCGTACGCAAATCCGCCACATAAAAAGCCTTTTCGAAATTTATCTCCCGATCACCATCATCCGCGTCAACTATCAATCGAACGTTACCGGTTCCTGTTATTCGCGTGCTCTGACTATTCGCCAGGGTCAACACTGTATTCACTTGTGTAAAACTCTCGAACGCATCCTTTTCATTACACATATGGCTAGTGCTCCCACTATCGATACACCACTCGGTACCTTCAACGCGACCGTACATTATCTCTTCGTTCGTAGTCGACATCGTTGATCCACTGACATGTTTCGTGGAATGTGATTCATTTTCATGATCCCCAAGCTGTCTGGCGCTTTGTTGTGATTTTGCTGGGATTCTAACATGACAGTCACGTATAAAATGACCCATACGACCACACCGATAACACACTGTTCTCCTTTTATTTATCGGTCCCGACTCGGCCGTTTCTGATTCTACTTTCGGTTTTGAATGATGATGATAATTTGGCTTCTTCGCGTACATCACACCTTGGCTACTGCCAGCCTCAACGGTTTTTCCCTCGTTTCGCTCGAATAATTTTACTTTCAAAACCTCCAACGAAGGAAGCTCGTCTCGTGATTCCATAGATTCTCGGAACATTTCGAAAGAATCTGGCAGACTACAAAGTAGCAACATTACCAGCATTTCCTCCGGTATGTCCAATCCCACCTCTCTTATTTTTTTCACC
Source organism: Ophion obscuratus (assembly GCA_964007375.1). NCBI lineage: Eukaryota > Metazoa > Arthropoda > Insecta > Hymenoptera > Ichneumonidae > Ophion > Ophion obscuratus. Next base: position 33,927,677 of record OZ023321.1, read on the forward strand.
GTGTCGGAAAACTCGGCAATGTATTTCCTTAGGTCATCACCGTCTCGCATGCGCTGCGTCACACATTTTTTTAACAACGACGCTTTTCGCGCCGGGCCTTTGGATTCGTACGTGGCTTTCAACTTTTCCCAAATATCCTTTGATGACTCCAGACCATCTAAAGCCCGCAATTCACCGGGACTGACTGCTAACAGAATATCCGCTTCCGCTTTTCCGTCATTATCTAACCATGACATAACCGCTGCCACGTCCGCTGGTTCCGGCTTGGGTACTACACCAGACACATAGCTCCATCGACCATTCTTTTTGAGGATGGCTCTCATATGGATCTTCCAGGTGTCATAATTATCTCCCGTTAAGGGATCAATTTTAAACGTAGCCGCCATTGCTAACACCTTCTTTCTCCCAACAAGTTTTTCACTTGCTCTGACTCGTTAAAAAAGTAAACTCATTTTTACTAGTACAGTTCGCGTATTCTGGACCCATAACCTATTGATAAAATGATAGGCCAGGATATACAAAAATGTGGTTTATTCGAGGAAGATGAAGGTTCGCCGTACAGAGTGGTTACAAGCACTGACTTCGCTGTGTTTATGCTCCCGTATTTATACCCGATGTTGTGATCTCGGACCTTCTCGAAAAACTCTCGTTCGAGACGTTTCCATGACCGTTAAATTCTCGATATATATAAGCTCATGTATTTCGCTTATTCTCAACAAGACAATATTTTTTTTCTTTCCGAAAGCCGTAACAGAATTTATTTATACACACAAGAAAATTCATAAAAATGTTGAATCCAGACAAATGTTATATAAATTATTACACATCATATTCACATATTATGATACGCTGCACAGATTCAGAATGATATCGAAATACCGGAATTAAGTCAATCTCTTTTCTTTTCGTTGCAGAAACGGTAACAAACCACATTTATTTATAAACGCGAGAAAAGACACAACACTCGTTTCATCGTTTCCGCCGCAGATCACGATAAATATTTTTTATACCGAGACACAATTATTTTTTTATTAATCACGACATTCGTTAGCCCGCACGGTCCGCACACGCTTTATTCCAACATGGATGACAATCCGATCCAAAATCTTAAAATAAAAAAATTAACAATTAAAAAATTATAATCGTGAATTATCAAGTAATTAGTGAATGAATATTAGAGTAAGTAAACAATGTACATTATAATGAGAATAAGTTAGTAGTTTTTACCAAGCCAGGTTGACAACGAGGCTTAAATGTACATTTACTTCAGCCACTTAAATATGATTCGCGGCGTGATAGACAAATTTATGCAACCCAACTTTTGGAACCGAGTTCTCTACAATTCAAAATACTTTTTTTTTAAAATGATTCTTTCAAGTTATTTTTATACTTTTAATGCAAACAAAACCATTACGAACTTGTACATTTTTTCTATATAATAATTATATAGAACAGTTATAAAGTGGAAGTTCAAAGATGGCATTAATTCAATTTTACCGCATTCAACTAAGTACACTTTAATATATTATATTTTCTACATTCCTCAGTTCCAACGTATACCCTTGCGGGTTCTTGCATGTTAGCTTTCCCAATCGAACCCTTTGCGATCACTGCCTACCCGCACTTCGCCAATCTAGCCTAACCTTTGTTGGCGTCTACAGCCGTCTTACACTACACTATACCACGTATTTGCCGAGGATACGGAGAAAGTGTGGTAAACTCGCACCGCGGTCTGGACGGCCTCCTATCCTTCTGATTCTCTGGTGCACAGATTTTCAGTGAACTATTAACACCAAGATCACAGAAGTATTGGCATTCCGTTCCCTGGTTGATGCGCCAGTCACTGCACAGCTAAGCAGTCACCGCTCCGAGTATTGGCTATGCACAACGCTGCTTAACTCGAAGTACCACCGGGCCCGAACCCCGACATCCCCCAGTGTCGGTTTGTACAATTTGACAATATTTTATTCCTATATTTCATTTTAAATTTAAACCTCACAAGGGGACCTTACAGGCTGTCACTCACGGATTTTGATAAGTCTGACAAGGGGGCCTTACAAGCTGTCACTCACGGATTTTGGTAAGTCTCAGATACATTGTAGAGGGACCTACCCTGAGTACCTGAGTAAAGGGATTTTATACAATACTCTTTAGTTTTCGAGAAGAAACGTTCGAAAGTTTAGCTCGTAGCTACCATACCGGTACGGTTGCACCTTTGTCTAACCAGCGGGCGTGGCCCAGCGGGTAAGGTTTCCGGTTCTAAAGCTCGAGGTCCAGGGTTCGAGTTCCGTGATGGCGTTTTTTTTTCTTCACAAAATATCATAAAAACTCGATGGATGATGCAAAACCGTCTAATTAGTAGTATCGAGTTTTATTAGCACAACTTTTTCACAAAGCTTTTTACAAAATATGACAATTTCCGCCTTATTTTCACATTCTCCCTTTCTTCATTCATTCGTCCCCTTCGTTCATCTCTTCTCCGCCATGCTCCTTACTCATCTTTCTGCATAATTCCTCTATTTCCCTAAAATACTCGCATATCCCTATTTGAATTTTTCCTCCCAGCATATTTATGATCTCCCCCTTTACTGCCAAATCATCCATTCCTTCCATCCACTCCTATGCTTTCTTCCTTGCTTTCTCTGATACTAACTCCCTACCTTTTTCACGTATCATTAGGTGTCCCGATGTCTCATATTCTTCTTTACATATCCTGCACCTCCAATCGTTTTCCCCTTTGTTTCCCGCCCTTCCTATGTTGCCACATCTTAGCCTTGCCCATATTTCCTTGTCTCGACCCTTTAATCCCTCATCTGGCCAATATTTCCATGGCATCTCGTCCTTTTCTATAATATATTTATACTTATCTTTATACGTCGATTTTCTAATTTTTTCTTCTTCCCTCCTTAAGTTTCCGTTTTTTAAGTTTTCCAGTCCCTCTTCTATCCTTTCGTCTATTTTTTCACTTCTTTTCGCTCCCTTATCATTGTTATTATATCTTCTATCTCCATATCTCTTAATACCTTCACCAGGTTTTTCCCCCATTTTGACGGGTCACCGTTTATTATCGCTCTAATTTCGTCTAGTAAACAAATTTTTGGCCACCTTGTCTCATCCATTCTGATCACTTCTCTAATGTATCTCGTCGCTCTTTCCCTTTTCACATATTCCATAGTAAGTAAGCACTCTTAGCTCTCTCCTCCACATATAAGTAGGCGTCGTTCTGTCCACTCCTAACGCCATCTTACATTACCTGCTCTGTATTTTTTCAAATACGCTTATTTCTCCTATTCCCCATATCTCCACTCCATACATTGCTCCTGCTTTTACGATTGAATCTAATAAATAGAGTCTCTCCTTCATCATATCTCTCCCCGCCCTCTTCCAAATTCCCCACACCATATTCGTTGCCTTTTGCGTTTTCCCTGTCACCTTTTTTCCATGTGCCCAAATTGAGTTTTTACACGTGAACCAATATCCGAGATATTTAAATTCCTTTACTGTTTGTAATTCTTCACCCTTAATTTCCCATTTTTCCTCCTTCTTAACTTTTCCTCCGTTACTGAAAATCATGATTTTTGTTTTCTTTGCATTTATTTCCATCTTATTTTCCTGCGCCCATCTCTCTAGATCCTTTATTATACTTTTCAACCCTTCAGAGATTGCAGAGACATGCAGAAGATGTCTCTGCAATCGCCGCTACATCTTCTGCATATTTTATTGCGAAAATCTTTTCCTTTCCTATCACAACTCCGCCCTCATTTTTCCTTTCCCACTTTTCCTCCAAATCATCTATGTATAAATCGAATAATACCGCACTAAACGCGCATCCTTGTCTTACCCCTTGTCTTGTTCTAAAACTCTCTGTGATTTTCCCTTGTGCTTGCACCTCTGCTCTTGTTTCCTTGTATATTTTCCTGATTGTATCCAACATTCTTCCTTCTATTCCCTTCTCTTTTAATTTTATAATCATTCTTTCCCTCCATACTCTATCAAATGCGGCTTTAAAGTCGACAAACACTACATACAACTTCCCTCCTTTTTTCTTTAGTTTCTTATTAATAACTGCATTCAACGTAAATATCTGGTTTCTCGTTCCTCTTCCTTTTCTGAAACCTGCCTGACTTTCCCTTAATTTTTTGTTCTTCTCTGTCCACTTGCCTAACCTCTCTGTCATCATTTTCGTTAACAATATATAACCCATATCCAATAATGATACTATAATTTTCTGCTTTGTCCTTTTCCTTTTCCTTGCATGCTGGCACGATTCTTGCCGTTTTCCACCCTTTCGCAATTTCTCCTCTGAGCCATATTTTATTTAATGCCTTTCTCATTTCTTCCCTTTGCGCCTTTGGTAGCGCCTTCAAAAACCCCGCACTAATTCCATCTTCCCCCGTCGCTTTTCTATTTCCCAATTTTTTTAACGCCCCTTCCATTTCTTTTTCATTGAATTCCTCATAGAATTCCCTTTTTTCTTCTCTTTCTTCTACACCTATTTTTCTTTCTTCTCTATCCCAAACCCTTTTTTCTTCCGCTCCCACTTCCTCTTCTTCTTCCTGTTTCTCCTCTCCGTTCAATAATTTTTCGAAATGTTTTTTCCATTGTTTCTTCGTTATTTTTCTACCTACTGTTCCCCTTCCCCTATTCCTATATGTATTAATTCCCTTCCACCAGTCTGGCATATTTTTCGGTTTTCCGACCTCTTCCCAAATTTTGTACCTCCATTTTTCTTTTGCCTCCTTATATGACTCTTTCAATTTCCTTCTTTCCTCTGCCAATTGTCGTTTTTTCTCCAGGCTTCTTTATTTCGTGAATGCTTTTAATTTTTCCCATATTACCCCTCTCTGCTCCTTGCACTCTTCATTAAACCATCTTGGCAGCTTTTTCACTCGTTTTGTTTTTTTTTCCATTTTTTTCTTAACCCGGCTTTTTCCGCTGCCCTTAGTATTTTTTCTTTTACACCCTCCCATTCTTCAGGTCGTCGCTCACTTATCAACCCGGCACCTGATCAGCACCGCCTCGCCTCGAGCGGTTGTCATTTCTTAGATGGGCTTTCCATACATATGCGCTCACTTGTCAACTCTTGCGAGCGAGCCGATCCGGTGATGCTACGGAGTTGACAAGTGAGTGCATATGTATGGAAAGTCCATATAAGAAATGACAGCCGCTCGAGGCGAGGCGGTGCCGATCAGGTGACGGGTTGATAAGTGAGCGACGACCTTTCTTCTCCTTTTTCGATTTCTTTTTCTTTTTCAATTTCCTCTATGAATCTTTTAGCCTTATCTTCTTTCCAGATCAACCTCATTTTTTCTTGATCATCTTCTTCCTCTTCTTTTTCCTCTCTTGCCATTTCCCTTCCCCCAATCGCAAACAAAATTGGCAGGTGATCGGATTCTATTCTGTCTACCACCTCCATCCATTTAATTTCTTTTGTTCCCCCCCTGTCTAATGCTATAACATAATCTATTACCGATCCACAGCATTCCTCTCCCCCCTCCCCCCCTACAAAAGTCACTTTGCACTCCTTGTCCCCTTTCACTCTTCCATTCATCACTTTCAATCTCAATTCCTCCCACAGCCCTAACAATCTTCTACCTTCCGCGTTTATTATTTTGTCTTGTGACTTTCTTATTTCCTCGTCTTTTTCGTCCATCCCCTCCTCATTTATTGCTTGCTCCACTCCTATTCTTGCATTCATATCCCCAACAATTATTACTCTCTTTTTTTCTTGCTTCATCCAGTATTATTTTTTCTGAGTCTTTTTCGATTTTTCTTATTTGACATTATTATATATCGTAATTATTGCCGTTTTTTTTCTATTCTATTATTGCTCAGTATCAGCCCTCATTTCCATTCATTTATCACCCAGCTTTCTTCAAATTTCTTTTTTATCCCGATTGCTTGTCCACCTTTCGCCCTTCCCTTCTTAACCCTTCTTTCCTTATACGCTGCTTTGAAATTCCAGATAAAATTAGCGCTCATGCTTGAACTTGCCTTTAACTCATCTTTTCTTTCCACCCACGTTTCCTGTAAGATCACCATATCCGCCTCATCTAAAAATTCCCACGCTTCGTCAATTTTAAATATTCCTGTAATATTCTATACTACTATCTTAAATTCCTTATTTTCATTCTCTTGTTCTTTCTTATTTCGCCTTCCTTCGCTCGTCTCCGCCGAATCTTCTCTCTTCTTTCTTCTTTCTCCCCAACGTCCTTATCGCTGTCCTCCCTGCTCGTTCCGAAAGGGCTGCCTCGATTCCTTCGCGTATCTTCAAATTTCGATGTCTCCTTTCCTCTCGTTCCATCTCCACCACGTATCTTCCATCCAGATTTTCATATATTTCACTTCCGCTTGTCTGCCGCCTCTCCTCTCGTTTTCCGCTACATCTCGGAGGCAATTTTGGATCTCTTTTTCCCTTCTTGATAGGTCGTCATTTATCCAAATGCCCGGACCTTTCAGTTCCTTTTTTTCCCTCATGATCTCCAATTTCTCTGTCCAGTTTTTAAATTTTAAGACCATCTCGCCCCTGCTCACATGTTTTGTAATTGTTTGTCTTCTTATCTCTTGCCTGCACCTTTCTTCTATCTTCTTCAGCACCGAGTATTTTTTATTCTTTTCACTCTCCCGGAATGAGACATTTATATTATTTCTTCTGGTTTCTCTTCTGTTTCTTTCTTCTTTCTATTCTCGTTCACCTATCGGCATCGGCTTCCTCCTCCCTATTTCCCTCTTTCTCTCGTTTTCAATAACACTCATGTGATTATTGTTTCCATCTGTCTTCCCCGTTCTTCTCTCTCTTCTCACTTCTTGCCAACCTCCTCTTCCGTGCAACTTCCCGTTTCCTTGGGGTTCCTCCTCACCTCCTCTTGACCTCTGGCTCCATCTATTCCATCCCCTCTTCGATCTGTTTCTGCAATCTTGCCCGATGCCACCCTGACTACCTTCAGCCTGCCGTTGCTATTCTCAGTATCCTTTCCCTTCGTTTCATCCTGTTCGTGTCCTTCCTTCCTACTTTCAAGCCCGCTGATAATCTTGAGCAACATGCTTCGCTCCTCCCCCCACTTCGTTTTGTCTCGTTCTGCCTCCTTCTTCATTTTCCTTATGGTGTCTTCGTATTCTTCTATTTTTCGTCGGCTTTCCTAGCACCCCTCGCATTCAACGTCCCCCTCCCTCTCATATTCTTCTTGAATTTGCTTTAATTCTTTCCTCCACCACTGTTTCATTTTTACTTCCATTTCTATCAAACTATTCCTTAACGTCCCTCTCATTCTTATTTCCGCTTCCTGAATTCCGCTCATCCAGTCGTACACGTCGTCGTTGTTTTCCCCTTTTTCTTGCCTCCCTTCCCCTTGCTCTTCTTCCTCTTCCCCGCAGTTATTATTATCGGTGCATTTACCTTTATTCGACGGCGGCGACTGTACCTCATTTGCTCCCTCTGGATTTCCAAGCGATCCGAAGAACTCCCTCACGTTTCTGTTCGTCTCTTTCTTCTTTGGGCGCCCTCTCTTCCTTTTCTCCGTCTCTCCAACTCCGCGCTCTACCTTATCGGTCGCTTCTGCCTGGAAGTACTCGCCTGCACCACTGCGCTGCTGCTGCTCATTTTCTCCTGCCCAGTTTCCGCTCTCATCCACCCCCCTCGCTCCTCTAACTGCTTTGTTCCTAACCTCCTCCTTTCTTGGCTGTTTTTTTTCCACATATCTCACCGCCCTCACTGATTCTCACCTCCTCCATTGTCCCTTTTTGTTCCTCCTCACCTGTCCTTTCTTTATGACCTTTTACTATCTCGTTTTCTCACTTTTCACCTCTCGGTTTCTTTCGATTCCACTCTCGGTCCTTACAACACGTGCACACTCAATACGATCCCAACTGGAAGTTCCAACCGTCTAATTATTTATTATTAATTTTTTTTTGATTTTTTTTATTCATTTTAAAAAATTTTACTTCCCATTTTTAAAAATTTTTTTTTTTTTTCACGCAGGAAAGAAAGAAAGGAAAAAATTATAACATCTCTCACAAGAAACTGCCTTTTATTATTTTTCATTACAATATGAATTTTAAAGTGGTCGGCCCGTAACTTCAAATACTCCAGCCGGGTTCGCTGGCTGCGTTCCTCGCGGTTTGCATCGAAGTTAATTGAGGAAAGACCGCCGTTTTTAAATGTGAATCAAGTATGATTTCCAATAACGCTGCTCAAAACTCCGTGCGCCTGCAAGGCCATAGCTTTTATACAATGTGCGCGTTGCTCTTTGGTCTTGTGTTTTGCATGCTTTTACGACAAATACCACCCGCAATATTGTACTGATGTAACAAGCGACCACAGTGATAACGAGTAAGAAAAACCTGTATATTGTAATGAAAAATAATAAACTACAGTTTCTTGTGAAAGATGTTATAATTTCTTCCTCCCTTTTTTCTCCGTAAAAAATAAAATAACAATAAGTAATTTAAAAAAATGGAAAGTAAAAAATTTAAAAAATAAATTAATAATTAAAAAATAAATAAAATAATAATAAATCATAAGACGGTTTTGCATCGTCCATCGAAGTTATTTATATTTTGTGAAAAAAAAACGCCATCACGGGACTCGAACCCTGGACCACGAGCTAAATTTTCGAACGTTTTCTCTCGGAAAGTATAGAGCGTTGTATAAAATCCCTTTACTGAGGTACTCAGGGTAGGTCCCGCTACAACATATCTGAGACTTATCAAAATCCGTGAGTGACAGTCTGTAAGGTCCCCTTATCAGATATGTTGTAGAGGGACCTACCATGTGTTTCCACCTCACATGAAAGGCAGTAAATATAATATTTTTGTTACCAAAGTTAATAAATGAATTTTAAACTAAATTAGTTAATTTTAAAAACAATTTTGACGTATTTAGAAATTATTTGTTGCCAGAAAAGAAACATGATTCTTTTTAAAAGTGGGGGGAACTCTTCAAGACATTTTTCAAAGTTGAATATTCTTCAAAATAAAATATAATACGAAGGGGGAAAAATTGAAAACATCAACTAGAGTTTTTAAGTTTTTAAAATAAGGATGATGAATTTAAAAAAGATAAACTTATGTAAAATAAGGATAATGAATAAAGAAAAGATAAAGTGTTCTAGAGCCCTGATGGGGATACAATTGAAGTCTAGTTTAATAATAATATTAGTTATTATTCGATGAAATGGCAAAAAATCTACATTTGTAGCTGACTGTTAGAAGAGTTCGAACGTTTGTTAGATCAGCCTATCGTTAGAAAAAAGAAAGAAATTACCGTGGAGTTAACGCCACCATTTTTAATTGAATGGTAATTGACATTCTTTGGAGGGTCGTTCGATCCGGAATCGTTTGTAAGCGACGAATATTCAAATTTAAACCTTTGTTAGATAATCGTTTCTGAAAAAAGGCAAATACCATAACCCTGATGGAAATCCGCTTATTGGAATTCGTCAGATTTTAACAAAAAATGTCAGATTTGATAATATTCCGTCAACTTTCAATGAGAAATAATGTCAGAATATGTCATTTATACGACAGAATCTGTCATATTATTTCGAGATTTGACATTTTCTGTGAGAAGTTCATGATTTCTGACCGGAAATTGGAACATGCTTTACAGAATCTGTCATATTTTATCAGAAAAGTAATGTTATAATTCAGTAATTTCTGTCAGAATCTTACATAATATGTCATATAATGTCGTAAGAGTTTTCCATTTTATGTGAGATTTTCGTCATTTAATGTCATTTTTTGATGGAATAAAATGGAATTCTTCAACATTTATAAAATATTATGACCGAATATGTCAAATTATATCATTCTTTCTTATTTTTTGTGAGATTTTCGTCATTAAATGTCATTATTTAATGGAATGAAATGGAATTCTTTAACATTCATGAAATATTATGACCGAATCTGTCAAATTATATCATTCTTTTTTATTTTTTGTCATATAATGACCGAACTTGTTAACTTTTGACATTTTGCATTATAAATATATGATATATTCTGAAGAATTTTGACATTTAATTATCGATTCTGATAATAAATTGTCAGAATTCGTCAATATTTGATGGAATTTACATATAATTTTCTAAATTTTAATGACATTTTCCGACACAATGATGACAGAAAGTATCAAATTCTGTGATTTAATGACAGCTGAAATCTGTCAAACTTCAATAAAAATGTGACAACAAATTACGATAAAAATTATCGTTTTCTATAATTTTTTGACATTTTCTGTTATTTTTTTCGATGCAACAATATGTCAAAAAATGGAAAACTGATTTATCATTTTTTGTTAAAAGATGACATTTTCCGACATAAAGATGACAGAAAGTATCAAATTCTGTAATTTCGTGACAGCTAAAATCTGTCAGAATTCAACAAAAATGTGACAACAAATTATGATAAAAATGATCGTTTTCTATCATTTTTTGACATTTTCTGTCATTTTTTTCGATGCAACAATATGTCAAAAAATGGAAAACTTATTTATCATTTTTTGTTAAAAGATGACATTTTCCGACATAAAGATGACAGAAAGTATCAAACTCTGTGATTTAATGACAGCTGAAATCTGTTAGAATTCAACAAAAATGTGACAACAAATTATGATAAAAATTATCGTTTTCTATCATTTTTTGTCATTTTCTGTCATTCTTATCGATGCAACAATATGGCAAAAAATGGAAAATTAATTTTATCATTTTTTGTTAAAAGATGACATTTTCTGACAAAAAGATGACAGAAAGTATTGAATTCTGTGATTTTATGACATTCCGTAAAGTTAACATAATATGTGAGGTTCTGTCCGATTTTCATAGATTATTTCCGACAGAATCTATCAAAATATGTACGATTCCATCAAATTATGTTAGAATCTATTCATTTTCACCGTTTCTGACATTTTTTAACAGATTTCAACATTATTTGTCGAATTCCAATAAACGGATTTCCATCAGGGAAGTAGTACGTTTTTTACGCATCGTCACATTACCTGATAGAGTTACCGTCGACACATTCATTACTGCGGTATTTTTACACAATAAATGACTTAATCGGCATGAAATCGTTTCTAGGTGACGATTACTTTAATTGGAACGTTAGTTAGATAAGGTTTCTAAATATAAAGGTATGTTTTCCACGCATCGTCATATTACCCGATGAAATGATGGTGCCCGCATACTGGACGCGATTTGCGATGAGCGATATCCAATGGCCGTTTCACTTTCCTAGGGGGATTCCTGAACGGCTTAGTTCCCATTGAATATCACTCATCGCAAATCGCGTGAAGTATGCTGGTACCATCTTTTCATGAGGTAATATGACGATACGTGGAGAACTTGCCACGTATGACATTTACCTTCATAGTCAGAAACGTTTTAATTTGAACATTCATCATCTACAAACGATTCCGGATCGAATGACCCCCCAAACACAGTCAATGGCGAAACGAATATAAATGGTGGTGCCAACTTCACGGTTATAACTTATTTCAATTTTGTAAGTAAAGGATGATGTAACGAACGTTCGAATTGTTCGCCTATAAACGATTTACAAATGATTGCAACAAAGAATTCGAATGTCGTGGTGCTAACTTCACCAAGGTCTTTTTCGCATGATTCTCGATGCAGCAGGAACTTTTGTTACGGCTTCTTCCCGTTTGACAGACTGACGAAAGCTTGGTTTCTGTCTTCCTCTTTCACTACTGTGTTCACGGTTGACTGGTAAAGTTTTTTTTTCACAAGCGGAACGAGTCTCCGGCCGAACCTGAGTCGTTTTCGTTCATTTTATCCGACATCTATGACCTGATCGCGCTCCGAATGTCTCAAATTCCAATGCGTATTATTTTTTTTCTGATTTTATTTCTCGCTTCCATCTGGAGGATGATCGTCGGTGTTGTTTACGCGTGCGTGTCGTATTGTTAACGAGAATTCGCACATGATGTAGTGAGACAAAACTCCCGGTTCTGAGAGATATTAACAAACGTGTTTGCAATGTGATATTTTAATGAGAATGAGAAGTTCATGTTTTGCTGACAATTACTTGCGTTACGTCGCATCATCGTTGTTACTATCATTATTACAAACAACGTTGTTGAGTCGTCGTACTCGGTGTTGTATAGTACAGGAATGATATCTCCGTCTAAGGTCAACCATCAGCAGCACAAGCAAGCGTCACGGGATAACTCGGACATCCACTTTCGTATGTCTCCATTTCTCCATGTTTTTTCCCCGGAATACACAATGGCTCGTATGAACTTGTACAGCTCGGTATACACTAGTATCGAGTAGTACCACCTTTTACTATACACATACATAACTTGCCATATTCTATCTCATTCTCTATGCTGCAAACGCGCATTCGTTGTACCTCTGCATGTGTATGCGCAGGAAAGTACACATTCTACCGTATCTGCGATATTCTATGAATTTCAAATATATATTTATTAACGTAAGAAAAACTCGAGCAATTGCAAATTCTTGCTTCAAAACATCATTGAGGCGCTCCTAGGGAGCCCAATGAATTTTCCATTTTCCATCGGTTTGGTGTACGATCGTTATAACGAAGAGTACAGAGACATGTTCCAAAATTTGAGTTTCTGCTTTTGAACAAAAGTCAATTATTTCTTCGGTTTTTCATATGTGAAAGTATGGTATACGAGTATTGTATATGAGTTTCTGCTTTTGAACAAAAGTCAACTATTTCTTTGGTTTTTAATATGTGAAAGTATTGTATATCACTTGAGAATTGGTTTTTCTTAATCTTGTTCCTCATATTGGTCGTAACTGAGCTTGAGGATCATCTTGTCGAACATAATTTTGGAGCAAAAAATTTGCCTATGCTTTGGAAGAATTGTACAGATAGTAAAATTCGTTTCAGCTAAATCTGAGCCAAACATTCTAATAGCACATTTCTTCATTTTATTATTAAGATTCCTAGAACGAGATATTTATTTATTAAAAAATACTTTAGTTATCACAAAAAAATCCAAAAGAACAATGTAAACAGTCATAATTTTCTCTTTTTATGTGCAGATGTTCGTTTGCAGAGAGGTCGTAAACCTCTTGAGAAAAAGTCTTTTTATCTCGATATAAAGAATCATAGGTTATTAGCAAGCTTGGAAGAAAAAATCAAGGATTTGGGCGGGGTAAGTGAAAAGAACATGATTACTTTTTATCTTTATTTGAACTTTCACAACCTCGCATATATTACATGAAGTCTAGTCGCGAAAAATTTCTGCATATCCCGTCTTTCTCGGCAGTCGACGGAATGTGCGTGTATTGATTGGTTAACGAGGTATCCCGAATGTATATTTCGATAGCTTCCATATTCTCGCTTTTCCCGCCAATTCGTGTTTTGGTTATGGCCCCTCCATCCCTCCGTGCACATACATATGTCTATAGACACCGTACACGGTAACACATCCATTTATTTGGTTTGTGTTCAGATATTTCACGTTGGATATTCACACCGCCTTCACTTCCTTTAACTTTGACAAATTAACAACATGCCGCACCATTTAAGATATTGCAAAATGATACAAAATGTAGAAAGTTTTGAGAAAGTATTGAGTAGTACAGAAGAGCGAGTGAAACCTTCAAACTTACGGAGCATCGGGTAGCGTGGCATCTAATCGCGGCCGGGGCCTCCCCACCTTGCTCTCAAAAGCGCTTCTCGTCTCTCTCTCTCTCTCTCTCTCTCTCTGTCGTTCTCACACGAACACTCGCTCTCTCTCCCTTGTTTTACTGGTTCTCTGTTTCTCTCGTTTGTGTTGCTACGTTATGAGGTTTCTCGCTTCCGGCATCTCGTTCGAGTCCAAAAAATCGCGTCCAAATATTGCTCACTAAAGGGCTAGCTGAAAATAAGGAAAAAGACGAATGTTCTGTTGACAAACAATTTGAGTAAATGTTCCGTGAGGATGGAGTAGGGATCGACAAAAGTAGAGTGGGAGAGCAGTAGGGAAGCGAATGAGACGCCATCTTGAGGATATCACTCAAAGTACATTATCGTGCAATTTCTTATCGCCCGTCACTATGGCTTTTCAAAACACACATGTGACGAGAGTAGGGAGGAAAATTGTTTAATTGAATATCATGCGAAAAAAATAGATCGCGAGAGCTTAACCGTAAAGCGTAATATCGATGAAAAATTATTGCATATGGAATATTGAGCGCCGCCACCAGGCTTAAATTCCAAGCTGTTAACGGCGAATGGCCATTTTGTGCGTGACAGTTCGCGATGAACGAGAGTTTTCTTGCGTCCTCTCTCTTTCTCTGTCTCCGTCTTTCTCACTCTATCTCTCCCTCTCTCTCTCTCTCTCTCTCTCTCTCTCTCTCTCTCTCTCTTCATCGTGAATGAAGAAACTTTTTGTTTCGTTGTTGAACTCTGAGAATTTTGGGAAAGGTTGAGACGATATAGTGCTCATCTCGACAAATAGTAATTGACAATTTTCGGTACGATGGGGTTACGTAAACGTTAGACGAAAACGTTGGTTTTGACGCAACAAAAGTGTAGACCGAATGACCGGACGGGCGATGCGAGCTCTTCATGACTGGAAGTGTTTTGTGCAAAAAAAACGGTAAAAAGTATGTGTTCTTTTGGTTCATCATTCGCAGTGTTGGGCAGTGGAGAATCTGAATCTTGCATTAAAAAATTGGAACCTTCCGCGAATACATTCGTTAGTGAGTTCAGTGGTGTATTATTCGTATAACTTTTTTTCAAATCGTTTTGATGAATTCATTTACTTCGCCAGTGTTTCATGGCTAGGTAATCTTTCGTTTATTGTTATTATTCGACTCTGTCTCCCTGGTTGAGACTTGCTTTTCTGTCTCTGCCTTCCCCCACTCTCCCCCCCTCCCTCTCTCTCTCTCTCTCTCTCTCTCTCTCTCTCTCTCTCTCTCCCTCCCTCTCTCTCCTGTCTTTTTCCTCTCGTTCTTTCTCGATATTCTCATGTTTGCAGTTCTACGAATCCTTCGTGTAGGCGTGTATATTTAGAATGCATACGCTTTTCCAACTATTGCAACAGTTTATCCATGTATATGTGTAATCTCCTCATGAATAATTAAGAAATGAAATATTTGCTTCATTGTTTGTCCAGAAGGATGGTAAATTAAGCTATGCTTGTTCCATTTGATTTACATGTCAAATATTCAATGGCAAACGAATCCCACCTACAAGACCAATCACCAACAAGTTTTATCATCATATTTATATATTGATTCTTATAATGCATTACCGGTTAAAAAAATAGCGAGAACGGAACGGATTACATGCAACGTGAAAATTACACATATTGGTTCCATGCAAAAGTTTGTCCCCTTTTTGCAACGCCATCTAGTGCCAAAAATGGGATTAACTTTTTCATCAACCCAATCTGTACAAAGTAAATGCAAGCGTTAGTTCCTTTATCGATTTGTCGTTGAATAAGAAAGTTGTTCTTGTTTTTCTTTTAGGAAATAGAGTTGTTTTTAGTAAAAAGTATTACACTTGTCGTGAGCGACCGTGCGGATAAGTTAGAACAAAACTGCGATAAAAAAAAATGGGGTTACGGCAGTGGAGAGAGCGGGGGACTTCCCTCGCTGAAAAGTATGGACGTCCGAACGCCGATATCAACACCTACCACACCTTATGGTGCTGAATATCCACTTGTCAATTCAACAAACATAAGAAGTCAAACTGCCCAGAGAACGGTGAGAAAGAAAAATCTGTCATTGCAGTAACCTATCAGTATTTTGGAAGCAAAAAAAAAATTTCCTTCACACGTCAATACGACATTGAACTGAAATATTGATCGTATACTTCTCATTTAGTTCGATCTTAATGCTTTTCATTGGAAGGGGAGGCTTTGAAAATGTTGAAATTGATGATTCAATCTATAAATGAATTTTAACAGAAATCACGAGCGGATGCAATGTTGGAACGTGCTCTGACACAGCCGCAACAGTGTTCCGTAGATCCGCTCAATAACGCCCTAAACTGGGGCATACCAATTTGGGCTACCAAGAGACTGCAAGCCTGGCTCGAGAAGATTTACGAATCACTCCAGGAGAACAATAACTCGAAGCGCAAAACGGATCAGTTGAACACCGAGAAAAATCTCAAAGTAAAGCACCTCAAGAATTCGTACATAAAGTTTGAATCCTTCAAGAGGTTAGTCAAATGAAAACAAAGAATCAGAAGCAATGCAGATCTCTGTCGAAACGTTCATAATGCTGATTCTTGCTTTTTTCTATGTCCCATTCAGAGATACTCGGCCTGTGTTTATAGAACTGCCCGTGTGGCCAAAATTAAATTTTGACAGCATTTCTGGCACTTGCCCTTTTGACACACGAGTACGAGAGAAGAAAGTGTGCAAAGAACCGAGTGATTCCTTGAACAATCAAAAGGTAGCCTTTTGATCATTTACTACTGTATTAATACACGAATAAGTAGATTTTTGCAATAGTCGAATAGCTGCTGCACTGGAAAACTCTTAAATTGCCAAATTGGCATGTGACTTCCTGGTTGTTTTCTTCTTTAGATGAAAAGAATTTATGTTTCTTCTTATGAATTGAATTATTAACGTTTTTTCTTTCATCCCCACGTGAGTGACACATGTATAGAAGTACAGAATGCACCGCAACAATGCTATGATTGAATAAAATGTTTTTTTCTTTTGTAAATAGGGCAAAGAAATGATCCGTCGGCCACGAGCGACAGCGACACGTGCTCGAAGGACAGAACAGCTAACTGCCGGTTACTGCGAAATTTGTCGAATCAATTATCGCGATTTGTCAAAGCATTTGCAGAGCGACAAGCACCTCGCCTTTGTCCGCAACGATGATAACTTTTTATCGCTCGACAAGCTCATCAATTCAGGAGCAAGTGTCGAGGCTTTCCTCAGGGCAAACGAAGTCGGGTATGTAGCAAAACAAAAGTCACGGCGACTAAACAATAAGGGCATATGACATGGATTAAAATCATCTAGCTGTCGCGCCGGGTCTCACATTGGGAACAAATTATTTTTGCACTTCAGAATGAAACCGTTGCCATCCCTATTACATTTTGTTATTTCAAAATGTAACGGACAGCTTTTGTAGAAATGTGTATGGTGATACGGTACAAGTTCTTTTGATAACTGTATTCTTGAAATGTTTGAAGTGGATCAAAGAAGCTGATGCAGATTATAAGATTGGCCGGGGGAGGGGGGCGACAAAATCATTGATATATGCAGGAAAACAGACAAGAATATAACGACATGTTAAAATATTGGGAGCGACGTCGAATTGAAATAGAAGTCTCGGACACAGTTGGCAATAACTTAAAAAATTACGAGTTGTTGAAGTAATGAACGAAAACGTATGTTTAAAAGAATAATATATTTTTTTCTTCCACGACAGACAGAACTGCAACATATTTCCTGATGGAGATAAATCCCTTCACAGCGTCGATCTCAACGACGGCCAGGTGAAAAAAACCGCTACAGCGGATTTGTCGAATTTCTGCGTCGACGATATTAAGATGGTCCAGTGCAACGGTGCTCGACGAAATCTCAATTTGAAATTGAGTTCTCCCCACAATTTACGCACACGTTCGAAAAAAGAAAGCGGACATTCGTTGCGTTCCAAAGGTAGTCCGTGGCACGAAGTTCAGGACAAGAATGGCAAATTTTACGACAAGTTCGAGGGTTTTACAATAAAGAAACGGTCCAAGGGCACGATATGGATCGAAGAAGATGAGGGTGCAGTGAAGAAATGTCCGAGAATCGACGATATCAGGGAAATAGATGGTATCGGGAATGCCGTCGCGAAAGCATCGTTCACCGAGGAGAAGACGATTTACACGCGCGAGAGCAAAGACCTGCGGGACCAAATTAGAAAGAGCGAATCATTGGAGGAGTGTATTTTGCCAAAACTCGAAAGGAACGATTTGACGGTAGGCAGTGACAATGTAGATGACAATAGCAGGATAGTCAATATACCGCATTTGGAGAAAGAGACGCGAGTGAACGACGAGATCGGTAGAAGAAACGGTGCGGGAAAGGTGGATGATGTGGGAGGAACCAACGACGAGTGTACACACGTTTTCAACGGCTACGAGCGTGTCGATGCGCCCGAAAGTTGTCCGGCATCTCAGCTACCCGGTAATTCAAACACTAACGAGGCGACGACACCGCTCAATGACAAATCACACGTGCGCGAAAACACGAATATCGAGAATGAGAAGAGGGAGTTGGAGACGGTTTGCAACGGGCTCGAGAGTAAGACGGAAAAAGCGGGAGAAGAGTTGAGGAAAGGGAGGCAGGATGATAAGCCGAAAGGAAGTAAAGTTTCTAAAAGGAGCGGTCGCGGCTTTCGCGGTCGGCCGAGGCTTTCCGTCGAGGAGCGTCTTATAGAGGATAATCGAGCTTATTACAAGGTCGAGGTGTTGGGCAATAAGTTACGCTCGAGCACGGGTCCATGGAGCGTGAGTACGACAACGAACAATGCTACAGCGAAGACGAACGCACTTTTGAACCAAGGGACGACGATGGAACCGCTTACGAACCAAGTACCCGATGTCACAATCGCGAATGACGAGGCGTCTAGCGAAAAACCCGTTGTCGTGCGTTTCAAGCGCGTTCGAAGATCAGAATTGTCATTGTTGAGCGACGAGGCCGAGTCGTTTATGTTCGGCGAGCCGAGAAGGGACGACGAGACGAGCGAGACAAGTGACGCCGATCAGAGCAGTGTTATGCCAAGAGACACGGAGAGCGAATGGGACTTGAGTAATGTAAGTGGAGCGGGTACGTTACCAAGTTCGACGAAAAATTCTACATCGTCGTTGAAGCAAGAAGTCGTTGAGGATGATGCGCAGGATTGCATGTACACGGGGAGAGCGAAAAAGCGAAGGAGGACTACCCATACCGAAGCGTTGATAAAGGACAATGAAAATTATTACAAATTTGAGACACCAGGCAGTAGATTAAGGTTCCAGAGCCCGTTCGGGGGCATCAAGGAACAAGCCGGGAGCGTCAATAAACCGCACCAGTTGCAGGAAACGCAAGGAACAGAGATGACAAATGCCGGCGGAGGAGCGGAAAAGCTTTATCCGTCCAAGCCATCGCCGGAGGTTGAGAAGATGCAATTTTCATTCGAGGCTGTGCCACGTTCGGAACCATGGTATCAGACTTATCAGAGACAGGACGAGGGAGCAGAATTTTGGCATTATTTCAGCGAGGCCGACGAGCGTAAACCATTCCTTTTGCCATACGAGATTGAAAATTTCCACGAGAGAATAGCGAAATTTTGTCAGAAGAGCGACACGCGAAGAAAAACTCGTGGCCGAGGACGTAACGGTTTGGGTAGATCGCCACGCAAGAGTCCACGCTGCCACGCCTCGACCTTAGCGATCATGTCAACGATAATACGTAAACGGGAACAACAACAGCAACCAACAACGAATCTCAGTGTCATCGAGGAGAGTCCGCCACGGTCTAGCGGCAAAATTTGCCACGATACGGGAACCCCCGAGCCGAAGCAGCATCAAGAACAAGAGGCGCGCGTACACGTAAAATCCAACACCGACCTTGAATTGCGGGAAATCGCTAATAGCATAGACGCGATGTTCAGCGCCCAAGCTCTGCCCGATTCTGACGATTCGTTCGAGGCTGTGCTGCTTCAGCTCGCGCAAGAAACGAACGCCGAAGGTCCGAAGCTACAGCCTGGACCACCGCCCGATCTTCTCGATCTACTTGACAATTGTCACGAGTACTTCAACTGCCTGGAGAATTCGTCTTGTGCGAGTTCGGAATGTGGCGAAATTCAAGGCAACGTCGAATCGCCTCTGAAGCGCCGGAAAAAACGAAAAAATCGCACGGGCTGGCCCGGTATAAAAATGAAAAAGAAGATGCAAGCTAAACAACTGATCGACGCTTACGTCGCGAGGGAAAGATTGGCGGCGAAGAAAGTAAACGAGAAGACGATTTGCGCGCAAACGGCCGAGAATCGGGACGAGGTTTCGAAAAGTTTCCAAGACGATACGACGGAGGGGGGAACGCCAGTGGAGAAGTCTGACAGAGAGAAGCGCGAGAACAACGGCGAAACGCTTCTTCAACCCCAGGATAGCTCGAGAAAGGCGGAACAAACATTGATCGATGAGGTCGTCTCGGTGAGGAGTGACCTCGACGAGGTACATACACAAGGCGTTGAACACGAAAACTCGAGAGAAAACGAGGATTGCGTTATTCCGCCACCGCTGCAGTGCGAAACTATCAGCGGTAGTGAAAACCCTCGTTTGCTGTACAACGACGATATATTGACGCGAAAAAGCTCCACGCTGAAGAATAGCGAGATCAATTCTGTGACGAACGACGAGAATCACTGTCGCACGGATGCAAACAGCGCCGTGTCGACGAGGCAGCTCGGTTCGAAAGTATCCACGCGAAAGCGTCCTCGGGTTCACGAAATGTCGTCCGAGATCATTGATTCTCGACAAGAGATCGAAAACAATGACAATTTGTACATAAATAATGTTAATTCGACCATTATATCGAGAAAAAATTATCCGACCAATGGAATATCCAAGGGGCGTCCGACTAGGGATAATACAGCGCTCACGACGGAGAGTCACGATACCGAGCACATTATCGATCATCACGATCCAGCAACGTGCCAAAAGGACTCTTCACTGACGAAAAAAGCCATGAGAACGAGGAAACGTCAGCGTCGCGGTACACTCAGAAACGAGGTTGATTATGAGGATGAAAATTGTAAAACGGATACTTACGTCAATAGCATAAAGACGAGTAAAACGGACCATTTGCGGGGGGGTGTAAAGAGGCGTAACAACGAAGCCGTTGCGTCCGAGACATTAGATTCCGATATAGAGTGCGCCCTTGGTGAACGGGTCAGTCCCTCATTATTGCCAACTGCCGAATTACAGAATCGACGTTCGAGCATGGAATTTCAACCGGTCGTTAGAATGATGAAAATCGAGGATCAGGTTGAAATGGATCATAGTATTTTGTCGGTTACGGTAGCGAGTAATCGACGTTTGAGAAGCTCGAGCTCACCGCGATCCAACGTTCAACCGACTGCCAAACGTTACAAAAGGTCGAAGGGTCCCATCGGACGATGGATCAAGAACAGTTGAAATTGTCCGTAGTAACAATTTCATTTTTTCGCCATTATGTTCTCGTATGATCGTCCTAATGATCAATGTTGGAACCAGCGTGATTACTTATCTTTTTTTTTCTTCAAAGTAACTATGAAAATGTGAAATTGAATGGTTCGTCTCGCACGAACCGTATTCTCATCCTTGTACAAACAAAGAGAAATGGTATTTGTGTAACGTAGCCTAGTATTTAACACCATTGACATATAAATTTTAGTAGACATATTATCATTCTTATTGTACTAAGAAGAGAGGAGAAGAAAAGGAAACGTTTATGGCCAGTCATCCATTGCTCTAAAGACGATTGGCGACCAAAATCACCGAATAACACAGTTTGTACATAGTCTGGTGACGCGGTTATTATATTTGTGTTCTTGGACAGAACAAATATCAATTAACTATCCGAAAGCGTTCTGTTTTTCTTGTGACTATACTTTTCTCTACTTCACCTGCATCCAACGGAAATGGAAAATCATCTCTCGATTTTCATTGCCACGAGTATTGTTCCCGGCCACACACACACACAGACACACGCGCGCGCGCGCGTATGTATTCATATGTATGTATATGTTTGTAGGCATACGGAAATATTTGGTCAAAAGAGACTTGAACGAAGCGATAAAATATTCCTTACATTTATTCTATAATTCGTAGAGTACGCAAGACTGCATACAGCTTTATGAAGATTTATTAATCCTTTTCATTCTCCACAGCGTAAGCTGTTTCGTTGTACATGTTATAATATTCGAAAGAGCAGCGATAAACGATTGGAGTCCTACGAGGAACAAGTACCTCAAAACAACGCTTGTATTCGAACATCCAACCAACAAACAAGTTGTACATTCTCCGTCTCTTTCTCGCTCTCACTTCCCCTGCATCCCTGTTTCGTACTTCCGAGATCGTTGATGAAGAGAGGAGAATGACAAAAAGATAAATAATTAAAAATCCGAATTTTCGATACGAGTGTGGTTTTTATATTCTTTATTCCGTACTTGAATGTTTTTCCAAAATAAAAAAAAGACGTGTATTTTAGGCCAGTAATCGTAGAATTTGGAGCGGGAAAAAAATTGATATTAATGAGAAAAAGTATGACTAGTTTTCACATCACGAACAACTTTATTATAGGAATATTGAGTATGTCTGTTCAATCTAAGCCTTCGCGTTTCCTGAATGCGGCCTTGAGTGCTGCCATTTTTTCTTTCTTTCGCAGCATGTTTGAAGATTTTTTGGCAAGTAACAAACGCTCTTGATTTTCGATGGAGTCTGTACCATTTATCATGTTATCGAGTTTCGTTATCAATCTTTCTCTCGCACGTTTTTTGTTTTCCCATAAACTTCGGGTCTCGTGGCACTTAACGACTATATTCGTTGGTTTGTGCTTCAGGACTACAGCGTTGTTAGTTTTCGCTGTAGCTTGTCCGCCTGGCCCGTCTCCTCGTACAAACTGCTCAATTAGATCGCTCTCTTCGAGATTTGGCACTTTCGAATAATCCAAGCGAGATTTTGTGCTTTTGCGACATGACTGTACAGCGATTATGTTGCATAGATCCTGGCCATTTGGAGGAACGATATTATGCCTCTTCAGAATTTGCTTGTGGAGCAAATTCGTATAGTTACATGTGTGGGAGCTAACAGTTTGAAACAGACAAGACTGCGACACCAAGATTAGAGGTAACTTTGTAAGAAAAGTTTGATGATACATTTTTGTTTCTACTACTAAACAACTCGTCGACTGTCTAATGCTTTCTGGCCTTTCTGAAAAAGCAAGATGAACCATCAGTTTAGTATGTATGCAAGTATTTACTTATTTATCGCATTATCCAAGCCTCCCCCAATTTGCGTTTCAAGTAAAAGTAGCCTGCAAACACAAAAGAGGCTGGCTTGGTAAAAAGTACTGTTTTAATACACTCTAAGCAATAGCAAAATCATGAAAAATGCCGGCAATGAGCATTGAAAATAAACGTGGTAGAGGTGAAATGTTTGATAAATATGTAGGAATTAAACTTAATTTTTACCTGAATGCAAAACTCTATTGCTTTAACATCATCCAAGTTCTGGTTCTCCAAAAAACTCTTCTTGATTCTGTATTTAAAATACTTCTTGTCTGTGAACTGGAGGTTCTGTCCGTATCTCAGCAAATCCTTATATAATCTTAGAACCCTTGTTTTCATCTTACTACCTTGAATAAAAAAAAATCATTTGAAATGGTTCATATTTGATAAATGTTTTTTCTTCTAGAAGTTACAAAAACAAGATACCAAATTCCATAGAAATGTTGCTTTAATTTATTTGTAATGGGCACCTTGATTCGAGCATTTTTATGAATTACTGAATAGTACCAAATTCCCGAAGAGCATTTAATACGAAGAAATCCGATGAAGAATAACTATTATCTGCGCTTTTAGTGAAATGTGAAATCCTCAAAGGAGTATATCCTCTCGGGAATTTGGTCCGACCACAACGAGTTCGAAATAATCTTTCCACCAAATCACCTTCCAGTCGTTTATGACCACTGATGAAGCAGAAATTGCAGGTCTTCCGAATCAATAAATATTTTGCTCTCGTTGGTTATTCCAGCAAGCACTTTCGCTGGATTAAGGTAAATAATGCCTATCGTCAAGCGCACTTTCAATCATCTTTATACATGTAAAAACGTGAGCTGTCTCAGGCAACAAGTGTTGAAACTGATAGGTAAGGTTATCATTTCGCACTATATTTAGGATTTATATTATTGACAATTCGTACTTATAACTATTCCAGCAAGTGAACTTTCAAGCACCAAATATGAATCCCTTCTTCAAATACCTGTAGTTTAAATGAAAATACGATGTAACAGTTGAAGCATAATAAATTCGGTCCCAACTTAACGAATTCGTTCGGCCAAAGAACAGATATTACATGGAACAACACGGCTTATGGGACGATTTGGCAAGGTTTCTTGGGGGAGTTTCGTAGTTAATCCCCCAACCACCTAAAGCGCTGCCTGTGTCGATGTGCACGCAGACATCCGCAGGCGCGCTTGGCTCCACCCAGCTCCACCTCTTCCTACGCTCGAGCCAACTACGGTTGAGGTGATTTCGCGTCTCGCTCGCTCTCTTGCAGATTCCAATGTTAACAGCAGCAACGGTCGAGCGGTCTAAGGCACGTGCTCGTTCTGCCGGGGAGCCCCGGCTTTAAATCGATCTGTTTTCGCTCCTTTCCATCTCACCCGTTCCATCTCTTTTTAGCATGTCCTCAGCGATTTCTTCCAAGGAACGTACTACGCGGTACAGAAATCTGTTGCTACTTTGCTTACATCTGTCAGAAATTTGACCGGCGTCGGACGTATTCGTGATTATTAATACTGAATATCAATCGAACTAGTTAATTAATCGTGTATTCGTATATTTCGCACTTTTCTGTTAGACTCTTTGCCCACGGAAAATTGGCTGTTTAAAATTGTTTGTGAGTTGCAACATTGTTAATGATGCTATCGTGCAGCAGATGTGCCTATAATGGATGCAAAAATGTTCCTAAGACGAGTCCGTGGGTTTTGAAGCCAAAAGGCATATTTTCTTTATTAAAGAAAATATAATTGATAAATGATTTTAGTCCAAATTATAAGCACATAAAAGAGCAACATTGCAATAACCTTTTTTTTAAATGTCATTAAAAAATTTGGGATATTCAGCCGGTGGGACCTGGCTGCCGGTGACCCCTCGGAAAAAAGGTGGACACGATTACTCGAAAACTAATGCACCAATCTTATTGAAATTTTGCACACTTCTTCAAAATAGCATTGACTAGTGATTGAGCGACGGTTTTTTTTTCGATTACAACTAATTTTACAAGACTATGCGTAGCGTAAATTGTACCAAAAATTGAACTATTTTGCATCTAACTCTGCCGAATATCTAAATTTAATTTTTTTAAATGCTTCATTCAATCACTAGTCAATGCTATTTTGAAGAAGTGTGCAAAATTTCAATAAGATCGATGCGATAGTTTTTGAGAAATCGTGTCCACCGTTTTTTAGGGGTCTCCGGACACCAGGTCCCACTGGCTGGGTTTGTGTGCTGGTTTTGGTTGAATTGGTTTAGGTTATATAGATATACCTGCAGGGATAAGCGCGGCACGCTAGCCACCAGTGAAGTCGGAGGAGTGGAGATATCGATCGGTCGTGGCGAGCGATATAGATATACTCGTGCGGGCTAAAAAATAAACTTTAAAACTCGATTTCTATTGGAACGCGCCAAAAATCCCTTCAAGGGATTTTTCTCTGTATATATACTATATATTTTTCTATTCTACTAATATATAAAGACGTAAGGGACTATGTCTTTATATATTAAATGGAACATCTGTGCAAAATTTCGGCCGAATCGGGTGTAATAGCTTTTCGGGAGTTTATCCCGTAACGACAATAAAAAAGGGACAGGGGGCGAATGCTTAAAGGAAATATTTAAGATAAAATTTCGTAGCCGCAACCTTTCAAGAAAAATGCAAAAACGTCTGAATCTAAAAAATTTGCGCAAACTTTTTTATTCCAGTTTATTGTTGGGTATAATAATGGATTGTGACTTATTTTTTACTAAGCGTCCCTATAATTTATCACTGATTCAGAAGGGCCCCCCTGTACCCCCCCCCCCAAATACGGCCGTCCGCGACAGAAATATCTCACGGTGATTTTAAATTATCCCAGCTAACCATGTACCGTAAATGTATCCCTCATGTAGAGTGCGCCGTACCGGTACTGTTACCATCTCGTACGTGCGTACGGTACTGGTACATGACCGCTATGCCGTACGGTACGCTGTACCGCCAATGTACTAATACAGTACCGGTACAGTATCGCCACCGTGGAGCCACCGTAGACTGCAGTACGGTGTAACTCCACGGTAGCGATATCTTGGAGGTACGAGTATGCTGGTATCCCGTAGCCTTACATTATCGGCACTGTAGGGTACGGCGTACTCCACATTTGCGGTACGCTGTTCTAATGGTACGGTTGGTTAACTGGGATGCGCTGTCTCCTACCGAACCGCCCAAAGCTTGGTCGGTCAGTCGACCATTAATACAAGCAGGACAGCGCTATAGCCCGATAGGCATACGCGAGAGAGAAACAACCGCGAGAGGCGTGCCTTGAACCTCTATCATTGTGTGTGGCACACCGATACATCGCCGCGCAGTCTACCGGCGGAAATACTAACTACATTTTTTCTGCCAAATATTAACACGGGCCGTGGAGTTCCATGTAATATCTGTTCTTTGATACAGGTCTGGAAACTCGATGAAATTCGGGTGGTGGGGGTGGTTCCACTATTGAAAGAGAAATCGTGATGCCGCTAGTATCGAGGAGTCAGTTTTGACAGCGAACACATTACCTGTATATGGTCGTCGAGTAACCGCGAAGTAATGCCGAAGTCCGGCGTAGTACCGGAGTGCAATAAGGCTTACAGAAGCCTAAAAGTGAAACTATCAATGTTTTACAGCTATATAAACTGCTGTCAGTACATAGCGTGATTAAGCCTCCAAAATATGGTAATTGTACCATTACAGAACGACCTGAGCCGCAGATTTTGATATCGCTAAGCGATCTGAATGCTTTGAGTGGCGAAAAATCGGAACCCAAAATGGTCAAGTATCGTGACGAAGTTTGACGAAAATTAGACGCCGTTTCAGATCAAGAAGAATGGGAGGCTAGCTATGTCATCGAGTACCCAGTCGATCACGATTATGCCCTTCCTCTGGCTATAGACTGTATAGTTTATTACGTGACAGGTTTTTTATTTTAACTAGTTTTTTATGAAGCAGGGTTCTTATGAACTCAACGTAAGTAGCCGTAGAATAAACTAACAACTCTCATAGCACGATGGTAGAATCGTCGAAACCATCATCCCAGTACAAAGAATTGTTTTTAATTCTATCGCTACTATTAATTACAGGTAATAATTAAAATAATATATATTTATCTAACATTATCGGTTTTATGTCTATCACGTTTGATGCGTTCCTTTTTACTGGGACGAAAGTTAAATTTAAATAGAATCTTAGATTTGAATGCAATTTTTTCGACTTCGTAGTGTTTATGTTCTGTGTTTGGCAATAAATTAATCAAATCACAAAGGTTCACGTGTTTGATTTAACACTCGAAGATGTATTAACGGGATATAAGTTTTCCTTTCTATGTGAAAAATATGGTTCCGATATTTTATCATACGCGATAATTTATTACATAAGGTTGCACATGAGGCCTTTTAAGAAAATATGAAATTAAAAAAAAATTATCGTAAAAAAAAGCTGTCTAAATTGACAAACCAATAAACGAACGATCAACAAAAAGGAAATATAGTTTTGGTTTTTTTCGTTATTTTGTACATTCCGCCAACCCCCCCCTGCAGAACGATAATGACTAGAAATCTTTCTTATTGCCATTATTTGAATTCTAAGGGATAAATAGTTGATATTATATGATTGATAAACGCAAAATTATATTTGTGCTGTAATATAAAATGCTATCTCCATATTTATTGTTCGGAAAAACAACACATGATGAACACGTATACGTAGAAATATTTGCAAGTAGTAACTCCGATAAATACTGATTGCAAGCCTTGGTGAGTGAGAGTGAGTATTGCTGTCTCTCTCGCACAATGACTCCTCGATTGCAGCGCCTCTCGCGGCGAACTTCAGCAAAGGAACCATGTGTACTAACAGAGTTTCCAGACCTGTATGTAAGACCATGGTGTCGCTCGCTTACGGACAGGCGCTACTATGATTGTGTGATGGGCGCATAAGAGACTAGTGAGGGGGTAACTTGCGCGCGCGATCTCGCTGCACTGCTTTCTGGGATGCGTATTCGATCCACTTCCATCCCTCTTATACGACATCGATACTCAGCTTACTTCTCGAGGTCTTAGAGATAGTGGCGCCATCTCTGTTTGACCACATACACTTTGCAAAAAAATTTAGGGAGCAAGAAAAAAATCCAAATTTTTCGGGGATTTTCAACAGGCTGTAACTCATACAAAAATGGCCGTACAGCAAATTGTAGCTCTAAGTGTCTAGTTTTCGGATCTGAGTTTGAAAATTTTTTTTTGAAAATATTTTTCGAGTAATCATAAGAAAACCACCGAAAAAAAAATGTTCGAAATTTTTTTGGTTTTTTTTTAAATCTACGGGCGTGGAAAATTTTGTTTCGACTTAACCTCTATATGGACCGGATAGCTTGTTTATTCAGCTTTAAATTGCTTTTTTTTAAATCTCGATTCGAGCATTTCTCGCTGAGATATCGGTGTTTGAATGGAAAAAGATCATTTTGTCTTTGATTACCAATATCTCAGCAACCAATGATCGCACAGAAATTTTGAGGTTGGTTTCAAAAACTTGAATAAATTCTCTACAAGGATTGGCAATCGAATTTTGAAAAAAAAATGTTTTTTTCAATCATTACATGGATTTGAAAAAGCGACCAAAAAAGGGCTTATTGTGGTTTTTTGGAAAATCAAGCGCCCAATCAAAAATATTGCGGAAACCACTAATGTTAAGTGTGCCTTTTACTGTTCAATATACCCACAAAAACCCTACGAAGTTTCAATTTAATCCAGCCAACCGTTTTTTTTCCCACTTGATCGAATTTTTGAAAAAATTAAAGGAGCAAGAATTTCGCCCTGAAAATGTCATAATTTTTATCAAAAATGAAAAAAAAAATTTTTTTTTCATTTTTCTCTCAATTCTGTATTAGTGACTTGGAAAATTTTTGAAAAAAAAAAAATTGCAAAATTTCTGAAAAAAAAAATTTTTAAGAAAAGTTTTAAGAACAACTGTTATTTTTTTAGACACCGTTTAAATTCGCACAAAAAAGTTATTGTCCCAATATTCGTAGAACGAATATTCGACTTGCCTTGGGGGTATCAACTTTTAATTTATTCAATTAATTTGTGACTAGGAAAATTAAAGTGCGGAAAAGGAAAATCGGTGAGAAAGTGAGTCGCTACATTTCTTTAATTTAGGGCCAATTGAAAAAAAAATAAAAATAAAAAAATTTTCATTTTCAAAAATTTTGGAATTTTTTTTTCAAAAATTTTCGATTTTTTTTTTTCTTAAATTTTCCAAGTCACTAATACAGAATTGAGAGAAAAATGAAAATTTTTTTTTTTTTTTCATTTTTGATAAAAATTATGACATTTTCAGAGCGAAATTCTTGCTCCTTTAATTTTTTCAAAAATTCGATCAAGTGGGAAAAAAAACGGTTGGCTGGATTAAATTGAAACTTCGTAGGGTTTTTGTGGGTATATTGAACAGTAAAAGGCACACTTAACATTAGTGGTTTCCGCAATATTTTTGATTGGGCGCTTGATTTTCCAAAAAAACCACAATAAGCCCTTTTTTGGTCGCTTTTTCAAATTCATGTAATGATTGAAAAAAATTTTTTTTTTCAAAATTCAATTGCCAATCCTTATAGAGAATTTATTCAAGTTTTTGAAACCAACCTCAAAATTTCTGTGCGATCATTGGTTGCTGAGATATTGGTAATCAAAGACAAAATGATCTTTTTCCATTCAAACACCGATATCTCAGCGAGAAATGCTCGTATCGAGATTTTCAAAAAACCAAATTAAAGCTGAATAAACAAGCTATCCGGTCCATACAGAGGTTAAGTCGAAAAAAAAAATTCCACGCCCGTAGATTTAAAAAAAAAACCAAAAAAATTTCGAACATTTTTTTTTCGGTGGTTTTCTTATGATTACTCAAAAAATATTTTCAAAAAAAAATTTCAAACTCAGATCTGAAAACTAGACACTTAGAGCTACAATTTGCTTTTTTTTTTGCTGTACGACCATTTTTGTATGAGTTACAGCCTGTTGAAAATCCCCCAAAAATTTGGATTTTTTTCTTGCTCCCTAAGTTTTTTTGCAAAGTGTATTTGTAGCCACTTTGAAATGCACAGATCGGCCTCCTCCCGCGCTAGCCTCCATGGAACAGATATTACATGGACCTCCACGGCCCGTGTTAATATTTGGCAGAAAACATGTAGTTAGTATTGCCGCCGGTAGACTGCGCGGCGATGTATCGATGTGCCACACACAATGATAGAGGTTCAAGGCACGCCTCTCGTGGTTGTCTCTCTCTCTCTCTCTCTCTCTCTCTCTCTCTCTCTCTCTCTCTCGCGTATGCCTATTGGGCTATAGTGCTGTCCCGCTTGTATTAAGGGGGGATTGTCTTTTTTTTCGCAAAATTTACCGCTTTTTGGGAATTTTTTTGTGAAGAAAGTATACAATGGAACACTTGTGAAACTTGGCATATAGTTTTATTGATCTGTTTACTACATACAAAAATTTTTTAAACAATTTCATCAAAAAATCCGCCTCCCGCCCCCCCGACGCGCGATGGTCCTTTTTTGATGGTGTGCACGATTTCTCAAAAACTATTCAACCGATTGCCTTCAAATTTGAACAGAATGCTCAGCTGACATCCTTTTATCGTTTGATGAAGCAAAAAAGCAATACGTTTAATAGTTTTTTATTTATAACAAAAAATCGATCAATTTTTTTCGAAAAATCGATACTTCAAGTTCAAAACGTCACCAAATCGTCAATTTTTTTTTCCCTTCATCGAACGATAGCTATATGTGTCTAAAGTAAAATGCTTTTTGGGTTTTTGTTGCAGGAAGAACGTGAACCCTATAATCGTGCACACCATCAAAAAAGGACCATCGCGCGTCGAGGGGGGTGGGAAGCGGATTTTTTGATGAAATTGTGTAAACATTTTTTTGTATGTAGTAAACAGATCAATAAAACTATATGCCAAGTTTCACAAGTTTTCCGTTGTATACTTTCTTCACAAAAAAATTCCCAAAAAGCGGTAAACTTTGCGAAAAAAAAGACAATCCCCCCTTAATGGTCGACTGACCGACCAAGTGTTGGGCGGTTCGGTAGGAGACAGCGCATCATTTAAAATCACGTTGAGATATTTCTGTTGCGGACGGCCGTATTTTAGGGGGGCACAAGGGGAGCCCTTCTGCATCAGTGATAAATTATAGTAGCGCTTAGTAAAAAATAAGTCACAATCAATTATTATACCCAACATTAAACTGGAATAAAAAAGTTTACGCAAATTTTGTAGATTCAGACGTTTTTGCATTTTTCCTGAAAGGTTGCGGCTACGAAATTTTATTTTAAATATTTTGTTTAATCATTCGCCCCCCCCCTGTTTTTATTGTCGTTACGGGATAAACTTCCGAAAAGCTATTACACCCGATTCGGCCGAAATTTTGCATAGATGTCCTATTTAATATAAAAAGACATCCCCTAAAGGAATTTTTGGCGCGTTCCAATAGAAATCGAGTTTTAAAGTTTATTTTTTAGCCCGCATGAGTATATCTTTATCGCTCGCCACGGCCGATCGATATCCCCACTCCTCCGACTTCACTGGTGGCTAGCGTGCCGCGCTCACCCCTGTAAGTTTATCTATATAACCTAAACAAACCCAACCAATCCCAAACAGACAAACCCAGCCCGTGGGACCTGGTGTCCGGACACCCCTAAAAAACGGTGGACACGATTTCTCAAAAACTATCGCATCAATCTTATTGAAATTTTGCACACTTCTTCAAAATAGCATTAGTTTTCGAGAAATCGTATTCGCCGGTTTTCTGAGGGATCACCGGAAACCAAGCCCCATCGGCTGAATATCCCAAATTTTTTAATGGCATTGAAAAAAAAATATTATTGTAATGTTGCTCTTTTATGTGCTTATCATTTGAAATAAAATCATTTATCAATTATATTTTCTTTAATAAAGAAAATGTGTTTTTTGGCTTGAAAACCCACGTACCCCCCTAAAAATTATTTTCGTCTAAATATTTACGTGTCGTCGTTGTTAGGAAAACGATGGAAGCTCAGCTTGGGATTCGTCTTAGGAACATTGTTGCATCCATTATAGGCACATCTGCTACACGATGGCATCGTTAACAATGTTGCAACTCAAAAACAATTTTTAACAGCCAATTTTCCGTGGGCAAAGATTCTAACAGAAAAGCGCGAAATACACGAATGCACGATTAATTAACTAGTTAGATTGATATTCAGTATTAATTATCACGAATACGTCCGAGGCCTGTCAAATTTCTGACAGATGTAAGCAAAGTAGCAACAGATTTCTGTACCGCGTAGCACGTTCCTTGGAAGAAATCGCTGAGGGCATGCTAAAAAGAGATGGAATGGGTGAGATGGAAATGAGCAAGAGAGTAGGAGCGAAAACAGATCGATTTAAAGCCGGGGCTCCCCGGCAGAAAGAGCACGTGCCTTAGACCGCTCGACCGTTGCTTCTGTTAACATTGGAATCTACAAAATCGAGCGAGACGCAAAAGTGAGCGAGACGCGTGCACCTCAACCGTAGTTGGCTCGAGCGTAGGAAGAGGTGGAGCTGGGTGGAGCCAAGCGCGCCACGGATGTGTCCGTGCACATCGATACACGCAGCGCTTTAGGTGGTTGGGGGAGTAACTACGAAACTCCTCCAAGAAATTTTGCCAAATCGTCCCATAAGCCGTGTTGTTCCATGTAATATCTGTTCTTTGCCTAAACCAATTTCGTTTCCAAGAAGACTAGAGGTAAGGAGTACGAACGCTTACGGCGATCACGATCCAAAAACGTCCATGGAAATCCAGCTGAAAAGGGTGGCGCTGTTCTCCTACCGAACCGAATTGAAGCCAGCAACAAACCAGTGCAGAAAACACTCTTTGCTACTTCATATGCAGCGATAATTTGATCAAATTAATCGTAAAACCAGTGCCGTACGATATGCAAAAGCACCCTTTGCTTCTTCATATGGAACGGTAATTTGATCACATTAATTGTGAAACCAGTTGGTGAGGAAATTTCTATATATTTCTATAGACAGAATTCTTATATAGATAAAATAGATTGTTTTGGAGAATAATAACAAAATGCGGAAATTTCGTCAATATGTTTTTTTTTTCGTTGCGGAAGCAGTAACAAACAAAATTTATTTATAGACCGAAGAAAATTCATAAGAATTTTGAATCCAGACAAAACTTTTACAACTGATCACACATCCTGATACGCTATACAGATAAAGAATAATAACGAAATACAGAAATTGAGTCAATGTTTTTTTTTCGTTGCGGAACCAGTAACTTACACAATGCATTTATAGACACAAGAAAATTGATAAGAATATTGAATCACGACAAAAGTATTACAAATTATCACATAAAGGGTGCTTTCTGCATATTGTACGGCACTGGTTCATTGCTGACTTCAATTCGGTTCGGTAAGAGAGCAGCGCCACCATTCTCAACTTGATTTCCATGGACGTTTCTTCAACACTGCGTTCGTACTTCTTACCTCTAGTCTTCTTTTTCGTTTCCCCCAAGGAGACTAGAGAAAAGGAGTCGACACTCCCGCCTCAAACAGTTCTTTCAATCGGTCGCAGAGGTGTAATGCTCAGTTCCGCCGCAGGCGTTGCTAGTGTTCCCCAGAGCCCATAATATATATAGTAATACAAAACTGCATAAGGTGAAACTGACCGTGTTATGGTGGCAAAACTGTTTGCGCCTGTCAAACACAAATATATCTGTCGTGTACATCAGCACAGCAGCTATCGAACTATGTGTATAATAATGGAGATGACTTCTCGCGAGTCAATGAGATAAAGGGAAAAAGTTAAACACTCTAGGTAGGAATTATAAAACAAATTTCAACCATTGATGGCAGTAAATTAAAAAATACATTCTTCCATGTTATTTTTGTTCAAGTTCTTTTGGGATTGGACAAGTTCTTTGATTGGTTGAAACTGCTTCAATTCGCTCGTACAACCACATACTTGTACGAATGCAAAAGAAAACAAATTAAAACTACCGAGGCTCGAACTCAGGACCTTCAATACAGTAATCTAGCGTGCTACCAACTTCGCCACACAATCATTTGCCAATAAATATAATCTTCTGATATTTAATTGATTGCCGTGCTTGGGGTTCAATTAGGCTTGACGGCTTGTTTGGTTGATTCATCGTTTAAGGAGTAAGGCCACTGTAACGGCCCAAAAAAAAGGTTTTTTCACTAATTTTTTGCTCCCGAAATTGAAGGTATTTGAAAAAAAACTTTTAATGGTGTTATCGGGCATACATTAAACTTTATTATAAAATTTTTTTACAGTAAAAAAAAAACAAAATGGCGGTTCCACAGCTATCTTCCCGGAACATGTTTTCAAAATGGCACGCAGCATAACTCGAACAATTTTAATTTTTTTTACTTGAAATTTTAACCAGATGTGAACATTTACATTATCTTGAGAATGTCGATCGGAATTTTCAAGAACTTTATTTATTGATTTTTTATTAACAAAAAACTTGCCGTTTTTTTCGTCAAAATTCAATTTTTTTTTTCAAACGCACGCCAAATCCACAAAAATTGATACTTTTTAAAATCCGATCGACATTCTCTAGCTATAGCCCTCTAGATTAATGGTTTTTTTTTTGTTCTAGATTCAAAAGTGCACCAGTGGTGCTGCGTGCCGCGGAGCCCTGGAAGCAAAACATGTCCCGGGAAGATAGCTGTGGAACCGCCATTTTGTTTTTTTTTACTGTAAAAAAATTTTATAATAAAGTTTAATGTATGCCCGATAACACCATTAAAAGTTTTTTTTCAAATACCTTCAATTTCGGGAGCAAAAAATTAGTGAAAAAACCTTTTTTTTTGGGCCGTTACAGTGGCCTTACTCCTTAAGTTAATTCATATTTAGCTTAATTTTTAAACGTAACTAGCAAATAACGAGTTTTCATGGGTATATACATAATAAGCACGTGCTGAAAAGACAAGCCCAGCATGTAGAGCCAACATTCCCGCATTCGCCCGGTTTCTTGCATATACATGTTATTACTATTTATTGTTATTATTATTGTACAGGAAAACCGAGTAACGCGCATCCGAATATTAAATACATTACGAGATACATTACGGTTCGTTTATTGCTTTATTCGCGTTTCATTATAATGAGCTATATTTTTAAACATAACAGGCAGAACATAAGTTTCCATAATAAAATAACTCGTGTTGTACTTATTATATAATTATTATATCTGATGTGCTTATTATATAATAAGCCCATGTGAATAAAACAACACGAGTTGTTTCATTAATATTATTTATATTTTATTTATTATATATATGTACACAATATTATTATATATTATAATAGAAGGAATCCCGACTTGGGTGTATTATCGTTCGGGTGTGCGAGAGAGAACACCCCATGACTGTTCCAAGTGAGAACGAGAGAAAAACACGGTTACCCCACTTTTGTGATTGATCGTTGAGGCGGAGCTCGAACCTAATGCAGTTTTGTATTACTATATATTATGGGCTCTGAGGAACACTAGTGACGCCTGCGGCGGAACTGAGGACTACATCTCTGCGACTGATTGAAAGAACCTCGTACATACAGGCTAGGATAGGGAGTTTGGGTTCTCCTCCTCCTTTATTCTCCTTTATTTTACTCTAGTCTCCTTGGTTTCCCCTAAAAATCCTCTAAATGTCCCCCACCAAGCGGTACAGCGACCATTTTCATAGTTAGGAAAATTCTGCTTTCCTACTGTTTGAGTTGGTTGCCATGCAACAGGAGAATTCCCCTCGCAGTTTGGACCATAACATTCATGAAACCCCAACAAATGCATTTATTCGGTACCTGCTTACAAATTCATTATTCACATGGATTGTGTACTTTTTCTATTTATTCGTTATATGGAGGATTTTTACCGACTGGACTTGTGAGCCATGTCTTTAACAACTCTAGATAGTAGTCACTATCTAGAGTAGTTAAAGTTCTGTGAGTTGTCTACGGAGGAGTACTCTACGTGACCGGTAGAGTACTCCTCCGTAGCCTCTCACTGGAGACTACGGTCTTACATACAGGTCTGGAAACGAAGCCAGATTTCAATGAAGTCGCGAGGCACCGTTACGAGCTTCACTTTTCATTCCGCTCGCCGCCACCGCCGTCGCTACTATCGGCGAGTACCTCCCACTCACGGTCTTCTGTGATCTCTCCCTTCGCCCCTTGCCTTGTCTTAGACCGTGCCCCGTGCCATTTATTACTCCATTTTTTATGACTACGTTCTCGATAACCTCTGTTTGCGTCAACGAGCATTTGTTGTTTGCAAAATATTCATAAAGCTGGCGAAGGTGGACCGTTGTTTCAGGGCTTTCTAAACTGACGAACCAATAAAGGTATTTGTATATTCAACATTCCATGTGTTGCGTATTTTTTTACTCTCGTCATCGAAAGAAACTTGGAAAAAAATTCGGATAAAAATCCATTTCACTCGAAAAAGGTAAGTATTTTTATTTATTTTTTAAATTTTTATATTGGTCTTCTTCCAGCCATACAGGATCTTCCCCTTTTTACAAGCCCCACTTCTATTCTCTTCCACAAACCCCCGTCCTTGTTCCACAATTCTTTCTCATCTACCTCTATTGCCCCTTCGCCCCCACGAAAAAGGTAATGTGCATTTCGGATCATCGAGAAGAGTGAGAGAGACGGACGGAAGCTGTTCAGTCCTTGTCGCACACGTACACGCCGATAGCAATGCCACGTAGTGGCGAAAATTGGAAACAAACGTGGGTTCGTTAACGGGGCCTACCCCCACCACGGTCGTTTCCAGACCTGTATGTAAGACCGTGCTGGAGACTATACTAAAGAAGACCGAACTGTGAGGTGTGAAGGCAGGGAGACTAGAGTAAAGGAGCCCGAACGCAATGCTGGCGAAATGGGTGTGAAATTGATGAATGATCCGCGGATTGTATCCGCCTGGCGGCGCTACCACGGCTGGCTCCTTCCGCGCGGTGATTTTGAATCGTCGATCCGCAATTTGTCGTATATTTGTTTCTTATTAGCGCAGTTTATAATACTGAAGAGTAATATTGATACGCTTTTGTTTAAATTATGAAATGATAATATATCAGTGATTTTTTACTTGGAGGTGATCTATACTGTAAATGTTTTATTTGTATACGGTGACACATACGATTAAACAGCCATAATGTGAATATTGCATACTGGATTTTCAAGAAAAATATTTTTTTTTCATCGCTACCGGAACTTTTTCTTTTTCCTATTGAGTGAACGGCTGCGGAGATATTCGGAGAAAAGTTATAGATGAAAAAAATGAGATTTTCGCAAAAAAAACTTACATTTTTTTATCCCTCATAATTCTGAGAAATAATGAATTTCCGAAATGTTTGCAAACTTTATTTTCCTTAAGGGCTAAAACTACTGTAACGGCCTGCAACGAAGTGTTTTAGACAAATAATACTTGGGGTAATTATTAAGCATATATTGAAGTATATTGCAAAAAAATTTTATGGTAAAATATTACAAAATGACGACACTGCAGCAAATTCTTCCGAGGCATGTTGAACTTAAGGTGCTATGCGGCATGTAGTATGACTTGTGCCAATTTTAATCTGGACAAAATATA
Source organism: Ophion obscuratus (assembly GCA_964007375.1). Classification (NCBI taxonomy): domain Eukaryota; kingdom Metazoa; phylum Arthropoda; class Insecta; order Hymenoptera; family Ichneumonidae; genus Ophion; species Ophion obscuratus. The sequence goes on from OZ023321.1 coordinate 33,965,280, forward strand.
TTTTTTTAAATCTAGATGAGTGTAGCTAGTGAACCACGTAGGGGATTTTAGAAATATTGATTTTTGAGTAATTGCCGAGTATTTGACTAAAAATGTTCATCTATACCTAATAAAACTAAATTCTTTTTTATATTAAAATTGGCACAGTTATACTGCGTGCCGCAGAGTTTCGACATGCTTCGGAAGAATTGCTGCACTGTTGCCATTGTGTAATATTTTCGGATAAAAATTTCTAGCAATATATTTAAATATATGCTCAATAAATACCGCAAGTATTATTTGTTTATCACATTTTCTTCCGCCAAAAAAAATATCAAAAAATACGCTTCCTGTAAGGCGGTTACAGTGGTGTTACCCCTTAAAGCCTTCATATAATTTGCCGACATTTTCCCGTGATCGTAATTAAAATGATGAAATATACGGAAAAATTCGAAAAAATTCGGAGAAATTCGGAGAAACTCGGATGTTTGCTTAAAAATAATTGTCCGCAAAACTCCGAATTCGTCATATTTGTTCCAATTCATAGAAAAATTCGGAAAAATTTTCCGGAAAAAATCGGAATTTTTCAGAAAAAAATCTGCACTAGGGGCGCGGGATCGTTCACAGCGCTCGGTGCTTTTTTAAAAATAATTACTATTACTATTAGTTATTTTTATTAGTTATCATTATAATTTTAATTAGTTATCTTATAGTGTCGAAAAATTTATCGCGCACTCCGACCGCTTATTTTATTAGTTTGTACGTTAATTTAAATATAATAATAAATCTAAATTACAACTTATTTATCTTCTAAAAATTGCGCTTTACTTACACCCCTCCCTATGCCAAATAAATTGTAATTCATAAAAGTAGGCGGAAATATATTTATATTCGTATTATTATATTCATTCTCATATGCTTCCATCAAGCGATAAAAGTATATGAGCGGAAATATATTTATATTCGTATTATTATATTCATTCTCATATACATTCATCAAGCGATAAAGCATTATGATAATGCTTTATCGCTTGATGAAAGTATATGAGAATGGATATAATAATACGAATATAAATATATTTCCGCTTACTTTTAGGAATAACAATTTATTTGGCGTAGGGACGGGTGTGAGTAAAGCGCAAACAATTTTTTAGAAGATAAGTTGTAATTTAGATTTATTATTATATTGGAATTAATGTACAAACTAATAAAATAAGCGGTCAGAGTGCGCGATACATGTTTCGACACTAAAAGATAACTAATTAAAATAATAATGATAACTAATAAAAATAACTAATCAAATAAGAATTAATAGTAATAATAATTTAAAAAAAAACACTGAGCGCGGGGAACGATCCCGCGCTCCTAGTGCAAATTTTTTTCCGAAAAACACCGAATTTTTCCGAATTTTTCTATGAATCGGAACAAATATGAAGAATTCTGAGTTTTGCGATTAAAATTTTGATTAAAATTGGCACAAGAGTAGATGTACTAGGCCGGTTCTAAGCCACTTTGGGGGGAGGGTCAAGTGGGGGAGGGTCAAGTGGGGGAGGATCAAGTGGGGGAGGATCAAGTGGGGGAGGGTCAAGTGGGGGGGGGGGGGGGGCAGGGGAAGGTCAATGTGGGGGGGTCAAGCGGGGGAAGGTCAGGGGGGGTCATGGGGAAGGGCCGAGGAGGGGGGTTAAGGGGGAGGGTCAAGGGTGGGTCAAGGGGGTGGTGTACAGGCGGGGGTCAGGGGGCGATGTCCGGGGGCGGGGGTCCAGGGGGTGGTGTCCAGGGAGGGGGGGTGGTCCAGTGGTGGTGTCGGGAGGGGGGGGATCGCTGGGTGCGAGTGACGTTACAGAGTGGCCTCTGTGGAGGGCCATGTGGTCCTTGGAGCGATTGCCGGGGACGCCGTCTCAAAGCTCGCCGACAGACAGGTCCTGACAAGTTTCTTGGAAAAGCGTGCGTGCATGTGTGTGTGACAACCATATATGGGTCGGGAAATTTTCGGTCATATGGAAACGCTAGGCGCCACATGAAGGGCGGCGCCTTTCAAAGCCCATTATTTATGACATGCAGCTGGTTCCATGCCGAAAGACAATGTCTATTGCATCCGCCCCGTCTCAAAGCTCGCCGACAGACAGGTCCTGACAGGTTTCTCGGGAAAAATCTTTAGGGATCAAAGGGACCGCGGATGGACCACTTGAGCGCAGCTCTTGTCGAGGTCTCCATTCCGAAAGATAATGTCAAGATGTTTGCATGCATGACCACTCCTGTCACGAGTCTCGCTAACACTTTAGACAGGTCTCGACAAGTCCGGATTTCTTGGAAAAACTATAAACTTTAGGGATCAAAGGCGGTGACCGCCGATGGACCACTTAAGCTGCAGGACCCATAAAATCTTTTGACCCCATGCATTCCGACTTCATGTTTTTGTCTCATGTTCCCCGAGCGATCTACGTGTTATCGGAAAACTCCGTTTTTCCGAGAGAGAGGGCCGATTTTTTTTCCCCAAGAGCCTTTTTAAATGATCCGCTCCGCTCAAATCTGGCCGCACCTTGCATGAAGCAGTCAGTCTGTTAACATCGTGGAAGTTTTTTCGTACTCATCAACATGGAGCAAATTCTACATGACCAAGCCGTGCTTTTACGCTCGATCGAAGATTTTACCGCGTGGGAGCAACGATGCGTCGAGTTTATCGAAGGGCTGGAAACGCAAAGCCGGATTAAGCGCCCGCGATTATTAATTGGACATCAACAGTCCCTAATAGCCCAAATAGCGCGTCTGGAAGGATTGAGGAATTGTGTGCGGAGCCGTTTCACACACACGGGTGCAGGACATGGTGATCATGACCTAATCTGGCGAGAGATTGAAACATCCTTCGAGAGTCGCATATTGACCGGGTCCATCATCAATCGTAGCCACATCGAGCCGAAACACTTTCTAAATGATGCTCGCGTCTTAGTCCTTCATCATGTGCAAAATATTATCGGCAAGCACAACAGCATCAAAATCAATACAGTGTTTAATGGTGAATTCGCGAGTGGGGACAAACGTGCGAATAAAAGTGTCAACACGCGAAACAGCGAACTATTTAGAACAAGGGATTTGAGCGAGTGGTATGAACAGCGTGTTATGGAGCCCACTTTAACATTACTCGATGAATTTCAAGAACGTGATAGTGGCTGGACTCTGCGGAAAATACTTAACCTCACGATAAATGTGAATAAGTATAATCCGATGCGTGCCGGATGCTCCATATCATTGCCGCGGGAAATAATGATGAAGAGGGCTGTGGTTAACGTCAAATCCAAAGATAACGCATGTTTCGCATGGACAGTTGTCGCTGCTCTATACCCGGCTGAACAACACAATGCTCGTCCATCTTCTTATCCTCATTATTCGACAGTACTGAATCTCCAGGATATCGAATTCCCGGTGACGATACATCAAATAAAGAAATTTGCAGCTCATAACAATGTATCGATCAACGTGTATACCACCACCGCCAAAAAGGACATTGTTCCGATACGCGTAACTCAAAACAAGAAGGAAAAACACATCAATTTGCTGTACCTACAAGATACCGAGGACAGCAATGTGGGGCACTTCGTATGGATCAAGAGCCTGTCGAGACTCGTGACGGCGCAACTGACCAAAAAGGAGCATAAAAAATACATATGCGATCGGTATGTAGTTACCATAATATATATAGGTAATTATATATGCTAGACGAATTAAACATAACAATCTTGTTTTTTTTACAGGTGTTTGCACTACTTCGGTTCGGAGGAAAAATTGCAATCGCACGAGGTCGATTGTGGGGCGATAAATGACTGTGCAATTCGACTACCAAACGACACCAATAAGTGGCTCCAGTTCAGCAACTTTAGCCGGAAAGAGCGACATCCTTTCATCGTGTATGCTGATTTGGAATGTGTACTGGCAAAGACCGATGGGGAGAACCTAGCGAAAGATAGGTATCAACACCATGAAGTGTTTAGTATCGGATATTACGTGTGTTGTTCATATGACGATTCATTATCTTCGTATCACTCGCGTCGCAGTGCCGATTGTATATCATGGTTTGTCGAAGAACTAAAAAATCTAGCACTGCGGATAAAAGAAACTTTCTGTGATAATGTACCAATGGTGCATTTAACACCGAGTGAGTGGGCTAGTTTTCGCGCAGCGACTCAATGTCACATATGTGAGAAACCATTTGCGCAAGAAAATGTATGCGTTCGAGATCATTGTCATCTGACTGGGCGCTATAGAGGTCCTGCCCATTCCAACTGCAACCTAAATTACAAACAGTCATTTTTCATTCCAGTAGTTTTCCACAATTTATCCGGTTATGATGCACATTTTATAATCAAGGAAGTAGCCACAGCGTTCGAAGGAACAACCAATGTGCTTCCAATCACAAAGGAGAAATACATCTCCTTCACGAAGCATATTAAAATTACCGACGATTCAAAACACCGGATCCAATTGCGCTTTATCGACTCATCCAAATTCCTCAATATCAGTCTCGACAAATTAGCCTCATTCTTGACCGAAGACAAACTAAAAATTTTACGCACACAATTCCCAACTGTCTCGACAGACGATTTCAATTTGTTGACACGAAAAGGCGTCTTCCCTTATGAATATATTGATGACGTGACGAAGCTAGACGACACTTGCCTACCACCACGTGACGCATTTTACAGTTCCCTGACAGATGCTACAGTATGTGAGAGCGAGTATGCACATGCTGCGAAAGTTTGGGAGCAGTTCTCCATTCGAACGCTCGGTGACTATAGCGATTTGTATCTGAAGACAGATGTCTTATTATTAGCCGATATTTTCGAAAACTTTCGAATTACATGCGTTGAGAGCTATGACCTAGATCCCGCGTATTACTACACATTGCCCGGATACACCTGGGATGCAATGTTAAAACATTCGAATGTCAAGTTTGAATTACTAACTGACATCGACATGGTTTTATTCGTTGAGCGGGGTATACGCGGTGGTCTGAGTCAATGCTCGAACCGATATGCACACGCTAATAACAAGTACATGGAGTCGTTTGATCCATCGAAAGCATCATCATACTTGATGTATTTTGATGTCAATAATCTGTATGGATGGGCAATGTGCCAACCCTTGCCATATGCAGATTTTCGATGGGTCGACGACGTGTCCCATTTTGATCCATCATGCATCGCGCTAGACTCACCTATAGGCTACATCCTTGAAGTCGACTTGGAATATCCTCAATCTCTACATGATGCGCACAAAGACCTGGCATTTTGTCCAATACATGAAAAACCGCCGGGTAAGCGGGAAGAAAAGCTGTTAGCAACTGTTCGCGATAAAAAACGCTACATCATACACTACCGGAATTTATAACAGTGCTTACGCCATGGGCTTCGCCTCACGAAAATCCATAGAGTCCTACAGTTTACACAATCCCCATGGCTGCGTTCGTATATTGAGTTGAATACCCAGTTTCGAACGCTTCCCAAAAACGATTTCGAAAAGAATTTGTTTAAATTAATGAATAATGCGGTCTTTGGCAAAACGATGGAGAATGTGCGCAATCATGTAGATGTAAAGCTTTTAACAAAATGGGAGGGCAGATATAGCGCAGAGGCAATGATTGCGAAGCCAAACTTTCACAGCCGAAGCGTTTTTTCGGAAAATCTCGTTGCCGTGGAATTGCGCAATCTCGAGGTGAAGTTCAACAAGCCGATATATGTGGGTATGTGCATACTCGACATATCCAAAACGTGCTTGTATGGATTTCATCACGAGTATATGGTACCTCTGTATCGAGATAAATGTAAAGTCATGTATACCGATACGGATAGTCTCATATATGACATTGAGAGCGATGATATATTTGCCGACATGAAGCGTGACATTTCAAAATTCGATACAAGCGATTATTCGGCGGACAATCGGTATGCTATACCGCTCGTCAACAAGAAGGTGCCCGGTCTCATGAAGGACGAATGTAATGGAGCAATTATGACCGAGTTCATTGGACTTCGATCGAAAATGTACGCGACACGTGTCGAGGGTAAGAAGGACACGAAAACAGTTAAAGGTGTCAAGAGTAGCGTTGTGGCGAGAACAATCATGTTTGACGATTATGCTCAATGCTTGAAGGAAAATATTGAAGTGGAGCGTAGTCAAACGTGCATTCGATCAAAGTTGCATAAGGTCTACACCATTCGCGAGACGAAAATTGCTCTGAGTCCTCATGGCGATAATCGGTATATCATACCTGGGACCTCGGATACCCTACCATGGGGGCATTACAGAATACCGTCGTGAAAAGTTTTGTAATTTTTTTCCCTCAACCTTCATGTAAAATTGTGTATATTTTTGTGAATATTGATGTATAAAACTCGTGAAAATTATGTATATATTTTGTTCACTCGATGTTAAAATTATGTTTGTTGTATATATTGTGCAAGATTGGATTATTTTTCGTAAATAAAGCAGCGGACTTTTTATAATCACATGTGTTTATTCACTCTATCCATCTCCCCACGTTTCACGAAAAAGGGCGACGGCAAGAAGGGGGCAAGCCTGCTGTGGAGTCGGTCGGAGGGGTGCGGGGACGACCAGCAGGTCAAGAGTCATAAAACATACATATTTTTCCACATTCTTTATTGACGGCTACAAATCGGATTTACTTATCCAACTATTGTGGCTATTGTCGAACCCTAGCCATTTTACAACCATTCGATTACCACGCTTCTTCAATACCGCTTCAATGAGATAGATATCGTGGTGCTTGACACTGAGAAGCTCTTGTTCGTAGAAACCACCGGCGATCGGTTCCTCTTTATGGTCCTTCAAGTGGTACGTCACGGGATGTGTTTTTTTTCACACGATAGATTGTAAATATTTCCGTTGTCCAGTTTGGGGTGTAACCCTTTTCGAAAACAGTCTTAAATTTGCTGATTCTCACTTTATCACCAACGGCGAATTTCGGCGATCTTTTCATTGGAGGCTTATTGAAAGTCTGCTGCAGTTGCTTCTCATTTTCCGCGTTGACATTTCTCGGCTTCATCTTAATGGTGCGGTGTACAGAATCGTTGTACTCGGCTACTAGATTATCAAGAATATCGATCCACTTATAATTACCACGAAGACTAAATTGCATCCACATCTTGTTCTTCAATGTACGATTGAAACGCTCGCAAATGGATGCCTTCAAGTTGCTATATGTTGAATACATGTGAATATTGTACTTCTTCATGATGGCCTTGAAGTCACAATTGTAGAATTCTTTTCCCCGATCAACGTGTAAGTTCTGTGGTATGCGTCCCTTAACGAGGATCGACTTCATTGCTGCTGCTGCATCTTTACCACCCTTACTCAGCATTGGCACGGCCCAGGCGAATTTTGAGAAGTTATCGATGACGGTGAGGAGAAATTTGTGTTTGGAGTTGTAACGTGCGTATGACGACATATCGACGAGATCAGCTTGCCACGTCTCGTCCAAGCCACGGATATCCACATGTCGACGCGGATAGTTTCGTCGAGCAGGCTTATGTAGCTCCAGCACGAGAGCGCTCCTTCTTTCGTTCATTTTCCAGTCCACTCAGTCGTGCGTCCAATTCAACAATGACGTTTGAATTACGAATCACCAAATCTTGTAGAGTTTTGACATCGGTCTCAAGTGTCCTCACAATGTCCCGTATCGTAGCTTCAAGTCCACGAACCAACAACTGACTACTCTCATACATTTCTTTGCGTATGTTCTTAATGATAGTTCGGGATTTCCTTTGTAACGCACTTAGAGTGATGGCGTCATCTTCTCCTTCCGGATTTGCAATGTTACACAATCGTTTCTGCCCCAAGTCCTAATGACCATCTGCGGTAATTCTAAAGCCAATCCCGGGTCGACCTGGAGGACCTTGCTTACTGTGGAGTACACTCCTACTTGAATGACGTCCAAACACATCGACACTCATGATGCGAATGCGTAAATTCTCCGACGTCGAGTTAATCAATGATTGCAGCTTCACGCAATTCCTCGATAATCGATATAATTTCATTCGCATGTGATGAATTTCCGGCTGCTTGGGATGCCAGAAGCAAGCGAAGACGATCCACTAACTTGTTTGGATTGTCCCAATAAATATAGTTCGATTGGGTGTTTTTTCTAGCTAGCTTATACTTTGGCATACCCTGTCCCACATGATGATCGACTATATTTGCGATATATGTGTTAAATTTATGGCTGGTGTTACGTCGTATAGCCTCACTAGGCTTGTACAATTTTTTGTGTGCATTCGTCGAGATTACAATCTTTTCATAGTTTTTCAAATCATCCGGTGTGAGAGTTTCCACATTAGGCACTTTTTTAAACAACAGCTCCGTTAATCCAACAGTTTTCGCATAACTAACATCTCCCACACGAATATGTTCAGAGTCGAAAATTATCGGAGAATTGCCAATCATTAATTTGTTGTTAGCGAGATTGCGTACACCATATAATACATCCAAGCCCGCCTTTCTATTTGTTTGTAATAGCAGGCGATATTTGCTGATCAGCTCATCGACATTTTGGGGGTCATTATCATCCTCATACATCAATTTAAACGAATCTTGTGTTTCACTCTTCAAGGAATCATGTGCCTCATTTTGATGTTTCACACTATTTAACGCATCTCCTTCAACATTATCATCCACTTTTTCATCCTTAATTTCCTCCTTCACCGCCACCACCTCACCGTTTTTATACGACACCAATTTTTCCAATGGCCCCACTATAGGCTTAAAGACATCCTGCATTCTCTGCTGATCGCTATCTTTCCCAAGTTTCATCATTCGATGCTTTCATCTGATTGCATCGCTCGCCTTGGCAATTACACGCAACACATCCTTTTCACGCAACAATTGTTCGCTCTTCATGTTGTCACTACCACGGCATGCGCCACGGTTGAACTGTATGTTCAACCACCAGCGATGAGTCATTTATCAATAGTGAGAAAATAATCAAAACCTTGTCTATATCGACCTCCGTTAATATCGCTATCCTTGTCAATCGTGATAAACGCATACTTGTCAGAATTCCAGAATTTTACGCACATGTTTTTAAAGCACGTATAAGTCATATCCGTATTAACATGGTCATTGTACACGTGTTTGAGATTCATATCATCCTGCTTGAAAAGCACCACGAAATTTGCATTATCCCTCACGAGATGTTTGGGGATACGAGTGTATGTTTGACAAAGATAAAAACTGTCAACAATCTCATGGCGTCCCATGGAAAAGAAGGCCCGAACATTATCCTGCTTTTCGCATGCTATGTCATCAAAGATGAATATAGAGTTGGATCGTGCATCACTTGGTGCTATCACTTGCTCATGCGCCTCGAATGGATGATATTCAACTCCACTCACAGGTTCGAGTAGATGTTCGAGCAATTTATACTTTGACTGCTTGAGCGATTTGGAATACAAGTAAATGTTCTCAAATCTCAAACCATTCGGATGGATGATGAGAGTGAGCAAAGCGTTGGTTTTCCCACAATTCGATGGACCGCAAAACAGTGCACGTATGCTATCCGGCAATAAATTCCCATGACGTTTCTTTTCCCCCCCACGGTCTTCGACAAACTCGTCGAAATTTATCACGGGAAGTCCGCCTCCGATAGTTTGCTTCCTGGACGTCATCTCACACACGACTAACTGCGAAATCATATAAATAGGCTTCTTATAGGTACTATCCGTCAGTCGCGTATTGTCTTTAGACATGATTGTGCATGGGAAGAGTGGTAAAGGTTTGGTCAACCGCCTAATCAACAAACTCCCCGTTGAACTACATTTGCCTGGGTATCAGTATTGTGGACCAGGCACAAAGTTGGCCAAGCGCCTTGCTAGTGGTGATCCGGGCATTAATCCATTGGATGCGGCTTGCAAGCAGCACGATATTGCATATTCGAAGAATCCGGACAATCTTGAGGCGAGACATTTGGCGGATAAAGTGTTGGCCGAACAGGCTAGGCAACGTGCTAGCGCGAGAGACGCTAGTATCGGTGAAAAAGCCAGTGCTTGGGGTGTGGCAAATATTATGACGACAAAGGGAAAATTTGGTTTGGGAATGAAGGGTCGCAAGGGTGGCGTTTGCTTGAAAAAGATAATTGGCGCTGCAAAGAAGACAATGATTCAAAGTAATGATCCGCATAAGATTATCAAATCAGCTCTAAAGGGTGCTCGTGCGGCGGTAAAGTTACAAGGCGGTAAAGTGCGCACACCTCGGGTTCTACCTGTACCCCATAAAATTGGTGGTTTATTGCCCTTCCTCGTGCCCATTTTTGCGGGTCTTAGCGCTGCGGGTGCTTTGTCGGGTGGTGCGGCTAGTATAGTTAAAGCTGTAAATGCTGCTCAAGCAGCTAAGCGTGAATTGGATGAAAGTAAGCGTCATAATCGGACAATTGAAGCAATTGCATTAGGTCGGGGTCTATATCTGAAACCGTATAAGCAGGGATTGGGCCTCCATATCAAGCCAAAAAACTAGAAGTAACGCTACCACACCAACCCCTCACCGACCGCGACCTACTCAACTACGCAAAAATCCTAAAGATTCCACATTTTCGTGGAGTTTACATGGGCGATACATTGCCAGCGAGTGGACCCCTCAAATGTGAAGCAGCAATTGTAAATTTGGATGAAAATATCGATTCTGGCACGCATTGGGTCGCTTAAAAAAAGACCGGATCGAAAGTCGTGTACTTTGATAGTTTCGGCAATTTTCCACCACCATCCGAGCTCATGAGATATTTCCGTGTCGGTAGCGTTCATTATAATTATACTAGATATCGGGAATATGATACGATTGAATGTGGACATTTGTGTCTCAAGTTTCTTTGTCGGCAGCTGCAGCACAAAGGCAAATATACACTATATATAGGGGGGAAATGACGGGGGGAATTCAGTTATCAATTTACCAGCATCATGGATGAAAGTTTAACATTGACCATATCTGGCTCATCATCTATCCTCGAGGCGCAATACTTTCCCCCCATCGAACTCTTGCCACACAAAAATTATACTCTCGGCCTCGTGGAATTGTTAACCTTCAATTCTATTCCCAATATCGACGTTGACCACGATAAACTTTACGTGGGAGATGAGGTGTTGACGATACCTACGGGCAGTTATAAAATAGAGGATATTGAGACGTTTGTACAAGTAGAGTTCGCGCGTAAAAACATCAGCATCAGCATTAAACCCAACAATAACACGATACGCAGTGAGATCGAGTGTGATCATGATGTAAATTTTGAGCCAAAAGATTCTATTGGGCATCTACTAGGCTTCACCGCACGCAAATTGGAAGCCAATAAAAGACATGAATCCGATCGTCCAGTAGCCATTCTCAAAGTGAACGCCCTACGCGTTGAGTGTAACATTACAGCTGGTGCCTATATTAACGGACAAAAAGTACACGCAATTCACGAATTGCGGGTACTTATCATTGAAGTTCCCTCCCACGTAATTTATCTGCCAATCACGAGCCGAAAAATTGACATGGTACAGCTTCGCATAGTGGATCAAGACGGTGATTTGGTAAATTTCCGCGGTGAAGTAATCACCATACGCCTGCATATAAAGTCGTGATGGGCATTGTTTTCAACAGATCTTCCAATAACAATAAACGGCCATGGATAAAAACAATCAGTCGTCGACCAGCGCCCAAAGTGCTAACACCTCAAAACGTGCTACTCTTGAAGAATTTGGGTCTCAAAGTGCGTGGCGAAAGCGTGTAAAAAATTATTTAGTCTGTGCTCTGTGCGTCTGTTGTGTGAAATGGAAGAAGAAATTGTAAACATTCAGGCGCCCGTGGTCTTTGATGAATCCATCGTCCATTGTGAGATTCACGCTCATCAGCCGTATGCATCTTCAACCTTCAATAACAGCGATGAAGTCCGTATTGCCATCCAACATCAAGACCTCTCCATCCTGCCGAGCAAGAGTTCCCTACACATATGTGCCATTGAAACATGAGTTGAATGCCATAGAAATCGATCGTAATAAGAATGTTGGCATTACGAGTGTAATGAAGGGATATTCATCTCTCTCACCGGCCAAAAGTTCTATGCTCGAGAACACTGGATGGCTCGATGTCGAAGAGACCAAGCAGATTGTAGTTGTATCGGGAAACTTTGATGTCTGTATACCGCTCAGCATGCTCCTCGGATTTGCCGAAGATTATCGGAAAATTGTTGTAAATGCCAAGCACGAGTTGATTCTCACGAGATCAAAGACCGACGACAATGCCATTGTACAAACAGCGCCCGAAGACTACAAACTCGCATTGCATAAAATAGAATGGCTCGTGCCGTATGTGACAGTCTTGGATCAACGAAAAATTCAACTGTTAAAGTTTCTCGTCAAAGACGCACCAATCTCCATGAGTTTCCGAACATGGGAACTGTATGAATATCCGTTGCTGCCTGCCACCTCCAAGCACGTGTGGTCTGTGAAAACTTCGAATCAGCTGGAGAAGCCACGATATGTCATACTCGCGCTGCAGACGGGGCGAAAAAATAAGAAAGCACAAAATGCGAGCCGCTTTGATCATTGTAACCTGAGCGACGTCAAGCTATACCTCAACTCGCAATGTTATCCATATGGAAATTTGAATTTGAACATTGATCAAAATCAATATGCTCTACTCTACGAGATGTATGCGAATTTACAACCGACCTATTACAACAAAAAGGCTGAACCATGGCTGAGCAGGGTGGAATTTTTAGAAAAAGCCCCCCTCGTTGTCATTGACTGTTCAAAACAAAACGATTCGCTCAAGTCCGGCCCTGTTGACGTGCGCCTTGAATTTGAATTGAAAAACAATATTCCACCGCAAACTTCAGCGTACTGCATGATCCTCCATGATCGTATTGTCGAGTACAATCCAATCAGTGGTGGAGTAAAAAAATTGGTATAAAATCATGCCGATGATTCGCGTCCACTTCAGTCAGCATGGAGCTTATCGTCGATATGCAGGGCTTCAAGAGACCCGTCAACGAATTTGTCCTGAAGGAGATGTCCATCGTCAAACTCCATGAGAAGAACGCTGAACCACTGACATTCTTCTTCGATGCACCATTCGCCTGGGACCCTTTACCGGCCAAGTACAAAATGACAAACAAGTGGCTGGAACGCAATTTCCATGGAATACGATGGGATCACAGCGGCATACCATATGAGGCAGCTAGAACGACAATTCGAGGAATCTTGGAAGGAGCTCCTACGATCTATGCCAAGGGATTGGAGAAGTGCTCATGGCTATCAAGATTCACGGATTCAGCAACAAAAGTCATCGATCTGGAGACTCTGGACTGTCCATCGCTGCAGAAGTTGCCGAAAATCGCAAACGTTAAATGTCCCCATCATTCCTTCAATACAAAATACAATTGCGCCAAAGCGAATGTAAAGTTGTTGAAAAGCTGGCTCTCTGTGTACGAAGCGTGAGCGAGGGATTTTTTTAAAATGAATAAAAAACATTTCGATGAAAATGTCATTTGTATTCTTTATTCTACGATGAAAACACCCATCATTTACAATTCGACCAAACATATACATTTTTACATAGTTAGCACTTTGAAAAAAAACCATGCGAACAGCTGCTCAACGATGGTGCTCAATTCTGTCTCCACGCTTGGAGACGATGCAGCTCGACGCTGTTGTAGTTCCCATCACTGAGGTGACCAGTTGCAGCATACTCTCGATGATGCGGACAGTCGTTCGGCGATGGTGTTCCAATGAATTTTTTTCCCGGCCACCATGTTCAGAGACGACGGAACTCGACACTGTTGTATTTTCCACCAATATACTGCATGCAGAGCTGACCATCGCGTGCCATTTGCAGCATACTCTCGAACATTGTCGGATCTTGGTCGAAGGCCTTCACAAGTCGCGCCGGTAAGAAGACAGAGAACTCATCCGCGATGTCTGCGATGTAGCGTTTCCCAAATTTGGTTTGTACGGCCCTTATGTCAGAGATTAGTCGTTCCGACTTAACGGGGAGTTCTGATAGCTTCTTCGTTGGGAGGAATTCCGCCATCCGTCCGACTTTGTTGATACTCGAGAGATCCATTTTCCCCGCACTTTCAAAGTTCTTTTAGATGTTGATGGTGCAGTGAAATCGTGCAGTCTGAGCCTGGTCCACGAAATTATAAGCTCCCTCGTAAGCCTCCCACTCAAATCCCCCCCCTCTTTTCCAATCGTGAAAAACAGGTTTGAACACGTTCGAAGAACCGTGGGAATCGCCCCCCCTCCCCCAAGCGTGCAGCTGTGCTCAAGTGGTCCATCCGCGGTCCCTTTGATCCCTAAATATTTTTCCCGAGAAACCTGTCAGGACCTGTCTGTCGGCGAGCTTTGAGACGGGGCGGATGCAATAGACATTGTCTTTCGGCATGGAACCAGCTGCATGTCATAAATAATGGGCTTTGAAAGGCGCCGCCCTTCATGTGGCACCTAGCGTTTCCATATGACCGAAAATGTTCCGACCCATATATGGTTGTCACACACACATGCACGTACGCTTTTCCAAGAAACCTGTCAGGACCTGTCTGTCGGCGAGCTTTGAGACGGCGTCCCCACCAGTCGCTCCAAGGACCACATGGCCCTCCACAGAGGCCACTCTGTGACGTCACTCGCACCCAGCGACCCCCCCCCCCCACCCGACATCGCCCTCTGGACCCCCCCCTGTACACCACCCCCTTGACCCTCCCCCATTGATCCCCCCTCCCTTGACCCTCCCCCTTAACCCCCCCTCGACCCTCCCCATGACCCCCCCGACCTTCCCCGCTTGACCCCCCCCCACATTGACCTCCCCCCCCACTTGAGCCTCCCCCACTTGGCCCTCCCCCACTTGACCCTCCCCCACTCGACCCTCCCCCACTTGACCCTGCCCCCCTTGACCCTCCCCCCAAAGTGGCTTAGAACCGGCCTAGTACATCTACTCACAAGTTATACTGCGCGACGCAGAGCACCTTCAGTTCAACATGTCTCGGAAGAATTTGCTGCAGTATCGTAATTTTGTAATATTTTCCCACAACATTTTCTTGCAATATACTTTAATATATGCTTAATAATTACCCCAGGTATTATTTGTCTAATACGCTTCGTGGCAGGCCGTTACAGTGGTGTTACCCATTAAGGAAAATAATGTTTGCTAACATTTCGGAAATTCATTATTTCTAAGAATTATGAGGGATAAAAAATGTAATACATTTTTTTCACGAAAATCTCATTTTTTTTGTTATTGGTTTTTCCCTTAGATACACGCTTTTCGCGTTTGTTACCTATTCTTTCCCCTCATTGTGCCCGTTTCGTTCCTCTAGTGTTTCTTACTCCTTTTTTCTCCATCTTTCTCCCTGTTCCCCCCTCTTGCGGCCGCAGCCGACTTCCCCCTCCGTATTATATTTATCATGACATTTCTGTCATAGGTATAGGGAAATTGCGGAAAACCTACACCAATATAGCCGGTCATCGAGTTCGCCCCCCAGTCGTGGAACTAGTCTTATTTCGCCGCGAAATGCCGAAGAAAAACATTTCACAACGAAATGTACGCGACTGGGATTCGAACGCTAACCACTAGACCATCGCACCGGTTAATAGGAAAAAGAAAAAGTTCCGGAAAAAAAATAATAACAATTTTTTACGAAAATCTCATTTTTTTATCTTTAAATTTTCTCCGTATATCTTCGCAGCCATTCACTCAGGTAATAGGAAAAAGGGAAATTTTCGGAAATAAATAACAATAATAAGTTTTTTTTACGAAAATCTCATTTCTTTTCATCTTTAACTTTTCTCCGAATATGTCCGCAGCCGTTTACTCAGGTCATAGGAAAAAGAGAAATTTCCGGGAAAAAAATGAGAAATCATGAATTTTCAGTAAAAAAAAATGTGTTTTTGGGAAATAGACCAGAACTTGAATATGTTTTAAATAATTTTTTTCTCCGAAAATCTCAAATACGACTAAAATATGAGAAATTATGAAAAATTTGCACTAGGGACCCCTGCGGACCGAAGCCAGGAACGCTACCAACAGGAGCATCTCATCGCTTGTAGAATATGTATACTTTCTGGTACTTAGGATTCGCGGCCGGATGGATGATTAGCTTGTTTTTGGAGATAATGCTTTATCGCTTGATGAAAGTATGAGAATTAATATAATAATACGAATATAAATATATTTCCGCTTACTTTTATGAATTATAATTTATTTGACATAAGGACGGGTATGAGTAAAGTTTAAACAATTTTATATAAGATAAATAAGTTGTAATTTAGATTTATTATTATATTTAAATTGGGGAAAAAGAAGATGGCCGAAGCGTAAGGTTGTGCCGAAAAATAGCTCCAGAGAAAAAGTGAACTATAAGCATTAAAAGGTGCAACAGATGCAAAGCAGGTGATAAAACAAAAGAAGTGTGGCATAAAAAGCAGTGGAAGTAAAAGCAACGCGAAAATTCGGGAGGTTATAGGACATCAAAGTGACGAAAGATTTAACCCTTCGAATGCACACTGGGTCGTTTTGACCCAGTGATTTTTCTGTGTAAGTACGTATTTTTCAAAGTATGCCCCACTTTGAACGAATGTTTTGGCATTTCAATATCGTTTTCGTCAAAAAATAAATTCAGGGCCATAAAATATGGATAATTTACTACAAAAAACGTCTCGACAGAAGAAAACAAAAAATGGACATTTACCGGAATACAACGATTTGAAAAACGCCTTGGGTCAGATTGACTTAAGGGGTACGGCCACTGTAACGGCCTAAAAAAAAAGGTTTTTTCACTAATTTTTTGCTCCCGAAATTGAAGGTATTTGAAAAAAAACTTTTAATGGTGTTATCGGGCATACGTTAAACTTTATTATAAAATTTTTTACAGTAAAAAAAAAACAAAATGGCGGTTCCACAGCTATCTTCCCGGGACATGTTTTGCTTCCAGGGCTCCGCGGCACGCAGCACCACTGGTGCACTTTTGAATCTAGAACAAAAAAAAAACCATTAATCTAGAGGGCTATAGCTAGAGAATGTCGATCGGATTTTAAAAAGTATCAATTTTTGTGGATTTGGCGTGCGTTTGAAAAAAAAATTGATTTTTGACGAAAAAAACGGCAAGTTTTTTGTTAATAAAAAATCAATAAATAAAGTTCTTGAAAATTCCGATCGACATTCTCAAGATAATGTAAATGTTCTCATCTGGTTAAAATTTCAAGTAAAAAAAATGAAAATTGTTCGAGTTATGCTGCGTGCCATTTTGAAAAACCATGTTTCGAGAAAAACGCGTTTAAAGTTTTGCGAATAGTTTTTTATTGGAAAAAATTAAAAAAAGACGTCGCACAGGACCTTTTTTTTCTTATTCTAGAGGGTTTAAACTATTTTTTAAGCCAATAAAAAAAAATCGATTTTTCAAAAAATTTACAGTGGCCTTACCCCTTAATATGCACTTACCGGTTGGCGGCGGAGGTGTGCACTCGAAGGGTTAAGAATTGTTGGAGAGGTTAAGGAGAGAGATGACGAGGGAAGGCCGGGAAGACGGGAGAGGCAGCGACGGGAGAGGCAGCGACGGGAGCGACACCTATGGAGAAGAGACTGAATGACAACTGGACAAGACGGTAATAGCTAGGGAAGAGGCAGAGGCGGTTTATACACTAGGCTCGCTAGGCCCGGGCCTAGGGCGCCGCGGCAAAGGGGGCGCCGCGCGTCAGCGGAATCTGCAAGTACGTGCGCCCCTTCTTATCTCGCCCCCTTATGATCGCCAAGCACGACTACCGGCGGGGGAGGGGGGGGGGGGCTAACTTTCTCAGGCCTAGGGCGCTAATTTTCGTAAACCGGCCCTGGGAAGAGGAATCTGCTGCCACGGTCTTACATACAGGTCTTGCAACTGAATCAAATATTGGTGGTGGGGGTGGTCGTCTTACCGTCGGCTCGTTAATTTCCTTGACCGCCGCTCGCATCGCTTCAATCAAATCATAGTCGAAACAGCGGAAGACGCATGTGGCAACACAACCTCACTTAATCCGCTACTATAAAGTTTTACATAACCGTTATTTAAAAAATCACGTGTTTTTTATGACGGTGATGTCGTGCGGATTTTTATATAATAATGACGACTAATTCGTGTGCGGTTTCAACGTGTGATACTGGACGTCAGTTAGTAAAGGAAAAACGTTCGGTGTTTCGGGTTCCGTCGAATGTCGAACGTCGTCAAAAATGGATCACTGCAATTCCAGGAATTTCTCAGCTCATGCCTTCGCAATTCGTGTGTGAGAAAAATTTTCTCCAACGATACATTCTAAGAAAGTGGGTAAAACATGACTTAAACGGTCGAGTTATCGCAGAGGTAAGTTGATTTTATCTTTTTTTATTTATGTCTATTTACTTGTCTAGCCGCTATGACAAGTTTGCAGCGCCGCTCTTGTGGCTATAAGCCAAAGCTTATTGCCGACATTAAGCGTACCACCCCCACCACCTTCGTTGCAAGACCTGTATGTAAGACCGTGTCTGCTGCATTGGACGAGGCGGGGAAGCTAGGAAATAGGCGGAGAAGAGGCAGACTGCTGAGGTCAAGGAACAAGCCGAAAGGCGGAGCCACTCGAGGGAAAACAAGAATGAAGGAATACGTCGGGGGCTTCGGAACAGGAGGGAGAGTCATGAGATCACCGGCAGGGAATGAAGGAGTAATGCATGCACTAATTCACAGTGAGGAAGGGAGGAAAAACCCGAAGGAAGAAAGAGAGCAACGTCAACAGAGAGAGCGTGGACCGATAATAATCGAGGATGAAATAGTGCATATGTCAACGTCTATCGAAACGAGTCAAGGGGGGGAAGAGGAAGAAGCCCACGAAGAATACGTGGATGATTCGAACGCACTAGCGGAAGGAATTTTCGCGAGTGTACAAGTAAGCATGACTCAATCCTTCCGAGAGGTAAAACAAGAAACTCAACAGATAATTGAGAGAGAGTGCAATAAAGCAGTGCAACAAATACTGAAGGGGTTAGAAAGTTTGAGGGGAGAACTCAAGAAAAAAGAAACGGAGTGGGATATAGAAAAACAAATATTAAATACAAGATTAGAAGCAGTGGAAAGGAAGTTCGACGAATACCAACAGAATAATAGTCTAAAAAGGGATACACATGCAATGTGGCAAAGAACCAACACAGCAAACGGGAGTGACGAGCGTTCAAGACAAATGTCCACAGTTGGTGGGGGGAGGAACTCTCGGGATAAAAATCGAAACGTGAGGGAAGAGACGAACCGCGAAACGGCAGCTCTCGAAGGCAGCGAAATAAGCGACGAAGAGCTGCAAGTAAACAGCCCAAGGCGAAGAGAAGAGGAAGGAGTAGACCCGCGGCAGTTTAAAGGGAGGGAACAACCAAGGAGTCTGAACGAAGAAGAATGGAGAAGGGAAGTGCAAGAAAGAAGAAAACGAAAACGCAACATAAGGGTCAAAGGAATACCAACGCCGGGGCAAGGAGGAGGAAGAGAGGTCGAAGAAATACTAAGGAAGAAAACGGGTATTGTGCCATGGATAAGCGGTTGGAAAATAGATAGATATGGCTGCACCATAAAGCTAGGATCGTTGAAAAACAAAATTCAGATGATAATATCGCCGCGATGGAGAAGGTGCAGGGTCGAAATTAAAGATGATCTTACCTGGAGAGAGCAGAAGGTCCAGAGCTGGCTGGAGAAAAAAGCGGAAGTGGCAAGAAGAGGAGGAGAGGAAGACGCCAGGGCTAGATACATGAAAATTAAGTGTCAAGGGGTGTAGCAGTATTAGAGCGAAAGAGGAGGAAGACTGGAAAGACACAGCTTCAGCAGCAACAACAACATCGAGACGAGAGAAGACCGGGGGTTTTGGAGACACACCGAAATGACCCAACGATACGGAAGGACTCAGGCATCGACAGCGAGGGACTCAAGATGGTCACATGGAATGTGGCAGGAATAAGAAAATTGGGAGAAGCGTGGGAGTGGTTGAAGAACTACAATGTAATAGCGATCTAAGAAACATGGCTAGAGGGAAAAAACGAATGTAAAGTAGTCGGTAGTCTTAGCAGAGATTTCGTGTGGAAAACTAAATCAGCGAAGCGAGTAAAAAAGAGAGGGAGAGCAAGTGGAGGGCAAATAGTGGGAGTACGAAAAGCAATATTGGGGGCGGGAAGGATGGAAGAATGGAAAGAAGGAATAATAATAAGGGGGATAAAAATTGGAAGAGACGATGAGGAGATAGGGGTGATAATAACCATATACAATGGCGAGGGTTTTAAGAAACTGGAGGAAGACCTGGAAAATATTGTACAAATATCGGAAACCCCAGGAAAATGTGTACTAATCGTAGGAGACGTGAATGCAAGGATAGGGGAAGATCAAGGGGGAGTAGATGAAGATGATTAGGAGGATGGACAGTCGAGACAGTCGAAAGACAAAACGAAAAACGTAGAAGGAAGGAGGATGCTAAACTTTTGTGAAAAAAATGGCTCCGTGATCCTGCACGGGCGCTGCGAAGGGGACAGGGAGGGGAATTACACGTACATAGGTGAACAAGGCAGCACAGGTTCGATACTAGACTTTGCAATAATTTCAGGGGAAAGGAATTCCTGGTACGGGGGTTAGAAGTAAAACTGAGAACAGAATCGGACCACCTCCAAGTGGTACTAAAGCTGGGGGAAAAAATCAAACTAACAAGGAAACGTTGCGAGGTCGATGTCTCCGACCTTGTAGAATGGGTAAAAATAGGCGACACGTATTTTTTTATATCGGCGGAACCCGATTTTTAAGGTTTGAAAAGCACCCTTGAAAATTAGGGTGTTTTTCGTTTTTCGTCGATAACGTTTTAACGGTACGAGATTTGAAAAAACTTCAAATTGCAACAATGTTTATTTTTTCGTGTACCATACTGGAGATGAGAACTGAGATGAGAACTGAAGATGAAAAAACTTCAAATTGCAACAATGTTTATTTTTTCGTGTACCACACTGGAGATGAAAACGATGCAGATAGCAACAAATTTCATATTGTTTATTGCAAAAATGCAATTTTTTCAACCGTATCTCCGAGAATTTTTAATCGATTGGGATGTAAATTTGCATACATGTAGAGAATGGAAAAGTGCGGATACGGATTTTTTCTTTGTCCGATAACTCACAATTAAGGGGTTGACACTGCCCGTCGATTTTTTTTGCCGAGAGCATCGTATAATCAGCTAGTCTTTTGGCATTTTGGTCTAAATTCACGTCAATATACGTTAGTGTTATGACGCAATTGCATATTTGTAACATTCCAGCCCCCCCAACGGTCCCCCTCTCGAAAGGCAAACGTTCAAAGTTCTTACCGTGCAGCATGAACGGAAATTTGTAGAAATAAATATGGGTTACAAAGAAAGTACAATCAGTCAAAAGAGTCAATACACATTTTCTCGTTTTGGCGGAACGACACTCTTAAGGGGTCAACGCACCCTTAACAACTTCGTTCTTTCTATAGCTCGTGAACGAGCCGAAATAAAAATAAAGTTCGATAGGAAAAAATGTTGTATTCTTCAACTACTAGACGTTCATGATGATAATGATGAGTACAGCAATAACGTTCAAAGTTCTTACCGTGCGGCATGGACGAACATTTCTAGAAATAAAAATGGGTTACAAGGAAAGTACAATCAGTCAAAATAGTCGATACACATTTTCTCGTTGTCGAAATAAAAATAAAGTTCAAAGGGAAAAAATGTTGTATTTTTCGACTACTAGACGTTCAGGATGAGTACATCAACAAATGGCATGTTGTTTATTGCAATAATTCATGAATTACTTGTGAAAAATCACTCTTCAGTTTCCCACTCATATGGGCAGAAGCAAGGCTCGCAATCACGGACTGACTTCGTGCTTCGGAAAGCAACTGGATTACAATTGTATATTTACGAAGAAATTCCACTCCGCTCACCGTATCGAAAGCATTATCTGCAGAGGTTACAGCGTTTTTGGGTTGCCGCTGCAACTCATGAACAGAATGATGCAAACATTTTTATCAGCTTATAACGCAGCATAATTTAATCTTTAACATTAATTTCACAAACAGCGGAACCAATGAACAAAAGAAATAAATCTTCGCAAAGAGCGACTACGGTGCAAAAAGCGGCTCTCGTGATAACATTGAAATCGCCTTATTAAAGATTAATAGCAGCTCTGGTTTATTAATATCGTGTGTCGTCGTTGTTTTTTTCGTGTGTATTTATCAATTGGGTTTCAAGTCATATAAATTCACCAACGATCATTATTGTTGCAGTTACGACGGAGAAGCCAGCCATACATTTTGAGTTCGAAATACAAATAAAAATGTACGTCAATCCGGTGAATGTTATTCAACTTCTATCCATAGCGATAAGTGCTATGAATTTGCCTGGCACTCCAATCACCAAACAGGAAAAACAGTTTAGTAAGGATCTAGAAAACATGATCATTGAAGCGATGGATCAACCTATGAAAATGGAAGTCGAAACTGGTTTGGATTTTCTGTCACCAAATGAAATTCATGAAGCAGCCGCAATAGAAGATGACAGTGAAGGAGATTGGCACGGACAACGATGCCTAGATCCAAAAATTGATGATAATGTATGTACCTAAGATATAGAAGAATTGAGTTACGAATACAAGATAAGAGCTGTAGATTACTGGAGATCCGGGGCAAATGGGAATAGAAAGTTATCATCTGTTCAAACGAAATTCAAAAAGGTGAAATCAGAGCCGCAGTTGCGCTGGTGGGCCCATAGTATAAATAAGGGTGGCACATACAAAGAAAAGTCAACAAAGATAGCTCACTACACGTTAAACAATTTTAATGATGTCTTGGACAAAAGGCTGCCTGTCCATGATATAGATCTTCGACGATGGGCCTTACGTGCATGAGAAATTGTAGAAATACCGGTCGTGAATTTCCAAGCATCCGCTTCTTGGCTAAGGACATTCAAAAACCAACATAGAATTGTGTCACGGAAGATTACTAAATATGTAACAAGATAACAATTATTAAACGCTGATAAACTTCAGAACAAAGCTACCGAATTTATAGAAATGGTGAAAGTCAACATAGCCGACGTTGGGGCTGAAGACACATTTAATTCTGATCAGAGCGGATTCAATTTAGAGCTACATACAGGCCGCACATTGGCGAAAGAAGGGCAGAAATCCGTTGAGACAGTCGTGCAATCGAAAACATCAACAACACACAGTTAGACTATGCAGCCTTTGGTTTCTGCGAGTGGCAAGATTTTGGTACCTATGTTGATCGTTTTAAACGAACCTACTGGCAAAGTTGGTCCTCGAGTGGAACAAACTATGTTCAGAGCCGAAAATTTATTTCTATTGGCTTCGAAATCTGGAAAATTGACGAATAATCATTTCGAGCGATGGTTCCAAGAAGTATATATTCTCAATACGGGTCCAAAATCGGTAATACTTCTGGATTCTTGGAGCGGTCAATGTCCAACTGCATTTAAAGAAATGGATACGCAAGGGAAAGATATTAAAGTTTTAACCATTCCAGCAGGTAAATATATTGCACCAGTTTCCTTAGTTCTGTAGACAATTAGTCAATATGATAATTAGTAGTTCCTGCAGGTACGACTGGAATGATACAGCCCCTTGATGTTTATAGCTTCCGTGTATGGAAAAACTTCGTCAAACACTTTTCTGACGCAGTAATATTATACAATTACAACGTCAATCTGCATTTGAGAGACAATATTGTTAAATTACAATCTCTTATACACAACCAGTTTTCTTCTCCACGGTTTACAAATCTTTTCAAATATGCGTGGTATAAAAGCGGGTACGAAGAAGAAAGACCACCAAACTTCGAAAATCCGGTAGAATTTTGCTTTTCACAAAATGTACCGACATGCGATATATGCGGCGAAGCAGCTATTATCACTTGTGCGTGGTGTAAGAAATCTCTTTGTTTCAAACACTTTTATCATGACTATCATTATTGTAATAAGTATAATCCATTAAAAAACATTTCCTAAATGAGTAAGCGTGAAAACACTTTTCCGATTGTGTTGTAATTTTCAAAGGCAGTACGTGGCGGGGGAGAATTTCTTCGTAAATATACAAATGTAATCCAGTTGCTTCCCGAAGCACGAAGTCAATCCGTGATTGCGATCCTTGTCTCTGCCCATATTAGTGGAAAACTGAAGAGTGATTTTTCACAAGTAATTCACGAATTATTGCAATGAACAACACGCCATTTATTGCTGTACTCATCATTATCATCATGAACGTCTAGTAGTCGAAGAATACAACATTTTTTCCTATCGAACTTTATTTTTATTTCGGCTCGTTCACGAGCTATAGAAAGAACGAAGATGTTAAGGGCGCGTTGACCCCTTAAGAGTGTCGTTCCGCCAAAACGAGAAAATGTGTATTGACTCTTTTGACTGACTGTACTTTCTTTGTAACCAATTTTTATTTCTACAAATTTTCGTCCATGCCGCACGGTAAGAACTTTGAACCTTTGCCTTTCGAGAGGGGGACCGTTGGGGGGGAGGGGCTGGAATGTTACTCATATGCAATTGCGTCATAACACGAACGTATATTGACGTGAATTTAGACCTAAATGCCAAAAGGCTAGCTGATAATACGATGCTCTCGGAAAAAAAATCGACTGGCAGTTTCAACCCCTTAGATGTGAGATATCGGAAAAAGAAAAAATCCGTATCCGCACTTTTCCATTCTCTACATGTATGCAAATTTGCATCCCAATCGATTAAAAATTCTCGGAGATACGGTTGAAAAAATTTCATTTTTGCAATAAACAATATGAAATTTGTTGCTATCTGCATCGTTCTCATCTCCAATGTATAGTACACGAAAAAATAAACATAGTTGCAATTTGAATTTTTTCCATATCTTGTACCGTTAGAACGTTATCGACGAAAAACGAAAAACACCCCAATTTTCGAGGGTGCTTTTCAACCCTTAAAAATCGGGTTCCGCCGATATAAAAAAATACGTGTCGCCTATGTTTACCCATTCTACAAGCATGCCAAATTTTATCGAAATCGGAGACATCGACCTCGCAACGTTTCCTTGTTAGAAGAGGACTGGGAGAGAAAAAAGGTGGGAGGCACAGTTATAGGGGGGACAAAGATCGACGAATTAGGACGCGGAAGGACTGGAGGACTACTTCGGGAACTGGAAAAATACGCAAAGGAAAACAAATTAACGGTTAACCTGGATAAAACAAAAATAATGATTTTTAGAAAGGGAGGAAGGACGAAAATAGAAACAGGGTGGGAGTTCTACGGGAGAAAACTAGAGATAGAGAAGGAATATAAGTACCTAGGAGCAGTGCAGCCAGATCGCGCGCAAAAGTTACCCCCTCTCTAGTCTCTTGCGCGCCCATCACACAATCATAGTAGTGCGTGTCCGTGAGCGAGCGACGCTCGGACGTCTACGGGAAGAGCCGAGCGCCACCGAAGTTTCCCGACCGCGCCTTTGGCAGCTACACCAACACATGGACGCTGAGCACGTTCGTGTGCGGCCAAGCCGAACCGAAGGATTCGAGGGAAAAAGCAATCTGAGCACGACTCGCGCGTGACGTCACCCGACGGCACGAGCGAGGCTTTTAGATGATTTCAACGCTTATTTAGCCCTTGATTCTCTGCGTTATTAATGTATAAAAAAAATGTATCGCACACTCTCAAGGCTTATTTTTTTCAGTTTATACGTTAATTTAAATATAATAATAAATCTAAATTACAACTTATGTATCTTCTAAAATATTGTTTACGCTTTACTCACACCCGTCCTTATGCCAAATAAATTATAATTCATAAAAGTAAGCGGACATATATTTATATTCGTATTATTATATTAATTCTTATAGCTCTCATATGAAAACTCTCATATGAAACTCTCATATGAAAAAATCCAAAAAACTTCAAAACCTTAGATTTCAACTAACCAAGAACATACATCTTCAAATTTTCAATCATGACGAATTTTTAAGAACAATATCATCACAAACACATCAGAACCAAAACAATATACATCACCTAAATTATCAAAACATAAATCAAACAACACAAAATCGCAACATCTTATACTCAACCCTTACTAAGACAACAGGACACAAATAATAATCTTTCCACTGATCCTCTGAATAATATAAATTCGACAATCACATTAAATAAAACGAAAGAATGGCTTATAAATCTCTCCAACATTGATATTCCGCTACACATTTCCACATTCTTGTCTCTAGGTGAAAAGTTTTGTTTTCCTTACCTCAAACTCTCAAACATAAAAACTCATATCCACAAATCAATCACCGAACACGAGTCCAAATTAGATTTTTTACTCGACAAACCTAGACAAATCGAAATTAGAACCAGATTCACTCAAATCTTAAACAAAATAAATATTCCAACATCATTTTCCAACACTAATCAAATTACAAAACACACGTCCTCATTCTTAACAAACAACCCTCAACTTTTAGTTACACGAGCTGATAAAGAAATTCAACAGTCATTCTTAACAAATCAGATTACATTACAAAAACTCATAATTTACTCGCAGATTCCTCAACATACAAATTAACAAATAGAAATCCCATCAACACTCTACAAAAAGGCATTAACAATATTCTCTCCAGATGGAAAACCCTAAAAATTATTGATGAAACAAAATACGAATACTTAAAAGCTGAAAATTGCAACCTATTTCGTCTCTATTGGCTGCCAAAAATTCATAAAAATAATTATTCACTTCGTCCAATAGTATCATCAATAAATAGTCCAACGCATAAACTAGCTGAATTTATACAATCTAAACTTTCTAAATTAATCAATACGACTAATTCACACGTCAAAGATAGTTTCCACCTAAAATATTCACTTTCTAACATCTCAATTCCACTCAACTACAAATTCGTCTCGTTTGATGATGTTTCTCTCTATACCAACATCCCATTACAACTTGTTATTCAAAGCCTTCAAAAAAGATCAAATCTATTTTCAAAAACCTTTCCTTTAAACGAAATAATTCAAGCCATAGAATACATCATGGTCTCAACTTTCTTTACATGTCAAAATAAAATTTACCAACACATCTCAGGGTTACCAATGGGCTCACCTCTGGCTCCAATACTATCTAACATCGTCATGATCGATCATGAAACAAATTGTCTGGAAAAATTTAAATTTTGGTTTAAATTTTTCGAAAAAAGATTTTTAACTCATATAACTCAAAATCACAATTTACATCAGAAAATCAAGCAGATATAAAATCCCGTTTCTTGATATACTTTTAATCCATAAACAAAATTCAATTATCACAAATTGGTATAGGAAACCAACCTGGTCAATCAGATTCATAAATTTCTTTTCACACCACCTACTTTCCCAAAAAGGCCTTAATTTACATGCTAGTTGACAGAGCAATACAATTATCTCATCCTTCATTTCACAAAGAAAACCTCAAACTTATTACTAACAAGATGACACAGAATTGCTATCCGATCTCTTTGACAGAAAAAATAATAAAACATCGGCTTTCCACAATCAACAATCAAAAAAAGAATAACAACAATTTTGATTCTTCCAGACTTTATTCTTTAGACAGAACATTTATTTCCTTACACAAAAAAAAAAACATTCATCATCAACTAATTCGTCTTTTCCAACAATACAACATAACATTAGTCACAAACAATAAACACGACATTTCATCGATTACTGGCTCCACCAAAGACAAAATAAATAACAACCAAAAACCCAACATAGTTTACAAAATCGATTGTAAGAATTGCAATGCCACATACATCGGCCAAACCAAAAGATACCTTGAAATCAGAATAAAAGAACATAAAAATAGCCTAAAACATACTACCACAATACACACAGCCTTAGCACAAAATGCAATAGAACAAAAACATGCCTTTCAATTCGACAATCTAAAAATTTTGAATAATGAAAATTGGCTCAAAAAAGACTAATCCTAGAAATGATCCAAAGTAAGGCACACTCCAACGTCATAAATTTTAGAACTGACATACAAAAACTAAGCTCGATCTATAACTCTATTATATAACTATTAAAATATTTTACAATACTTTACTTGACATAACAATTTTAAAATTATTGACACTATAACTTAATTTTAAATACTTAATAATAAACTTAAATAATAAACTAAATAACTTAATTTTAAATACTCTTAATATGACGCACCAATTTTATTTCTCTTGACACGTCACTGCCTAAAGGATCTTTCTCCCCCGATTCGCAAAATAAAGACTCTAATAAGCTTCACGAAATTAAGACACCACTCAGTTTCTCTCGAACTCTCCGTGATCACATAACTCAATATGTAACTGAGTAATGTAAATTTCGAGTTTTTGTTTATTTTGGAAGAAAATTTAAAAAATCTTAAACTCAATTGGTAATCATCAAAGTCATTTGATACTTTATTAAAATTTCTTTTAAATCAATCACGTACATTAAATTTTCACAAATAAAACACAAAACTTTCTTATAATTATTAATCCCTTACGGATGATGAAAATCGCTAAAAAACGATAAATTCTTCCATCTGTTGAGTGTACTCCAGCACAACAGTACTTACTTCCATAAATACTGTCTTTTGAAATACCCTTCCAAATACCAGCAAAAGCTAGAAACATCAACAACATCGAGGTTATTCGTTCCTCATATTTCATTTCTTTATAACTCCATAGTATAATAAACCACACACTCACACATCACTTATTTCAAACACCGATGAATAAGAAGAATTAACGCAATACAAGAACTTATGCATATCAAATCAATATAGTTATAACCAAAACAGAATTAACATATCAGCTATACAAAACGACACAACAATTTTATAACACAATCATAACATAAAACATTCGTGTATTTAATTCCTTCAAACTTGATTTGTAAAATTTGTGTATCAAAATTTATAGAGAAAAATATAATTTCTGTAGAGGACCCGAACCAATGGGTCGAAACGTAAGAAAGCATAATTTATTTCCATCGCTAACCTTGGAAAACCTCTATTGGCCGGACTGAAGTCGAATCTTCAACTAGCAACTTGTCATCAACACGGCCGCACACATCTTTGACTCATTAATTCTCATACTTTCATCAAGCGATAAAGCATTATCCCCAAAAACAAGCCAATCATCCATCCGGCCGCGAATCGGCAGTACCAGAAAGTGCGCATATTCTACAAGCGATGAGATGGTCCCTTTGGTAGCGTTCCTGACTTCGGTCCGCAGGGGCGCGGGATCGTTCCCCGCGCTCAGTACTTTTTTTTTTAAATTTATTATTACTTTTAATTCTTATTTGATTAGTTATCATTATTATTTTAATTAGTTATCTTATAGTTTCGAAAAATTTATCGCGCACTCCAATCGCTTATTTTATTAGATGGTACGTTAATTTAAATGTAATAATAAAACTAAATTACAATGTATTTATCTTCTAAAAAATTGTTTACGCTTTACTGACACCCGTCCCTATGCCAAATAAATTGTAATTCATAAAAGTAAGCGGAAATATATCTATATTCGTATTATTATATTCATTCTCAAACTTTCATCAACCGATAAAGCATTATTCCCAAAAACAAGTCAATCATCTATCCGGCCGCGAATCGTAAGTGCCACAAAGTGGCATTTTTGTATGTTTTTACATTTACAGGTAATTTGCATTGTAATGGGGTGAATTGTTTATTTGTGAACACTCACCATTGACAGAACAAAAAAAATTTAATCGTAAAACATCATGAGCAGTTTTCCTATTTTCAGAATAATGTTCTTTCAATGAGCGTGTTTCACGTATAAACAATTCGCCCCATGCAAAAAGAAAATAATAATTAAAAAAAAAACAGAAAAGCACTGAGCGCGGGGAACGATCCCGCGCCCCTAAGCTAGGAACGCTACCAACGGGACCATGTACGTGATTTGTGATTTGAAATTTGAAATTTGTGAAAATTTAATGTACGTGATTGATTTAAAAGAAATTTTAATAAAGTATCGAATGACTGTGATGATTACCTATTGTGTTTAAGATTTTTAAAATTTTCTTCCAAAATAAACAAAAACTCGAAATTTACATTACTCAGTTACATATTGAGTTGTGTGATCACGGAGAGTTCGAGAGAAACTGAGTGGTGTCTTAATTTCGTGAAGCTTATTAGAGTCTTTATTTTGCGAATCGGGCGAGAAATATCCTTTAGGCAGTGACGTATCAAGAGAAATAAAATTGGTGCGTCATATTAAGAGTATTTAAAATTAAGTTATAGTGTCAATAATTTTAAAATTGTTATGTCAAGTAAAGTATTGAAAAAAATATTTTAATAGTTATATAAAAGAGTTATAGATCGAGCTTAGTTTTTGTATGTCAGTTTTAGAATTTATGACGTTGGAGTGTGCCTTACTTTGGATCATTTCTAGGATTAGTCTTTTTTGAGCCAATTTTCATTGTTCAAAATTTTTACATTGTCGAATTGAAAGGCATGTTTGTGTTCTATTGCATGTTGTGCTAAGGCTGTGTGTATTGTGGTAGTGTGTTTTAGGCTATTATTATTAGTTTATGTTCTTTTATTCTGGTTTCAAGGCGTCTTTTGGTTTGGCCGATGTATGTGGCATTGCAATCCTTACAATCGATTTTGTAAACTATGTTGGATTTTTGGTTGTTATTTATTTTGTCTTTGGTGGAGCCAGTAATCGATGAAATGTTGTGTTTATTGTTTGTTACTAATATTATGTTGTATTGTTGGAAAAGACGAATTAGTTGATGATGGATGTTTTTTTGAGTAAGGAACATTTATTAGTCTGGAAGAATCAAAATTGTTGTTATTCTTTTTTTTATTGTTGATGGATGTGGAAAGCCGATGTTTTATTATTTTTTCTGTGAAAAAGATCGGATAGCAATTTTGTGTCATCTTGTTACTAATAAGTTTGAGGTTTTCTTTGTGAAATGAAGGATGAGATAATTTTATTGCTCTGTCAACTAGCATGTAAATTCTAGCTTTTTTTGGGAAAGTGGTTGGTGTGAAAAGAAATTTATTAATCTGCCTGACCAGGTTCGTTTCCTATACCAATTTGTGGTAATTGAATTTTGTTTATGGATTAAAAGTATATCATGAAACAGGATTTTTTATCTACTTCATTTTCTGACATAAATTGTAATTTTGAGCTATTTATATGAGTTAAAACACTTTTTGGTGGATTCAATTTTGTCTGTTGGTAGAGCAATAATAATATCATCAACATATCTTTTATATAGTGGTAACGAAAATTTTAATTTTTCCAGACAATTTGATTCAAGATCAATCATGACGATGTTAGATAGTATTGGAGTCGGAGGTGAGCCCATTGGTAACCCTGAGATTTGTTGGTAAATTTTATTTTGAAATGTAAAGAAAGTTGAGAACATGATGTATTCTATGGCTTTGATTATTTCGTTTAAAGGAAAGGTTTTTGAAAATAGATTTGATCTTTTTTGAAGGCTTTGAATAACAAGTTGTAATGGGATGTTGGTATAGAGAGAAACATCATCAAACGAGACGAATTTGTAGTTGAGTGGAATTGAGATGTTAGAAAGTGAATATTTTAGGTGGAAACTATCTTTGACGTGTGAATTAGTCGTATTGATTAATTTAGAAAGTTTAGATTGTATAAATTCAGCTAGTTTATGCGTTGGACTATTTATTGATGATACTATTGGACGAAGTGAATAATTATTTTTATGAATTTTTGGCAGCCAATAGAGACGAAATAGGTTGCAATTTTCAGCTTTTAAGTATTCGTATTTTGTTTCATCAATAATTTTTAGGGTTTTCCATCTGGAGAGAATATTGTTAATGCCTTTTTGTAGAGTGTTGATGGGATTTCTATTTGTTAATTTGTAAGCTGAGGAATCTGCGAGTAAATTATGAGTTTTTGTAATGTAATCTGATTTGTTAAGAATGACTGTTGAATTTCCTTTGTCAGCTCGTGTAACTAAAAGTTGAGGGTTATTTTTTAAGAATGAGGACGTGTGTTTTGTAATTTGATTAGAGTTGGAAAATGATGTTGGAATATTTATTTTGTTTAAGATTTTAGTGAATCTGGTTCTAATTTCGATTTGTCTAGGTTTGTCGAGTAAAAAATCTAATTTGGACTCGAGTTCGAAGATTGATTTGTGGATATGAGTTTTTATGTTTGAGAGTTTGAGGTAAGGAAAACAAAACTTTTCACCTAGAGACAAGAATGTGGAAATGTGTAGCGGAATATCAATGTTGGAGAGATTTATAAGCCATTCTTTCGTTTTATTTAATGTGATTGTCGAATTTATATTATTCAGAGGATCAGTGGAAAGATTATTATTTGTGTCCTGTTGTGTATTAGTAAGGGTTGAGTATAAGATGTTGTGATTTTGTGTTGTTTGATTTATGTTTTGATAAGTTAGGTGATGTATATTGTTTTGGTTCTGATGTGTTTGTGATGATATTGTTCTTAAAAATTCGTCATGATTGAAAATGTGAAGATGTGTGTTCTTGGTTAGTTGAAATCTAAGGTTTTGAAGTTTTTTGGATTTTTTCATATGAGAGTTTCATATGAGAGTTTTCATATAAGAGCTATGAGAATTAATATAATAATACGAATATAAATATATTTCCGCTTACTTTTATGAATTATAATTTATTTGGCATAAGGACGGGTGTGAGTTAAGCGTAAACAATATTTTAGAAGATACATAAGTTGTAATTTAGATTTATTATTATATTTAAATTAACGTATAAACTGAAAAAAATAAGCCTTGAGAGTGTGCGATACATTTTTTTTATACATTAATAACGCAGAGAATCAAGGGCTAAATACGCATTGAAATCATCTAAAAGCCTCGCTCGTGCCGTCCGGTGACGTCACGCGCGAGTCGTGCTCAGATTGCTTTTTCCCTCGAATCCTTCGGTTCGGCTTGGCTGCCGAAGGCGCGGTCGGGAAACTTCGGTGGCGCTCGGCTCTTCCCGAAGACGTCCGAGCGTCGCTCGCTCACGGACACGCGCTACTATGATTGTGTATGGGCGCGCAAGAGACTAGAGAGGGGGTAACTTTCGCGCGCGATCTGGCTGCACTGCCTAGGAGTGTGGCTGTCGTCGGGCAATACTTATCAAAAACATCTTCGAACGGTGGAAGGAAAAGTAGTGAAAGCAATGAACATGGTATGGGGGCTGTGTAAGAGGGCGAGAATACATAGCTTGAGCCGGAAGATCCAGTTGATGTACGCAATAGTAAGGAGTGGTCTACTATACGGAGTAGAAATTTGGGGGTGGAAACGGTGCGAGAAGCTGGAGAAGCTACAGGCCAGGTATATGAAAATGATCCTAGGGCTGAGGAGAAACGCACCTGCGTATATATAGAGAAGAGAGGCAAACATCACGGGAATAAGTATTAAAGCCTTCGAAAGAGCAGGGAGATATGCGTACAAAGTGATGAAAATGGAAAATACGAGATTGCCAAAAATTTGTCTTAGGGAGGAGGCGCGGGGAGCAATAAACGGCGCTCCGACCAAATGGGGGTGAGAGGTTCAAAGGGTGATGGGGGAGGCGGGAGAAGGACAAATCTGGCAGGTAATAAGAGAGGGTAGTGACCGTGAAGTTAAGAAAAAAATGAGAGAGCAGTAACGAAAAGGAAGGAACAAGAAATACAGCAGGACTGGGCGGGAATAGACAAGTCCAACTACTGCAAGGAGTACAAAACAAGGAAGGGAAATCTGTTGGGAAGACAAGAGTATATCAGGAGGAATCAAAGAAACATGGGCCAGGATGAGATGCGGGAGTGTAGGCAGAGAGAAAGGAAAAGGATTTATGGAAATAGCGTGCAGGCTATGTAAAAGGACGCAGGAAACGTTGGTGCATATGTGCAGGTGTACCGTGGGGAAAAGGAAGATAGGTGGAGTTATTGCGGAGAGGGTAGGAAGTTGGATAGCAGGGAAGGAAGAGAACGAAACAAAAACAGAGTTAGAATCCATACTACAGTCAGGGCAGCCCTGGAACGATCTGTGTACTTACATAAATCACTTCGAGAAACTAGCGAATGGGCAGTAGGGAATTGCTAGACGGCCGCGGAAGAAACGCAACGAGGCAGGCCCGATTTTGTGCGGAAAACGTTGTTCGTTGCTACTTATAAGTTATGCCGTAATTTTAAGAAACCCTGTAAAAGCCCAACGAAGGCATACTTTGGAATAAATTTTGTATTATTTTGTATTATTATATTTAAATTAACGTATAAACTAAAAAAATAAGTGATCAGAGTGCGCGATACATTTTTTTTATACATTAATACCGCAGAGAATCAAGAGCTAAATAAGCATTGAAATAATTTAAAAACCTCCCGCGTGCCGTCGCACAGTGGTTCCAAACGCCGAAAAGCTGGCCAAAAATAGGGAAAATCGCGTTCCTAAATATAGAACTTTTTTGTGTGCCATATGTTAGGTTTGTACCTGTACTTTAAGAACGCAGCATTACCAATGCCAAAAATACACACTTGTTGGCAGCGTGTATGTCACGTGTTTTCTGACTTAAACATTTAATTTAGACAAGTTAGTGTTAATTATCCATGGTGAAGTGAATTGGTTTGAAGAGAGGGATATCTAAGGTTAGTAAAATACGTTTTGTTTGAAATTTTAAGTGCTTGTACATTGTTTATATATTATTGTTTGTAAATCACAAAATTTCGTCATTTTTATGCCACTTTTACTTTCTCATTTTCTCGAAAGTCCCGCTAGATCCCGGGCTGAAATTAATTGCATATGGTAAGGGCATCATAGCACTAAATTATGACGCCAATAACTTTTGCCCGAATTTGCCCGAAATTGATAAAATGCAATTTGAAAATTTACTTAAAAAAATGACTAAAAATATGATTTTTACGTTATATGAAGCCCAATATCGTTAAAAAAATTTGTTTAAGTTATTTAATGTTGAGTATACATACTACCAATGATTTTGACATTATAAACAATGAATTTGTTATAAACAATAAATTATTTTTTTCAAAAAACTTAATTAAATTTTTTTTCCAAGTTGATTAAATGTTTCTGTATCAATAAAAACGATATTGTTTATATTATTTTTGATTACAAATCAATTGTTAATATGATTTTTAACAAAAATGTTTTTTGTTTTTTTTCAGACAACCCAAAAAATGTCTTTTACAAAGAAAAACGTTTTCGATCTCTTAAAAGGACATCTCAAAAAGGACAATAATGTTCTTATACATCTTTTAGAAGAACATTTGACTAGCCAAAACAAACGGACGTTTTTATTTTCTAACGAATGTAAAGCGTCGTTGAGAAAATTATTTTATAAAATGAGAACAAAATGGGAAGCACGCAACAGGACACTCGACAGATTCATGGAAGAGAATCAATCTTGATTAGACGAAAACTTCCAATTCACCGAGGCATTACCTGCTGAGCACGCACCTTCTGCCCCTGCGCCTGCTGAGCCTGCGCCGGTACCGTCCTCTGACCCATCAAAAGACGCGTTTCCATTAACGAGTTCAAACGCCCTTCGTCATCGTTTGAAGAATCGAGCTACCGGACTAAGCGGAGACGAACACAAGCGTTACGAGACCAGTTTACTCCTAATGAACTAGCGTATGCCACGCAAATGAGTCTCCGAGCTAGCGGTCAAATAGATGCGGCCAAAATCGTCAAGGACATAGGTGAGCCGGCAACTGCTTCAAAGTACAGATCATCTCTTGCAGAAGTACGTGAAACACCTTACACGAAAGAAGAAGCTTTATCACTACTCATTGAAAACAAAATTGCCAAAGCTGCATACAACAATCTTAGGGCTTCAAGTATACGGAAAAATTGTAAATTGTATCCGTCTTATAAACAAATCCTTGTAGCAAAAAAAGAATGTTATCCTCCTACAACCGAATACACAATCACTGAAACTTACAGTGAGATCAAATTGCAAGTGTTATTAGATCTCACTGTGAAGCGAATACTAGCAGTTCAAAATGAAGTGATTCAAAACCTGAGTGCTGATGATGTTAGTAACATGCAATTAATTTGTAAATGGGGATGTGACGGAACTTCCGGTCAGAGTACTTTTAAACAAAGATTCGATAATGACAATGACAGTGTTATGACAGACTCAAATATTTTTTTTATTTCACTTGTTCCGCTTCGCCTGATTTCCGTCAATGATTCTGTTGAAAAAAAACAATTATCTGGAAAAATCCTCGCCCTTCTTCTCCTCGATTTTGTCGGCCAATCAAAGTTGCATTCATGCGCGAAACTGTTGAATCAACTAAAGCTGAAGTTGCCAAAATAGAGGAGCAGGAGAAAAATCTAGATTCTTATGAAACAATTGTTGACGGTTAGGAAGTCAGTGTATCTTTTAAATTGTCAATGACTATGATCGATGGAAAAGTATGTAACTCACTGACAAACACAACATCAGCCATGAGGTGCTATCTTTGCAATTGTACTTCGAAACAGTTTAACGATTTAGATCTCGTTTTGAGCAAGCCGATCAACGATGATCATTTGAAGTTTGGAATCTCTGTTTTGCATGCGAAAATTCGTTTTTTTGAATGTCTTCTGCACATTTCGTATAAGTTAGACAGCAAAAAATGCACAAAACGCGGTTCTGAAGAAGAAAAAGAAGCTCGTAAGAAACGAAAAGAAAACATTCAGAAAGGGTTTCGTCAACAGTTAGGACTATTGATAGATCAACCAAAACAGGGATTTGGAAGTTCAAATGATGGAAACACAGCTCGTCGTTTCTTTGAAAATGCAAAAGTCAGTGCCGCGATCACGGGTATCAACGAAAATTTGTTAAAACGGTTTCACGTAATTTTGCAAGCACTGGGTTCTGGATTCAAAATTAACATTCCAAAGTTTGAAGAGTATGCGCTGGGAACAGCTCGTTTGTTCGTAGAGTTATATCCTTGGTTTTACATGCCAACAACTGTGCACAAATTGTTAATTCACGGTGCGAAAATAATTCAGTCATCATTGCTGCCAATCGGACAAATGTGTAAAGAAGCTGAAGAGTCGTGCAACAAATTTATAAAACAATACCGCATGAATTTCGCTCGAAAAACCAGTCGCACCGAAAACATGCAAGATGTTTTTTTACGACTTTTGGTTGCTTCAGATCCGTTGATAACGAGTATCCGCAAACTACCATGTAAACCTCTGAGATCACTGGATCTTGAAGCGAGAGAATTGATTGTTTCTAAGCACGTTGATCCTCAACCCTTTAGTGGGGTAGTGTGTGATAGTAGCTCTGATGAATCATTTCATTCCGATGATGATGAGTACTAAATAAGATTAACTTATAAGAAGTATTACACACAACTGATCCACCATCTTGTTTTTCACTTTCATTGCCATTTTTTTGAAAAACTGATGTCAAATTCTGATTCAGCGACGTCGAAAACCCCTTAATCAACAGGTTTTATCATTTACAATTATAATCTTTTTTTTGGTCCGCCATCTTGTTTTTGACTTTGTTTTGCATTTTTTTATGAAACTGATGTCAAATTTCGATTTAGCGACCTCAAAAACTCCTTATAACATCATTTTTTATTGTTTAAAGTTGATATAACATTTTTTTTGGTCCGCCATCTTGTTTTTGACTTTATGACTCATTTTTTTCGAAAAACTAACATCAGATTCGGATTCAGCGACCCCCAAAACCTATATATACGCACCACCATCCGTTTTTTCGATGATTACGATTTTTGGCCAGCTTTTCGGCGTTTGGAACCAATGTGCGTCGGGTGAAATCACGCGCGAGTCGTGCTCAGATTGCTTTTTCCCTCGAAGCCTTCGTTTCGGCTTGGCCGCACATGAACGTGCTCAGCGTCCATGTGTTAGTGTAGCTGTTGACAGAGTTTAGTAGGGAGATGCACAACGCTCCCCTTTTCGGCGTGCCTCGTAAATGGCGCTAAATCGCGGCGGCGATTTCGGGAGTATGATTTCGTGATCATCGCCTCTGTCGAGGTTGCAGATTTCCTTGTAGCCGCGCGAGTCCGTGATCACCGCTCAAGTCGGTATCGCAGTCAGCGTGAACACGAATGGGTAGCTGGTGGGGGAAAAGTCTGCCCCTCGCAAATCGCGCTCGCTCGACAGGCGAACGGAGCGAGGTTTTCCGTCCGATCGAGCTCGACATATATGTGTGGCCGTACTGAGGATTGGAATATGCATAAAATGAATTTCAAAGTGAAAAACATGTATCGAGATCATTGTTTTCTCTCGTTTGCTCGTTTATACCGAAAATGCGGGTTAAAAAAAATTAACGACGAACCGCGTTTAAAAATAAAACGCCGAAACGACCGTGGAAGGTTCAAAAAGAAATCTTGAGCCTTTGCCACGATCGTTTCGAATTTTTTTTCAACAGCAAACATTATGGATAAGGGTATATCATAAATGTTTCCTTATCTGCAATGAGTGTCGTGTCTGAGTTGGCAGCGTGACGGATTAAGGATGCTTACCGTCCGGGTTCAATCCCCGGTGGACCAATTTTTTTTTCTTCATTTAATATTCAGAAAATTTCGAACTTACTCTCGCTTTAGCTATTCTCGCCTGTTCAGGCATTATTTATGATATTAAATTCGTATATGCTTAATAAAAAAAAACAAGAATTACGCGCCCATTACACAATCATAGTAGCGCGTGTCCGTAAGCGAGTGACGCTCGGACATTTTCGGAAAGAGCCGAGCACGGTCGAAGTTTCCCGACCGCGCCTTCGGCAGCTACACCAATGCATGGACGCTGAGCACTTACATGTGCGGCCAAGCCGAAACGGCGGCTTCGAGGGAAAAAGCAATCTGAGCAAGACTCGCGCGTGATGTCACCCGACGGCACGCGCGAGGCTTTTAGACGATTTCAATGCTTATTAGCTCTTCATTCTCTGTGTTATTAATGTGTACAAAAAAATGTATCGCGCACTCGGATCGCTTATTTTTTTAGGTTATACGTTGATTTAAATATAATAATAAATCTAAATTACAACTTATTCATCTTATATAAAATTGTTTACACTTTATTCACACTCGTCCTCATGCCAAATAAATTATAATTCATAAAAGTAAGCGGAAATACATTTATATTCGTATTATTATATTAATTTTCACACTTTCATCAATCGGTAAAGCATTATCCCCAATAACAAGCCAATCATCCATCCGGCCGCGAATCGTAAGTACCAGAAAGGGCATACATTCTACAAGCGATGAGATGGTCCCGTTGGTAGCGTTCCTGGCTTCGGTCCGCAGGGGCCAGTAGTGCAAATTTTTCTCCAAATTTTTCATAATGTCTCACATTTGAGTCATATTTGAGATTTTCGGAGAAAAAATGATTTAATACAGATTCAAGTTCTGGTCTATTTCCCAAAAACACATTTTTTTTCACTGAAAATTCATGATTTCTCATTTTTTTCCCGGGAATTTCTCTTTTTCCTATGACCTGAGTGAACGGCTGCGGAGATATTCGGAGAAAAGTTAAAGATGAAATGAAATGAGATTTTCGTTAAAAAAAAGATTATTATTTTTTTCCGGAAATTTTCTTTTTTCCTATTACCTGAGTAAACGGCTGCGAAGATATTCGAAAAAAATTTGAAGATAAAAAAATGAGATTTTCGTAAAAAAAACTGGTTCTTATTTTTTTTCCGGAACTTTTTCTTTTTCCTATTGAGTGAACGGGTGCCGAAATATTTGGAGAAAAGTTATAGATGAAAAAATATGAGATTTTCGTAAAAAAAAACTTATTACATTTTTTTATCCCTCATACTTCTGAGAAATAATGAATTTCCGAAATTTTTGCAAACATTGTTTTCCTTAAGGAGTAACACCACTGTAACGGCCTGCCACGAAGCGTTTTAGACAAATAATACTTGGGGTAATTATTAAGCATATATTGAAGTATATAGCAAAAAAAAATTATGGGAAAATATTACAAAATGGCAACACTGCAGCAAATTCTTCCGAGGCATGTTGAACTTAAGGTGCTCTGCGACACGCAGTATAACTTGTACCAATTTTAATCGGAATAAAATAATTTTTTAAATTAAATCTAGATGAGTGTAATTGTAATTGCCGAGTATTTGACTAAAAATGTTCAATTTTTTTTTAAGACAGTTATTTGTTAATAAATATTGTTTTAATTAACTTATCGAAAATCCCCTACGTGGTTCGGTAGATACACTCATGTAGACTTAATAAAACAAATTTCTTTTTTTTTTAATTAAAATTGTCACAGTTATACTGCGTGCCGCAGAGGTTCGACATGCTTCGGAAGAATTGCTGCAGTGTCGCCATTTTGTAGTATTTTCGGATGAAAAATTTATAGCAATATACTTAAATATATGCTTAATGAATACCGCAAGTATTATTTGTTTATCACATTTACTTCCGCAAAAAAAATATAAAAAAATACGCATCCTGTAAGGCCGTTACAATGGTGTTACCCCTTAAAGTCTTCATATAATTTGCGAGATTTTCCCGTGATTGTAAAAAAAATGATGAAATATTCGGAAAAATTCGGAGAAACTCGGATGTTTGCGTGAAAATAATTGTCCGCTAAACTCCGAATTCTTCATATTTGTTCCAATTCATAGCAAAATTCGGAAAAAAATTTCCGGAAAAAATCGGAGTTATTCGGAAAAAAATTTGCACTTGGGGCGCGGGATCGTTTCCCGCGCTCAGCGCGTTAGTTATCATTATTATTTGAATTAGTTATCTTTTAGTGTCGAAAAACTTATCACGCACTCTGACCGCTTATTTTATTAGTTTATATGTTAATTTAAATATAATAATAAATCTAAATTACAACTTATTTTACTTCTGAAAAGTTTTTTTGCGCTTTACTCACACCCGTCCCTATGCCAAATAAATTGTAATTCATAAAAGTAAGCGGAAATATATTCGTATTATTATATTCATTCTCATATACTTTCATCAAGCGATAAAGCATTATGATATTGCTTTATCGCTTGATGAAAGTATATGAGCGGAAATATATTTATATTCGTAATATTATATTCATTCAATAACTAATCAAATACTTTCACATACTTACGCTCATATACTATATACTTCTTTCATATACTACTTTCATATACTATCATCAAGCGATAAAGCATTATCATAATGCTTTATCGCTTGATGAAAGTATATGAGAATGAATATAATAATACGAATATAAATAAATTTCCGCTTACTTTTATGAATTACAATTTATTTGGCATAGGGACGGGTGTGAGTAAAGCGCAAACAATTTTTTAGAAAATAAATAAGTTGTAATTTAGATTTATTATTTTATTTAAATTAACGTACAAACTAATAAAATAATCGGTCAGAGTGCGCGATAAATTTTTTCACACTAAAAGATAACTAATTAAAATAATGATGATAACTAATAAAAATAAATAATCAAATAAGAATTAATAGTAATAATAATTTTAATAAAAGCACGGAGCGCGGGGAAAGTTCCCGCGCCCCTTGTGCAATTTTTTTTCCGAAAAACTCCGATTTTTTCAGAATTTTTCTATGAATTTGAACAAATATGAAGAATTCAGAGTTTTGCGGACAAGTATTTATACGCAAACATCCGAGTTTCCCCGAATTTTTCCGAATATTTCATCATTTTAATTACGATCACGGGCAAATCTCGGAAAATATATGAAGACTGTAAGGGGTAACACCACTGTAAAGGCCTTACAGGAAGCGGATTTTTTAGATATTTTTTTTGGCGGAAGAAAATGTGATAAACAAATAATACTTGCGGTATTTATTGAGCATATACTTAAGTATATTGCTAGAAATTTTTATCCGAAAATATTACAAAATGGCGACACTGCAGAAATTCTTCCGAAGCATGTCGAACCTCTGCGGCACGTAGTATAACTGTGCCAATTTTAATCTAAAAAAAAAGAATTTTGTTTTATTAAGAGGGAATGATACCTCATCGCGGTCGGTATGGTAGAACAATTATAGATTCCCAAAAATCTCGAAAACGGCTCTTCAGATCCCGTCGAAACTTTGCCAAATGACGTCAAATGGATAGACGAACAGCTGTCTTCCCCTCAAATTTTCTGAATTTGAGAAAAAAAATGTAGATTGGCTTATCATAATAGCAAATCTAGTTTTTTTCTCAAATTCAGAAAATTTGAGGGGAAGACAGCTGTTCGTCTATCTATTTGACGTCGTTTGGCAAAGTT
This sequence comes from Ophion obscuratus, assembly GCA_964007375.1. Taxonomy (NCBI): domain Eukaryota; kingdom Metazoa; phylum Arthropoda; class Insecta; order Hymenoptera; family Ichneumonidae; genus Ophion; species Ophion obscuratus. Next base: position 34,007,514 of record OZ023321.1, read on the forward strand.
TCGACGGGATCTGAAGAGCCGTTTTTGAGATTTTTGGGAATCTATAATTGTTCTACCATACCGACCGCGATGAGGTATCATTCCCTCTTAAGTCTAAATGAACATTTTTAGCCAAATACTCGGCAATTGCTCAAAAATCAAGATTTCTAAAATCCCTTACGTGGTTCACTAGCTACACTCATCTAGATTTAATAAAAAAAAAATTTGTTCAGATTAAAATTGGCACAAGTTATACTACGTGCCGCAGAGCACTTTAAGTTCAACTTGCCTCGAAGGAATGCGCTGCAGTGTTGCCATTTTGTAATATTTTCCCGTACATTTTTTTTGCAATGTACTTCAATATATGCTTAATACTTACCCCAAGTATTATTTGTTTAAAACGCTTCATGGCAGGCCGTTACAGTGGTGTTATCCCTTAAGGAAAATAATGTTTGCAAAAATTTCGGAAATTCATTATTTCTCAGAATTATGAGGGATAAAAAATGTAATAAGTTTTTTTTACGAAAATCTCATTTTTTCATCTATAACTTTTCTCCGAATATCTCCGCAGCCTTTCACTCAATAGGAAAAACAAAAATTTCCGGAAAAACATTAATAATGAGTTTTTTTACGAAAATCTCATTTCTTTTCATCTTTAACTTCTCTCCGAATATCTCCGCAGCCGTTCACTGAGGTCATAGGAAAAAGAGAAATTTCCGGGAAAAAAATGAGAAATCATGAATGTTCAGTGAAAAAAAATGTGTTTCTGGGAAATAGACCAGAACTTGAATCTGTTTTAAACCATTTTTTCTCCGAAAATCTCAAATATGACTAAAATATGAGAAATTATGAAAAATTTGGAGAAAAATTTGCACCACGGGCCCCTGCGGACCGAAGCCAGGAACGCTACCAATGGGACCATCTCATCGCTTATAGAATATGTGCACTTTCTGATACTTATGATTCGCGGCCGGATGGATGATTGGCTTGTTTTTGGGGATAATGCTTTATCGCTTGATGAAAGCATGAGAATTGATATAATAATACGAATATAAATATATTTCCGCTTACTTTTATGAATTATAATTTATTTGGCATAAGGACGGGTGTGAGTAAAGCGTAAACAATTTTATATAAGATAAATAAGTTGTAATTTACATTCATTATTATATTTAAATTAGAATATAAACTAAAAAAATAAGCGATCGCAGTGCGCGATACATTTTTTTGTATACATTAATAACGCAGAGAATCAGCAGCTAAATAAGCATTAAAATCATCTAAAAACCTCGCGCGTGCCGTCGGGTGACGTCACGCGCGAGTCGTGCTCAGATTGCTTTTTCCCTCGAAGCCAGGAAGACTAGAGGTAAGGAGTACGTACGCCGTGTCGTCGAAACGTCCGCAAAAGTGAGGACGAGAAGAGCGGCGCTGCTCTTCTACCGCACCGAAGTAAAGTCAGCAACAAACCAGTGCCGTACGATACGCTCCCTCATTTGGAGCGATAATTTGATCAAATGAATTGTAAAGGCAGTGCAGTACGATATGCAAAAAGCACCCTTTGCCACTTCATATGGAACGATCATTTCATCAAATTAGTTGTACAACCAGTTGGTGACCTTAATTTCTATATAGATAGACAGAATTCTTATTTATAGATTGTTTTGGAGAATACCGAAATGCGGAAATTAAGTCAGTTATTTTGTTGCGGAAGGAGTAACAAACAAAATTTATTTATAGACACAAGGAAATTCATAAGAAATTTGCATCCAGACAAAAAAGTACAGATTATCACCACATTTACACATTGTGACACGCTGTACAGATAAAGAATGATAACGAAAAAACGGAAATAAAGTCAGTTTTTTTCCTCACGGAAACCGTAACAAACAAAATTTATTTATAGACACAAAAAAATTCATGAGAAATTTTAATCCAGACAAAAGCTTTTCAAATTCTCACATCTCATATTTACACATTATGATACGCTGTACAGATAAAGAATAATAAAGAAATACAGACATTGAGTCAATGTTTTTTTTTCGTTGCGGAAGCAGTAAAAACATAGACAAGAAAATTCATAAGAATTTTGAATTCAAACAAAAGATTTACAAATTATCGCACATCATATTTGCACATTATGACACGCTACACAGATGAATCGATGTTACAGTTTTAATTTTTTCCTATTGTCTTTCGTTTTAATTTTCCTTGCATGATCATTTTCGTTGACCGATCTCGCTAGAAAATGTCCTCTCATGACGAGATAATAGTTTATCACTCTCTTCGTGAGCTCTTCGTTTTGTGCTTGGCATCCCACGTACTCTAAATTTTTCATGTCCGAAACTTTGTCGAGAACTTGATGGAGAGTGTTGATTTTAACGGCAGTTCTCGATCGATTGCCGCACTCCAAGTTTGTCTCGCGCTCGGGCACTGAAAGCAACAATTCAAACAATATTATAAGCTTTTACTTAATTTGAACTTCTATGACAATGGCACATTAATATTTCATCTACTCACACACTCACTTCCCATTTTCACGCCTCGAAAATAAACATTTTGTTTATTTTCGAGACATGAGACAAAACGTGCAATGTACGAAAAAAAATCCATATATTGCACGTTTTGTCTCATCGACGGGACACTTGCTCCATATCTCGGGTTTGTGATAATTTTTATTTCACTCGGTACGATAATGGTACGATAAAACGAAATCATTCTTTTTACGAATGTAAGTACTATTTTTCTTACCTACGATTGATTGTTTTCGCCGCAGATCACTAAATATATTTTATACCGAGACAATTATTTTTTTTACATCTAACACAATTCGAAAAATTGGTTATCCCGAACGCGCTTTATGCCAACACGGACGACGAGCGGGAATCATCGATGACACATGACGTCGGTTGTGTTCTTGTCGCTTAGTTCACTTCGGTGCGGCCATGCACTAGCGACGCACGCCGTGAAAACACTCACTACTAAAATGCACAGTTTCACGGACGCTTTTGGATCGGGCTCGCCACAGGCGTTCGTACTCCTTACCTCTAGTCTTCCTGCTCGAAGCCTTCGTTTCGGCTTGGCCGCACATGTACGTGCTCAGCGTCCATGCGTTGGTGTAGCTGCCGAAGGCGCGGTCGGAAAACTTCGACCGTGCTCGGCTCTTTCCGAAGATGTCCAAGCGTCGTTCACTCACGGCCACGCGCTACTATGATTGTGTGATGGGCGCGTAAGAGATTAGAGAGGGGGTAACTTTTACGCGCGATCTGGCTGCACTGATCCCCGGTAGCAATGTCTTGTTTTTTAAAATTAAGAATATACAAATTAAATATCATAAATAATGCTTGAACAGGCGAGAATAGCTAAAGCGAGAAGCGAGAATAGCAGAAGTTCGAAATTTTCTGAATATAAAACGAAGAAAAAAAAGTTATTTTACCGGGGATTGGACCCGGACCGTACGCATCGTTAATCCGTCACACTGCCAACTCAGCCATGACGCTCATTGCAGATAGAGAAACATTTATGATACACCCTTATCCATAATGTTTACTGTTGAAAAAAAATGTCGAAACGATCGCGGCAAAGGCTCAAGATTTCTTTTTGAACCTTCCACGGTCGTTTCGGCATTTTATTTTTCAACGCGGTTCATCGTTAAATTTTTTTAACCCGCATTTTCGGCATAAACGGGCAAACGTGAAAAAACAATGATCTCGATACATGTTTTTCACTTTGAAATTCATTTAATGCATATTCCAACCCTCAGTACGGCCACACATATATGTCGAGCTCGATCGGACGGAAAATCTCGCTCCGTTCGCCTGTCGAGCGAGCGCGATTTGCGAGGGGCAGAGACTTTTCCCCCACCAGCTACCCATTCGTGTTCACGCTGACTGCGATACCGACTTGAGCGGTGATCACGGACTCGCGCGGCTACAAGGGAATCTGCAACCTCGACAGAGGCGATGATCACGAAATCATACTCCCGAAATCGCCGCCGCGATTTAGCGCCATTTACGAGGCACGCCGAAAAGGGGAGCGTTGTGCATCTCCCTACTAATCTCTGCTGTTGAAGGCGCGGTCGGAAAACTTCGACTGTGCTCGGCTCTTTCCGAAGACGTCCGAGCGTCGCTCGCTCACGGACACGCGTTACTATGATTGTGTGATGGGCGCGTAAGAGACTAGAGAAGAGATAACTTTTACGTGCGATCTGGCTGCACTGACTGACAGTAATACGTCACTGCATGTATGCCACAAACGCTGCTCAGCCGGTCTTCACGCACCTATCCTATTCGGTACCAACCGCTGGTATCGCTTGCGAATATTTTTCGAACTACAAGATCTTTCATCACTTTCGCGATCCACTTTTCGACGATTCCGCCATATGCGTTCGGGCCAGTGTTGCCAGCCCAAGACTTTATTCCGTACTAGATGGCAGCACAAAAACGTACTAAAACGTAATAGACTGAAAGGGGAAGGGGTACAGGGAGTACTTATATATATATATATATATATATATATATATATATATATATATATATATATATATATATATATATATATATATATATATGCGGTTTTGAGAAGAATTTTTCGATTCATTAACATTTGATTTTTATTGTTTTCCCTTAAACATACATCAATGCTTTGCATTAAGCTCCTTATATTTAATATAATGGATAGTATTTATAGAAATGAAGCTGGAAAGTTTTAAAAAAAATATTAATTGTTAGAAAATCTATTCTTATGCCCAAAACGACACGTGGTAGATATTTTTATTTCGATAACAGCGAGTCGTGAGGCTCCCACGTGTAGCACGAATTATTGCTCAATGATTCTTTAGCATGCAATATACTTTCGCACGTGCTAATATGGAGACGACTTCGCGTTTTATTTTTGATGAGATGAAGTTGGGAAAAAACTCTTTCAGCTGCCGCAGAAGAATGTGGCAAACAGAGTATCCCTTTCACCAATTTTGACAGGTTCGGGAACATTGGAATGTTCAGTTGAGTACTCAACTTGAACACAGATGTCCAAAATTCTTCCATTGAAAGATGATTTTGGCCTGTCAATTCGTCTAAATCGGGTAAAAGCCGCCACTCGCTATCCAATTTTTCAATGTCATCTACGAGGTGCGGAAAAAGCGCGAGTGCTTGAATAGCAATACTGCTGACTTCTCCAGATAGCACTATGCGCGGGTTGAAATAGCTGACGAAAGTTAAAACGGGATCATTGAAGTTGAATCGTTTTTTTATCTGCTCTGCAAGCATGACATAAAAACTCAAAGCATGCACTCTGAAGTTCTGCAGTTCTTTTTGATCAATATCTTTGTTTGATATTGCGATTTCAACTTTTGCCCCGAAATATATTTTCTCCAAGGGAATGAAATTTCGTGGATCTGTTACTGCGATATCTTTAATCGGAACACGATCCAGATAATCTTTTTTCATATAATTCCTCAAAATATTTCGGAATAAATCTGAAACTCTCTTCAGAAGAAGATGTAATTGAGGTTTCTCCGCTTGAAACTCCCGGTTAAGGCGATTGACACTCTCAAGGATCTATGAGAGAAAAGTATAATATACTTTGAAGATCGGATTTTTCAATTGGTTGAGAATGACTTGCGTTGCAGGCAAGTCGTCTTCGAAGTATTCGTGCGTAAATAAAAGGATCAGGGCTTCCCAATTCTTTAACATCCGATCTACGGCAGCCTGCATTAAAACATAATGTTAACATCAATACATGCATGCAAAGATTGAGGTTGAGCAAGTGCCCGGCTTAACATATGACATAAAATGAACATGCCAACATACAATATAAAATAAGCATATGCACAATGACAAATTAAATAGACACCTCTAACAGACACCTGACGCAATGCACTTACTTGAAGGGACAGCCACCGTATTGCACTCGGATGCAGTAATTTGTGAGGTTTCAATTCCACGAATATTTGGAACTCTCGTAATTTACCAGATCGATTGCTGCTGTGAGCAAAGTAAGAGTAGATTGCTCGTATTGAATCTTCCAGACTTCTTGGTAACTTTTTTGCTGCAGCTGAAGAGCATAGATGAAACGAATGGCAGACGCATCCAAGGACGAATAGGTGTGGTATTAGAGCTTTGAAACGGGCTTTAACTCCGTTGATATTGCCCATCATTACTGATGCGTTGTCAGCAGCCAAACCAATCATATTTGTTATAGGAATGTTTTTTCTTTGAAGCAGTCGTAGATTGCGTTGAAGATATTTTCTGCAGTGCAGGATTGCACTTTGATCAGCCCAAAAAATCGATCCTTGCATTCGCCGTTATCGTAAAAGCGTACTACGATAGCAAGCGATTTTTCTGTGTTTATATCGGTCGTTTCATCAATTATTATTGAAAACACAGTGTGTCTCAATTTTTCTGAAATCGTTGATAACTGGTCTTTAGCAATAACGTCCTTTGTTAAGTTCGTCGCTTTTGTTCTGCAGCATTTGATCGCGCTTGCTACTTTCGAATCCGGACATATAGATGCGATGAGCTTTGGCAAGTGGTCCATTAAGAGGAAGGGCAAATTATGTTCGTGCAAAAACATCGTGAGCTTCAATTCACCCGATTTCACCAGCTTTTCTTGTCGTTGTCCTTTGTTGGTGAAATGTTCATCTATCTTGACAGTTCTATCAGCCTTTTTCATGTTTTCCTTGTGGTGATCGGTAGCCTCGTGTCGTTTCAAGTGCGTGATCCCACCATGAATCGTTTTGACACATGCTGTGCAAAACGATTTGTCCGATCTTTTTTCCAGCCATGAAAAGCTGTTCTGCCAACCATCTTTAAATCTTTGCTGGTAAGATTTACGTCGCTTTTGTGCTGGTTCACAATTCGGATTCACCTGATCCGAATCGGAATCCTCAGCTACTCGGCCAGTAGTAGCGACAGCAGTAGTAGTCCTTTCAGAACCATCGGAATTCGTTTTGGCGTCCCTACAGAAATTATAATCTGTATGTTTTAGATTGAAATGGCAATATTTTCGCAGATATAAAAGAATTACATACTAATTACAGATCTACATATATCGTCTTAATAATTCGGTTCAGGTAAATAGGACACACAAAATTGTTACACTAGATTAAACCAATTTTTTGCTTTACTTCTTATCTTGTAATGCTATCATTATGTTCCCTTAAAAAAAATATTATTAAGTCATACGTACTGGTTTTCCGAAATAACTGACAGAGGGTAAGTCGACAACGTTGGCATATTGAGAGGATCAGCTTTTTCAGTTCCTGAAGAATCTGAATCTTTTACCCTCGGTTGAAGGAGGTACCTATACGAAGAAATGTGACGCATATATTATGCGAATTAGCAGAATAACATTTGGTTTGAATAGCCATGACGACATTTTAGGTACCATATCAGGACAGGTCGGTAGCTCGAGTAGATCGTTCATTATATATTCGTAAAAGTTAAATTAAAAATTAAAACGGCATGTTGTAGTCACACAACGACGCAATCATAACCTTAAAAACATTTAGCTAATGGACATTTTGCTTGTAATATAACTTATATCATGCCATACCGGGTGATATTTTTTTTTATCGTAATAAAACTCTTGTACATGAAACTCTAGGTACTTGATAAGTATTGCTTACCGTTTCATCTTTGTAATTCCACCTCAAACTTCTTGTTCTAATTGATCGCACAGGCACAAAATACAGTTTGGCGGTAAAATGGTAAACGAAGGCAGAGTTGGGTCGCAAAGTCGATGAATGACTAATGGCAAGAGTCGGCACGTTTTTGAATTTTTTGCTAGGCAAGAAGTCCACCTTTTAACCATACTGTCACATTCCACCAATCACAACGCTAGTTGTACTCTTACAACTTAAGAGGGGGCGATACCCACGACGATACTTCGATGAAGCCTCTACTCGCGTCGGTAAAACAAAATTGTCGAACCTGAAAGTGAGTGCTGCCATCTACTTTTCGAAAAATGTAATAGATCGGCCATCGGCGTAATAGCGTACTAAATCATACAAAAAAGTAATAGATCTGTTACAATTGTAATAGATTGGCAACACTGGTTCGGGCTCCTTAATTCTAGTCTCCATGGTGAAAGTGATAAAAGATCTTGTAGTTTCAGAAATATCCGCAAGCGATACTAGCGCCTGGTACGAAATAGAATAGGTGGTAGATACAGAGATTAGTAGGGAGATGTACAACGCTCCCCTTTTCGGCGTGCCTCGTAAATGGCGCTAAATCGCGGCGGCGATTTCGGGAGTATGATTTCGTGATCATCGCCTCTGTCGAGGTTGCAGATTCCCTTGTAGCCGCGCGAGTCCGTGATCACCGCTCGCGCTCGCTCGACAGGCGAGCGGAGCGAGGTTTTCCGTCCGATCGAGCTTGACATATATGTGTGGCCGTACTGAGGATTGGAATATGCATTAAATGAATTTCAAAGTGAAAAACATGTATCGAGATCACTGTTTTCTCTCGTTTGCCCGTTTAAGCCGAAAATGCGGGTTAAAAAAATTAACGACGAACCGCGTTGAAAAATAAAACGCCGAAACGACCGTGGAAGGTTCAAAAAGAAATCTTGAGCATTTGCCGCGATCGTTTCGACATTTTTTTTCAACAGTAAACATTATGGATAAGGGTGTATCATAAATGTTTCTCTATCTGCAATGAGCGTCGTGGCTGAGTTGGCAGCATGACGGATTAAGGATGCTTACGGTCCGGGTCCAATCCCCGGTGAACCAACTTTTTTTTTCTTCGTTTTATATTCAGAAAATTTCGAACTTCTGCTATTCTCGCTTCTCGCTTTAGCTATTCTCGCCTGTTCAGGCATTATTTATGATATTTAATTCGTATATGCTTAATAACAAAAACAAGACATTGCTACCGGGGATCAGTGCAGCCAGATCGCGCGTAAAAGTTACTCCCTCTCTAATCTCTTACGCGCCCATCACACAATCATAGTAGCGCGGGTCTGTAGCGAGCGACGCTTGGACACTTCGGAAAGAGCCGAGCACGGTCGAAGTTTTCCGACCGCGCCTTCGGCAGCTACACCAATGCATGGACGCTGAGTACGTACATGTACGGCCAAGCCGAAACGAAGGCTTCGAGGGAAAAAGCAATCTGAGCACGACTCGCGCGTGACGTCACCCGATGGCTCGCGCAAGGCTTTTAGATGATTTTAATGCTTATTTAGCTCTTGATTCTCTGCGTTATTAATGTATACAAAAAAATGTATCGCGCACTCTGATCGCTTATTTTTTTAGTTTATACTCTAATTTAAATATAATAATAAATCTAAATTACAACTTATTTATCTTATATCAAATTGTTTATGCTTTACTCACACCCGTCGTTATGCCAAATAAATTATAGTTCATAAAAGTAAGCGGAAATATATTTATATTCGTATTATTATATTAATTCTCATGCTTTCATCAAGCGATAAAGCATTATCCCCAAAAACAAGCCAATCATCCATCTGGCCGCGAATCATAAGTATCAGAAAGTGCACATATTCTACAAGCGATGAGATGGTCCCGTTGGTAGCGTTCCTGGCTTCGGTCCGCAGGGGCCCGTGGTGCAAATTTTTCTCCAAATTTTTCATAATTTCTCATATTTTAGTCATATTTGAGATTTTCGGAGAAAAAATGATTTAAAACAGATTCAAGTTCTGGTCTATTTCCCAGAAACATTTTTTTCACTGAACATTCATGATTTCTCATTTTTTTCCCGGAAATTTCTCTTTTTCCTATGACCTGAGTGAACGGCTGCGGAGATATTCGGAGAGAAGTTAAAGATGAAAAGAAATGAGATTTTCGTAAAAAAACTGATTATTATTTTTTTTCCGGAAATTTTCCTTTTTCATATTACCTGAGTGAAAGGCTGCGAAGATATTCGGAGAAAATTTAAAGATGAAAAAATGAGATTTTCGTAAAAAAAAACTTGTTCTTATTTTTTTTCCGGAACTTTTTCTTTTTCCTATTGAGTGAAAGGCTGCGGAGATATTCGGAGAAAAGTTATAGATGAAAAAAATGAGATTTTCGTAAAAAAAACTTATTACATTTTTTTATCCCTCATAATTCTGAGAAATAATGAATTTCCGAAATTTTTGCAAACATTATTTTCCTTAAGGGGTAACACCACTGTAACGGCCTGCCATGAAGCGATTTAGACAAATAATACTTGGGGTAATTATTAAGCATATATTGAAGTACAGGGAAAAAAAGAAATAGTACAAAATAGAGGGGCTACACAGTTCGCATTGGACTCGAGCGATTGCACAGCGATATTCACTGAAACACAGTGCTCAAAATACAGTGTGCCCAAAGTAAATGATTACAGTTCCTATACCGTCCTCTTTGGACTCGAACCGCTCTACTGTATCTTTTACTGGAACACACAGTCCAAAATACAGTGTAGTCAAAAGTAAATTTTGACAGTTCAACACTGTAATATAAATTTAACAAAACTAGTAATGTGACAATAGGTTAATCTGTATTGTGTACAATGAATGCGCCAGTTATGTCGACAGAGTTTGTCTAGACACACAAAAAAAAGTTTATCCATAAAAGAAGTTTGAAAAAAAATGTGTAGATAATATAAAAAAATCAACCGATGTGTTGGTCTAGTGGTTAGAGTGCTGGGGGGGGGGGGGGTGGAATTGGCGGTAGACGGGGGAGATGAGGAACGGATGATATAAGGAGAGGGGGTATAGTGGTGGAATGGGAGGGTTGAAAATGAGTTGAGGCGGATTTGGGGCTCGTTAAAAGGGAAAGACCCTGTACGGCTGGAACAAACCCAATAAAAAAAATATAAAAAAATCAGTCACATACACAAGAACGTACCTTTTTGTAAATAATTCTCTCTTTTTTGTATTTTCTTGAATTATGTCGCACAAATTTCAACGCTCGCATCCTGTCGACTACGCACTACTAACTGGCAATCCTTTGTGTCCTGGGCACGTGACTCACCCCACGCGCGAGACAAGCCCCATTAGACAAGAACGTGCCTTAAAAAAACATGCTCTCTTTCTTTATAATTTCTTGAATTCTGTCGCACAAATTTCAATGTCCGCGTCCCATCAACCACGCACTACTAACTGGCAATCCTTTGTGTCCTGGCCTCGTGCCTCACCTCGTGCCTCATTTGCGTACAGTATAAAAATCAGTGATCGCATTTAAATTTTACAGTTGAATATTTTTACTGAAATCACTGATGTATTTACAATATCAAACTGCACATAAACAAGTGTAACTGTAAAAATCTCAGAGTGCACAGATAACGCCACGAAGTGTCGAAAGAAGAGTAAAACTACCGTGCTACACTGAGAAAATTTAATGAATCACTCTGTACTCAATACAGTGTACACGGTAACCCTTGCAGTTTGCGTACAGTATACGAACCAGGTGATCTCGTGTAAATTTTACAGTTGAATATTTTTACTGCAAAACACTGATGTATTCACAATACTGAACTGTAAATAAACCAGTGTAACTGTGAAAATCTCGATGTGTACAGGGAAATTCGTCATTTTTGTAGGACAGGATTTACATTACTGTTTCACTGTAAAATGAAATATGGCAATCTGTTTTTTATGCGCTTTATACTGTGATTTTCGCTATTTCTTTTTTTCCGTGTATATTGCAAAAAAAATGTACGGGAAAATATTACAAAATGGCGACACTGCAGCAAATTCTTTCGAGGCAAGTAGAACTTAAGGTGCTCTACGGCACGTAGTATAACTTGTGCCAATTTTAATCTGGACAAAATATTTTTTTTTATTAAATCTAGATGAGTGTAGCTAGTGAACCACGTAGGGGATTCTAGAAATATTGATTTTTGAGTAGTTGCCGAGTATTTGACTAAAAATGTTCATTTAGACATAATAAAACAAAATTCTTTTTTTTTTAGATTAAAATTGGCACAGTTATACTACGTGCCGCAGAGGTTCGACATGCTTCGGAATAATTGCTGCAGTGTCGCCATTTTGTAATATTTTCGGATAAAAATTTCTAGCAATATACTTAAGTATATGCTCAATAAATACCGCAAGTATTATTTGTTTATCACATTTTCTTCCGTCAAAAAAAATATCTAAAAAATACGCTTCCTGTAAGGCCGTTACAGACCCCTTACAGTCTTCATATAATTTCCGAGATTTTCCCGTGATCGTAATTAAAATGATGAAATATTCGGAAAAATTCGGGGAAACTCGGATGTTTGCGTATAAATAATTGTCCGCAAAACTCCGAATTTTTCATATTTGTTCCAATTCATAGAAAAATTCTGAAAAAATCGGAGTTTTTCGGAAAAAAATTGCACTAGGGGCGCGAAATCATTCCCCGCGCTCAGTGCTTTTATTAAAATTATTATTACTATTAATTCTTATTTGATTAGTGATTTTTATTAGTTATCATCGTTATTTTAATTAGTTATCTTTTAGTGTGAAAAAATTTATCGCGCACTCTGACCGCTTATTTTATTAGTTTGTACGTTAATTTAAATAAAATAATAAATCTAAATTACAACTTATTTATTTTCTAAAAAATTGTTTGCGCTTTACTCACACCCGTCCCTATGCCAAATAAATGGTAATTCATAAAAGTAAGCAGAAATTTTTGGTATTATTATATTCATTCTCATATACTTTCATCAAGCGATAAAGCATTATGATAATGCTTTATCGCTTGATGAAAGTATATGAGAATGAATATAATAATACGAATATCTTTCAGCTTACTTTTATGAATTACAATTTATTTGGCATAGGGACGGGTGTGAGTAAAGCGCAAAAAATTTTTTCAGAAGTAAAATATGTTGTAATTTAGATTTATTATTATATTTAAATTAACATATAAACTAATAAAATAAGCGGCCAGAGTGCGCGATAAGTTTTTCAACGCTAAAAGATAACTAATTAAAATAATAATGATACCTAATAAAAAAACTAATCAAATAAGAATTAATAGTAATAATAATTAAAAAAAAAGCACTGAGCGCGGGAAACGATCCCGCGCCCCAAGTGCAAATTTTTTTCCGAAAAACTCCGATTTTTTCCGGAAAATTTTTCCGATTGTTCCGAATTTTGCTATGAATTGAGTAGAGTAGCTATGCCGATTCTAACCAAAAAGGAGGTCACCGGGTCGAGAGGAGGTCGCCTGGCGCGTGTGACGCCACAGGGGGGGACCTCTATGGAGGGCCATGTGGTCCGCGGATCGACTAGCGGGAGGGGGAAGTCAGCGTCGATGAGTGGTGTTTGTGTGCGTGCGTGTGTGTGTGTGTGTGTGTGTGTCTGTGTGCGCGCGTGCGTGCATGTACGTGTGTGTGTGTGTGTGTGTGTGTGTAAAGTCCAATATTTATGACCTGCAGCTGGTTCCAGCCGACAGACAGGTCCTGACAGGTTTCTCGGGGAAAAATCTTTAGGGATCAAAGGGACCGCGGATGGACCACTTGAGCGCAGCTCTTGTCGAGGCCTCCATTCCGAAATATAACGTCAAGATGTCCGCATGTGCGAGTATGTACGCAGTGCATCCGGCCAAGCGCCCCCTGGACTTGACCAAAAACGAGCTCGAACAGGTTCCAAAGGTCTTGCTCCTAAAATATTGGGGTAAATATAATGGCTTATTGTGGGATCGTTTGTCAGAACATCATCGGAATGACAGTGAAGTGATATCATTTCTTCCATGCTTGGAGCACTATAATACACCATAGATGAAAGATCACATCGATGGCCCCCCACCTCAACGTCGGGAGTGTAAAAATTGCTGTGAAAATTCTCCACGTATTGGGTTCTTCGAACGTGTTTGAACCTGTTTTTCGGGAGCGTGAAAAATGTCTGGGGAAAATTCTCCACGGTTCTTCGAACGTGTTCGAACCTGTTTTTCACCATTGGAAAAGAGGAGAGAGGCTTGACAATTTGAGTGGGAGGCTTACGAGGCAGATTATATTTCTGTGGACCAAGCTTAGACGGCACTATTCCACTGCACCATCAACATCTAAAAGAACTTTGAAAGTGCGTGGAAAATGGATCTCTCGAGTATCAACAAAGTCGGCCGGATGGCGGAATTCCTCCCAACGAAGAAGCTGTCAGAACTCCCCGTTAAGTCGGAACGACTAATCTCCGACATAAGGGCCGTACAAACCAAATTTGGAAAACGCTACATCGCAGACATCGCGGATGAGTTCTCTGTCTTCTTACCGGCGCGGCTTGTGAAGGCCTTCGACCAAGATCCGACAATGTTCGAGAGTATGCTGCAAGTGGCACGCGACGGTCAGCTCTGCATGCAGTATATTGGTGGAAAATACAACAGTGTCGAGTTCCGTCGTCTCTAAACATGGTGGACGGAAAAAAATCGTTGGGACACCATCGTCAAACAGCTGTCCGCATCATCGAGAATATGCTGCAACTGGTCAACTTAGTGGTTGGGAACTACACAGCGTTCCATCGTCTCCAAGCGTGGAGACAAAATTGGGCACCACCGTTCGCATGGTTTTTTTTTCAAAGTGCTGACTATGTAAAAATGTATATGTTTAATCGAATTGTAAATGATGGATGTTTTCGTCGTAAAATAAAGAATAAAAATGACATTTTCATCTAGATGTGTTTCATTGATTAAAAAAAATCCCTCTCTCGTGCTTCGTATACGCTCAACCAGCTTTTCACCGATTTTACATTCTCATGGGCGCAGTTTGTGTTGACGGGATGATGGGGGCATTTGGAGTTAGTGATTTTGGGCAGCGATGGACAGTCCAGAGTCTCCAAGTCGATGACGTTTGTCGCGGGATCCGTGAAACTTGATAGCCATGCGCATTTTTCGAATCCCTTCGCATAGATGTTGGGGGCTCCTTGCAAGATTTCTCGAATTGTCTTTCTAGCTGCCTCGTATGGTATGCCATTATGATCCCATCGAATTCCATGGAAATTGCGTTCCAGCCACTTGTTTGTCATTTTGTACTTGGCCGGTAAAGAGTCCCATGCAAATGGTGCGTCGAAGGCGAGCGACAGTGGTTCAGCATTCTTCCCATGGAGTTTGACGATGGACATCTCCTTCAGGACCAATTCGTTGACGGGTCTCTTAAAGCCCTGCAGGTCGACGATAAGCTCCATGTTGACTGAAGTGGATGTCCATTGGCATGATTTTATACAATTTTTTTAACTCCGCCACTGATTGGATTATACTCTTCGTGAGACGGTGCAGAGACTTCCGAAGACATTCATAAGACGTTCGAAGACATTCAAGAGACGTTAGAAAACATTCATAAGGCGTTTGAAGACATGCGTGAGTGGTTCAAAGAGTTTCAAAAGACTTTCTAGGACGTCATGAGACGTTTGAAGGTGTTCGTGAGGCCTTCAAGAGACTTTCGAAAGCTTTTAAACACATTCATGAGAGGGTCGAAGACATTCAAGAGATCTTTGACAATATTCACAATACGTTTGAAGACATCGATGAGCAGTTTGACGACGTTTTAGAGACTTTCAAAGACATTCACGAGGGGTTCGAAGACGTTCAAGAGAATTACGACGACATTCATAATACGTTTGAAGACATTCATGAGGGGTTCGGAGACGCTTAAGAGAGACTTTCAAAGACATTCACGAGGGGTTTGAAGACGTTTGAAAGACTTTCGACGACACTCATAATACGTTTGAAGATGTTCAAGAGACTTTCAAAGACATTCGCGAGAGGTGCGAAGACGTTCAGAGATTTTCAAAGGCATTCACGAGGGTTTCGAAGACGTTCAAGAGACTTTCAGGGACATTTGCGAGAGGTGCGAAGACGTTCAGAGACTTTCGAAGACATGTAAGAGATCTTTGACAATATTCATAATACGTTTGAAGACATCGATGAGAGGTTCGACGACGTTTTAGAGACATTCAACGACATTCGTGATACGTTTGAAGACATTCATGAGAGGTTGCAAGACGCTCGAGAGACTTTCAAAGACATTCACGAGGCGTTCGAAGACGTTAAAGAGAATTTCAACGACATTCATAATACGTTTGAAGACATTCATGAGGGGTTCGAAGACGCTTAAGAGAGACTGTCAAAGACATTCACGAGAGGTTCGGAGACGCTTGAGAGACTTTCGAAGACATTCACGAGGCGTTCGAAGACGTTAAAGAGAATTTCAACGACATTCATAATACGTTTGAAGACATTCATGAGGGGTTCGAAGACGCTTAAGAGAGACTGTCAATGACATTCACGAGAGGTTCGGAGACGCTTGAGAGACTTTCGAAGACATTCACGAGGCGTTCGAAGACGTTAAAGAGAATTTCAACGACATTCATAATACGTTTGAAGACATTCACGAGAGGTTCGGAGACGTTTAAAAGACTTTCGACGACACTCATAATACGTTTGAAGACGTTCAAGAGACTTTCGAATACGTTCAAGAGACTTTCAGAGACATTCGTGAGAGGTGCGGAGACGTTCAGAGGCTTTCGAAGACATTCAAGAGATCTACGACAATATCCATAATACGTTTGAAGACATCGATGAGGGGTTCGACGACGATTTAGAGACTCAAAGACATTCACGAGGCGTTCGAAGACGTTCAAGAGAATTTCAACGACATTCATAATACGTTTGAAGACATTCATGAGGTGGTCGAAGACGCTTAAGAGAGACTGTCGAAGACATTCACGAGAGGTTCGGAGACGCTTGAGAGACTTTCGAAGACATTCACGAGGCGTTCGAAGACGTAAAAGAGAATTTCAGCGACATTCATAATACGTTTGAAGACATTCATGAGGGGTTCGAAGACGCTTAAGAGAGACTTTCAAAGACATTCACGAGAGGTTCGGAGACGTTTAAAAGACTTTCGACGACACTCATAATACGTTTGAAGCCGTTGAAGAGACTTTCCAATACGTTCAAGAGACTTTCAGAGACATTCGTGAGAGGTGCGGAGACGTTCAGAGGCTTTCGAAGACATTCAAGAGATCTTTGTCAATATTCATAATACGTTTGAAGACATCGATGAGGGGTTCGACGACGTTTTAGAGACTCAAAGATATTCACGAAGGGTTTGAAGACATTCAAGAGACTTCCAACGACATTCGTGATACGTTTGAAGACATTCATGAGGGCTTCGAAGACCCTTAAGAGAGACTTTCAAAGACATTCACGAGGGGTTCGGAGACGTTTAAAAGCCATTCAACGACACTCATAATACGTTTGAAGACGTTAAAGAGAATTTCAACGACATTTATAATATGTTTCAAGACATTCATGAGGGGTTCGAAGACGCTTGAGAGACTGTCAAAGACATTCACGATGCGTTCGTAGACGTTCAAGAAATTTTCAACAACATTCATAATACGATTGAAGACATTCATGAGGGGTTCGAAGGCGCTTAAGAGAGACTTTCAAAGAAATTCACGAAGGGTTCGGAGACGTTTAAAAGACGTTCGACGACACTCATAATACGTTTGAAGACGTTCAAGAGACGTTCGAATACGTTCAAGAGACTTTCAGAGACATTCGTGAGAGGTGTGGAGACGTTCAGAGACTTTCGAAGACATTCAAGAGATCTTTGACAATTTTCATAATACATTTGAAGACATCGATGAGGGGTTCGAAGCCGCTTGAGAGACTTTCAAAGACATTCACGATGCATTCGAAGACGTTCAAGAGACTTTCGACGACATTCGTGATACGTTGAAGACATTCATGAGGAGTTCGAAGAGGCTTAAGCGAGACTTTAAAAAATATTCACGAGGGGTTCGAAGACGTTCAAAAGACTTTCGACGACACTCATAATACGTTTAAAGACATTCATGAGGGGTTCGAGACGCTTGAGAGACTTTCAAAGACATTCACGAGAGGTGCGAAGACGTTCAGAGACCTTCGAAGACATTCAAGAGATCTTTGACAATATTCATAATACGTTTGAAGACATCGATGAGCAGTTCGACGCCGTTTTAGAGACTTTCAGAGACATTCGCGAGGGGTTTGAAGACGTTCAGAGACTTTCGAAGACATTCAAGAGATCTGTGGCAATATTCATAATACGTTTGAAGACATCGATGAGGGGTTCGAGGACGCTTGAGAGACTTTGAAAGGCATTCACGAGAGTTTCGAAGACGTTCAAGAGACTTTCGACGACATTCATGATACGTTTGAAGTCATTCATGAGGGGATTCGAAAACGCTTAACAGAGACTTCCAAAGACATTCACGAGGGGTTCGAAGACGTTCAAGATCCTTTAGACAACATTTATAATACGATTGGAGACATTCATGAGGAGTTCGAAGACGCTTAAGAGAGACTTTCAAAGACATTGACGAGGGGTTCGAAGACGTGAGGTGCGAAGCGAGACTTTTACAGACATTCACGAGGGGTTTGAAGACGTTCAAAATACTTTCGAATATGTTCTAAAGACTTTCCACGACGTTCATAATACGTTTGAACACATTCATGAGGGGTTCGGAGACGCTTAAGAGACTTTCAAAGACATTTACGAAGCGTTGGAAGACGTCCAAGAAACGTTCGAATACATTCAAGCGACTTTTGACGACATTCATAATACGTTTGAAGACGTTTAAGAGACTTTCAAAGACATTCACGAGAGGTGCGAAGACATTCAGAGAGACTTTCGAAGACATTCAAGAGATCTTTAACCATGTTCATAATACGTTTAACACATCGATGAGGGGTTCAACGGCGTTTCAGAGACTTTCAAAGACATTCACGAGAGGCTCCAAAACGTTCAACAGACATTCGACGACATTCATAATCGTTTTTTCAGACATTCATGAGGGGTTCGCAGACGCTGGAGAGACTTTCAAAGACATTCGCGAGAGGGTGGATCCCTTTTTGGCATGAATGTTTGGGCGAATTCCAACCAAACCCAAACAATGCCAGCAAAACTCAAACATCATGAAAGTCTTCGATGACGTTTGAGATAATACGACTTTCGACGACATCCATAAACTAAAGACTTTCATGACGTTTGAGTATTGCTGGCACTGTTTGGGTTTGTTTGGGATTCGCCCAAACATTGATGCCAAAAAGGGATTCACCCTCCCGCGAATGTCTTTGAAAATCTCTCCAGCGTCTTCGAACCCCTCATGAATGTCTGAAAAAACGATTATAAATGTCGTCGAATGTCTGTTGAACGTTTTGGAGCCCCTCGTGAATGTCTTTGAAAGTCTCTGAAACGCCGTTGAACCCCTCATCGATGTGTTCAAGCGTATTATGAATATGGTCAAAGATCTCTTGAATGTCTTCGAAAGTCTCTCTGAATTTCTTCGCACCTCTCGTGAATGTCTTTGAAAGTCTCTTAAGCGTCTTCAAACGTATTATGAATGTCGTCAAAAGTCTCTAGAATGTATTCGAACGTTTCTTGAACGTCTTCAAACGCCTCGTGAATGTCTTTGAAAGTCTCTTAAGCGTCTCCGAACCCCTCATGAATGTGTTCAAACGTATTATGAATGTCGTGGAAAGTCTTTAGAACATATTCGAAAGTATTTTGAACGTCTTCAAACCCCTCGTGAATGTCTGTGAAAGTCTCGCTTCGGACCTCACGTCTTCGAACCCCTCGTCAATGTCTTTGACAGTCTCTCTTAAGCGTCTTCGAACTCCTCATGAATGTCTCCAATCGTATTATAAATGTTGTCTAAAGGATCTTGAACGTCTTCGAACGCCTCGTGAATGTTTTTGGAAGTCTCTGTTAAGCGTTTTCGAATCCCCTCATGAATGTCTTCAAACGTATTATGAGTGTCGTTGAAAGTCTCTTGAACGTCTTCAAACCCTTCGTGAATATCTTTGAGTCTCTAAAACGTCGTCGAACTCCTCATCGATGTCTTCAAACGTATTATGAATATTGTCAAAGATCTCTTGAATATCTTCGAAAGTCTCTGAACGTCTTCAAACCCCTCGTGAATGTCTCTGAAAGTCTCTAAAACGGCGTCGAACTGCTCATCGATGTCTTTAAACGTATTATGAATATTGTCAAAGATCTCTTGAATATCTTCGAAAGTCTCTGAACGTCTTCAAACCCCTCGTGAATGTCTCTGAAAGTCTCTAAAACGGCGTCGAACTGCTCATCGATGTCTTCAAACGTATTATGAATATTGTCAAAGATCTCTTGAATGTCTTCGAAGGTCTCTGAACGTCTTCGAACCCCTCGTGAATATTTTTTAAAGTCTCGCTTAAGCCTCTTCGAACTCCTCATGAATGTCTTCAAACGTATTATGAATGTTGTTGAAAATTTCTTGAACGTCTTCGAACGCATCGTGAATGTCTTTGACAGTCTCTCAAGCGTCTTCGAACCCCTCACGAATGTCTTGAAACATATTATAAATGTCGTTGAAATTCTCTTGAACGTCTTCAAACGGATTATGAGTGTCGTTGAATGTCTTTTAAACGTCTCCGAACCCCTCGTGAATGTCTTTGAAAGTCTCTCTTGAGGGTCTTCGAACCCCTCATGAATGTCTTCAAAAGTCTCTTGAACGTATTCGAACGTCTCTTGAACGTCTTCAAACGTCTTATGAGTGTCGTCGAACGTCTTTTAAACGTCTCCGAACCCTTCGTGAATTTCTTTGAAAGTCTCTCTTAAGCGCCTTCGAACCCCTCATGAATGTCTTCAAACGTATCATGAATGTTGTTGAAAATTTCTTGAACGTCTTCGAACGCATCGTGAATGTCTTTGACAGTCTCTCAAGCGTCTTCGAACCCCTCATGAATGTCTTGAAACATATTATAAATGTCGTTGAAATTCTCTTGAACGTCTTCAAACGTATTATGAGTGTCGTTGAATGTCTTTTAAACGTCTCCGAACCCCTCGTGAATGTCTTTGAAAGTCTCTCTTAAGGGTCTTCGAACCCCTCATGAATGTCTTCAAACGTATCACGAATGTCGTTGAAAGTCTCTTGAACGTCTTCAAACCCTTCGTGAATATCTTTGAGTCTCTAAAACGTCGTCGAACTCCTCATCGATGTCTTCAAACGTATTATGAATATTGTCAAAGATCTCTTGAATGTCTTCGAAAGTCTCTGAACGTCTCCGCATCTCTCACGAATGTCTCTGAAGGTCTCTTGAACGTATTCGAAATTCTCTTCAACGTCTTCAAACGTATTATGAGTGTCGTCGAAAGTCTTTTAAACGTCTCCGAACCTCTCGTGAATGTCTTTGAAAGTCTCTCTTAAGCGTCTTCGAACCCCTCATGAATGTCTTCAAACGTATTATGAATGTTGTTGAAAGTCTCTTGAACATCTTCAAACCCTTGGTGAATGTCTTTGTCTCTATAACGTCGTCGAACCCCTTATCGATGTCTTCAAACGTATTATGAATATTGTGAAAGATCTCTTGAATGTCTTCGAAAACCTCTGAACGTCTCCGCACCTCTCACGAATGTCTCTGAAAGTCTCTTGAACGTCTTCGAACGCCTCGTGAATGTCTTTGAAAGTCTCTCTTAAGGGTCTTCGAAGCCCTCATGAATGTCTTCAAACGTATCACGAATGTCGTTGGAAGTCTCTTGAATGTCTTCAAACCCTTCGTGAATATCTTTGAGTCTCTAAAACGTCGTCGAACCCCTCATCGATGTCTTCAAACGTATTATGAATATTGACAAAGATCTCTTGAATGTCTTCGAAAGCCTCTGAACGTCTCCGCACCTCTCACGAATGTCTCTGAAAGTCTCTTGAACGTATTGGAAAGTCTCTTCAACGTCTTCAAACGTATTATGAGTGTCGTCGAAAGTCTTTTAAACGTCTCCGAACCTCTCGTGAATGTCTTTGAAAGTCTCTCTTAAGCGTCTTCGAACCCCTCATGAATGTCTTCAAACGTATTATGAATGTCGCTGAAATTCTCTTTAACGTCTCCGAACGCCTCGTGAATGTCTTCGAAAGTCTCTCAAGCGTCTCCGAACCTCTCGTGAATGTCTTTGACAGTCTCTCTTAAGCGTCTTCGACCCCCTCATGAATGTCTTCAAACGTATTATGAATGTCGTTGAAATTCTCTTGAACGTCTTCGAACGCCTCGTGAATGTCTTTGAGTCTCTAAATCGTCGTCGAACCCCTCATCGATGTCTTCAAACGTATTATGGATATTGTCGTAGATCTTTTGAATGTCTTCGAAAGCCTCTGAACGTCTCCGCACCTCTCACGAATGTCTCTGAAAGTCTCTTGAACGTATTCGAAAGTCTCTTGAACGTCTTCAAACGTATTATGAGTGTCGTCGAAAGTCTTTTAAACGTCTCCGAACCTCTCGTGAATGTCTTTGAAAGTCTCTCTTAAGCGCCTTCGAACCCCTCATGAATGTCTTCAAACGTATTATGAATGTCGTTGAAATTCTCTTTAACGTCTTCGAACGCCTCGTGAATGTCTTTGAATGCTTCTCAAGCGTTTTCGAACCCCTCATGAATATCTTGAAACGTATTATGAATGTCGTTGAAATTCTCTTAAACGTCTTCGAACGCCTCGTGAATGTCTTTGAAATTCTCTCAAGCGTCTTGCAACCTCTCATGAATGTCTTCAAACGTATCACGAATGTCGTCGAATGTCTCTAAAACGTCGTCGAACCTCTCATCGATGTCTCCAAACGTATTATGAATATTGTCAAAGATCTCTTACATGTCTTCGAAAGTCTCTGAACGTCTTCGCACCTCTCGCAAATGTCTCTGAAAGTCTCTTGAACGTCTTCGAAACCCTCGTGAATGCCTTTGAAAATCTCTGAACGTCTTCGCACCTCTCGCGAATGTCTTTGAAAGTCTCTTGAACATCTTCAAACGCATTATGAGTGTCGTCGAAAGTCTTTCAAACGTCTTCAAATCCCTCGTGAATGTCTTTGAAAGTCTCTCTTAAGCGTCTCCGAACCCCTCATGAATGTCTTCAAACGTATTATGAATGTCGCTGAAATTCTCTTTAACGTCTTCGAACGCCTCGTGAATGTCTTCGAAAGTCTCTCAAGCGTCTCCGAACCTCTCGTGAATGTCTTTGACAGTCTCTCTTAAGCGTCTTCGACCCCCTCATGAATGTCTTCAAACGTATTATGAATGTCGTTGAAATTCTCTTGAACGTCTTCGAACGCCTCGTGAATGTCTTTGAGTCTCTAAATCGTCGTCGAACCCCTCATCGATGTCTTCAAACGTATTATGGATATTGTCGTAGATCTCTTGAATGTCTTCGAAAGCCTCTGAACGTCTCCGCACCTCTCACGAATGTCTCTGAAAGTCTCTTGAACGTATTCGAAAGTCTCTTGAACGTCTTCAAACGTATTATGAGTGTCGTCGAAAGTCTTTTAAACGTCTCCGAACCTCTCGTGAATGTCTTTGAAAGTCTCTCTTAAGCGCCTTCGAACCCCTCATGAATGTCTTCAAACGTATTATGAATGTCATTGAAATTCTCTTTAACGTCTTCGAACGCCTCGTGAATGTCTTCGAAAGTCTCTCAAGCGTCTCCGAACCTCTCGTGAATGTCTTTGACAGTCTCTCTTAAGCGTCTTCGAACCCCTCATGAATGTCTTCAAACGTATTATGAATGTCGTTGAAATTCTCTTTAACGTCTTCGAACGCCTCGTGCATGTCTTTGAAAGTCTCTCAAGCGTTTTCGAACCCCTCATGAATGTCTTGAAACGTATTATGAATGTCGTTGAAATTCTCTTAAACGTCTTCGAACGCCTCGTGAATGTCTTTGAAATTCTCTCAAGCGTCTTGCAACCTCTCATGAATGTCTTCAAACGTATCACGAATGTCGTTGAATGTCTCTAAAACGTCGTCGAACCTCTCATCGATGTCTCGAAACGTATTATGAACATTGTCAAAGATCTCTTACATGTCTTCGAAAGTCTCTGAACGTCTTCGCACCTCTCGCAAATGTCTCTGAAAGTCTCTTGAACGTCTTCGAAACCCTCGTGAATGCCTTTGAAAATCTCTGAACGTCTTCGCACCTCTCGCGAATGTCTTTGAAAGTCTCTTGAACATCTTCAAACGTATAATGAGTGTCGTCGAAAGTCTTTCAAACGTCTTCAAATCCCTCGTGAATGTCTTTGCAAGTCTCTCTTAAGCGTCTCCGAACCCCTCATGAATGTCTTCAAACGTATTATGAATGTCGTCGTAATTCTCTTGAACGTCTTCGAAGCCCTCGTGAATGTCTTTGAAAGTCTCTAAAACGTCGTCGAACGGCTCATCGATGTCTTCAAACGTATTGTCAATATTGTCAAAGATCTCTTGAATGTCTTCGACCCTCTCATGAATGTCTTTAAAAGCTTTCGAAAGTCTCTTGAAGGCCTCACGAACACCTTTAAACGTCTCATGACGTCGTAGAAAGTCTTTTGAAACTCTTTGAACCACTCACGCATGTCTTCAAACGCCTTATGAATGTTTTCTAACGTCTCTTGAATGTCTTCGAACGTCTTATGAATGTCTTCCGAAGTCTCTGCACCGTCTCACGAAGAGTATAATCCAATCAGTGGCGGAGTTAAAAAAATTGTATAAAATCATGCCAATGGACGTCCACTTCAGTCAACATGGAGATTATCGTCGACCTGCAGGGCTTTAAGAGACCCGTCAACGAATTGGTCCTGAAGGAGATGTCCATCGTCAAACTCCATGGGAAGAATGCTGAACCACTGTCGCTCGCCTTCGACGCACCATTTGCATGGGACTCTTTACCGGCCAAGTACAAAATGACAAACAAGTGGCTGGAACGCAATTTCTATGGAATTCGATGGGATCATAATGGCATACCATACGAGGCAGCTAGAAAGACAATTCGAGAAATCTTGCAAGGAGCCCCCAACATCTATGCGAAGGGATTCAAAAAATGCGCATGGCTATCAAGATTCACGGATCCCGCGACAAACGTCATCGACTTGGAGACTCTGGACTGTCCATCGCTGCCCAAAATCACTAACTCCAAATGCCGCCCATCATCCCTTCAACACAAACTGCGCCCATGAGAATGTAAAATCGGTGAAAAGCTGGTTGAGCGTATACGAAGCACGAAAGAGGGATTTTTTTTAATCAATGAAATACATCTAGATGAAAATGTCATTTTTATTTTTTATTATACGACGAAAACATCCATCATTTACAATTCGATTAAACATATACATTTTTACATAGTCAGCACTTTGAAAAAAAAACCATGCGAACGGTGGTGCCCAATTTCGTCTCCACGCTTGGAGACGATGGAACGCTGTGTAGTTCCCAACCACTGAGTTGACCAGTTGCAGCATATTCTCGATGATGCGGACAGCTGTTTGACGATGGCGTTCCAACGATTTTTTTCCGTCCACGATGTTTAGAGACGACGGAACTCGACACTGTCGTATTTTCCACCAATATACTGCATGCAGAGCTGACCGTCGCGTGCCACTTGCAGCATACTCTCGAACATTGTCGGATCTTGGTCGAAGGCCTTCACAAGCCGCGCCGGTAAGAAGACAGAGAACTTATCCGCGATGTCTGCGATGTAGCGTTTTCCAAATTTGGTTTGTACGGCCCTTATGTCGGAGATTAGTCGTTCCGACTTAACGGGGAGTTCTGACAGCTTCTTCGTTGGGAGGAATTCCGCCATCCGGCCGACTTTGTTGATACTCGAGAGATCCATTTTCCACGCACTTTCAAAGTTCTTTTAGATGTTGATGGTGCAGTGGAATAGTGCAGTCTAAGCTTGGTCCACAGAAATATAATCTGCCTCGTAAGCCTCCCACTCAAATTGTCAAGCCTCTCTCCTCTTTTCCAATCGTGAAAAATAGGTTCGAACACGTTCGAAGAACCGTGGAGAATTTTCCCCAGACATTTTTCACGCTCCCGAAAAACAGGTTCAAACACGTTCGAAGAACCCAATACGTGGAGAATTTTCACAGCATTTTTTACACGCCCGACGTTGAGGTGGGGGGCCATCGATGTGATCTTTCATCTGTGGTGTATTATAGTGCTCCAAGCATGGAAGATATGATATCACTTCACTGTCATTCCGATGATGTTCTGGCAAACGATCCCACAATAAGCCAATATATTTACCCCAATATTTTAGGAGCAAGACCTTTGGAACCTGTTCGAGCTCGTTTTTGGTCAAGTCCAGGGGGCGCTTGGCCGGATGCACTGCGTACATACTCGCACATGCGAACATCTTGACGTTATCTTTCGGAATGGAGGCCTCGACAAGAGCTGCGCTCAAGTGGTCCATCCGCGGTCCCTTTGATTTATAAAGATTTTTCCCCGAGAAACCTGTCAGGACCTGTCTGTCGACTGGAACCAGCTGCAGGTTATAAATATTGGACTTTACACACACACACACACACACACACACACACACACACACACACACACACACACACACACACACACACACACACACACACACACACACACACACAGCCTGACTTGGCGATACTCTCGGAACCATATAGACATCTAGACACGCAACCCTGGGAATCTGACGCAAGTGGGAAGGCCGCAATTTGGTCTTGCGGAAAGCTTCCATTTCAGGATCTTGCGAGTCGGATGGAAACTGGTTTTGTGAGAATAAAAGCCAAAGGAGTTCATTTCTACAGTTGTTACGCACCGCCTAGCCTGACGACTGATGAGTTTGAGAATTTTCTCGACAACTTAGTCGCAGACGCTAAACAACGATTCCCGGTAGCCATAGCCGGAGATTACAACGCGTGGGCTGTGGAATGGGGTAGTAAAGTGACGAACAGGAAGGGTCAAGTCCTGCTTGAGGCTATGTCCTTATTGGATGTAGTACTACTTAATGCAGGTACAAAGCCCACTTTTGTTAAAGGTGAAGCCTCGTCTATAGTGGACCTCACTTTTGTGAGTAGTAGCCTGGCCAGAGGCAACCAGTGCCACTGGGTAGTCAGTGATATCTACACTCACAGTGATCATCAAGCGATTCTCTGGGAGATTCGCGGAGACTTCAGCAGAATAGCGAAGGCACCGAAGACAAACGGGAAGGGCTGGAAAGCGAAAATGTTTGACGCGGACTTGTTTCGTGAAACTTTTGACACCAGCCCCCTCGCAGCAGAAAGTGCAACCGAGAAGGTCGAGGTGGTCATGCAGAGGGTCACCGAAGCATGCGATGCCACAATGCCACGGAAACGTGATGTCGACTTCCGACCAGCGGTACACTGGTGGAGCGAACGAATTGCCGGCCTCCGAAGGGAGTGTCATCGAACTCGCCGCCGAGCGCAACGAGCTCGAGGCAAACGCTCGTTCCCCGATTTGGAAGAACAGCACAGGAAGGCGCGCTTGAAGCTTAAAAAAGCTATCAAGCAGAGTAAAGCTGAAAGCTGGGGCGAACTGCTCAGCGAGGTGGAAGATGCTCCCTGGGGCAGGCCATACAAAGTAGTAATGACTCGGCTGAAAAGCCAGCCGATGCCATCGCCTGTAGACGCAGCCCTGCTGGAAAAGATTGTTACACATCTGTTCCCTGAGCAACCCGAGGAGGACTACCAGCTCGCGGAGGACGTCGATGAGGACATCCCAGCCATTACTGGAGAAGAGCTTCTTACGGCGATTGCCAGGGTGGGCAACAATAAAGCCCCCGGTATGGATGGGATACCCAACATCGCACTCAAGGCAGCGATCAAGTTGGCACCGGCAATATTCCTGGGCATGTACAATGGGTGTCTCAAGGAAGGAATCTTCCCGGACAAGTGGAAGTGGCAGAAGCTAGTGCTCCTCCCGAAAGGGAAGAAGCCGCCGGACGAACCTTCATCCTATCGTCCACTCTGTATGCTGGATACCGCCGGAAAGATCTTCGAGCGCATCATCCATAACAGGATTGAGAAGTTCGTGGACCCTCTACTGGCGGAGGGCCAGTTTGGCTTCAGAAAGGAGCGCTCTACGCTGGATGCCATTAACACAGTGGTGAAGCAGGCGCAGGAGTCGACTGCTGGTAAACGATGGACAAGAGGGTCCAAGAAGTACTGCGCAGTTGTCGCTCTCGACGTCAAAAACGCTTTCAACTCGGCGATATGGAAGTGTATCATGGATGCCCTAAAAACATTAGGTGTAGCATGGTACCTCCGGAGAATAGTGGCGAGTTACCTATGTAATAGGTGGCTCATGTACGACACAGAGGATGGACCGAAGACGTATAGGGTGACTGGAGGAGTTCCTCAGGGCTCTGTACTTGGACCGCTTCTGTGGATCATCATGTACAATGATCTGCTGCTATTGCAATTGCCGAAAGGAGTGTCCGTCGTAGCGTTTGCAGATGACGCGGCGCTGATTGTCATCGCCAAATTCCTGGAGCAAATCACCGCACTCTTCGGCGAAGCTTTCGCCAAGATAAAGCAACGGGATGTCTTCTGTTGGACTGCAGCTTGCAGCCCACAAAACAGAAGTACTCCTCGTATCCAGCAGGAAGGTGATGAAAACGGTAACGCTCAGGGTTGGAAACACCGAAATCACATCCCAACCGTTCATTCGGTACCTGGGTGTGATTCTCGACGCGAGGCTTAACTTCAAAGAGCAAACCGAGCAGATCAGCAGAAAGGCCGCTCGGGTGGCTACCACACTGGCGCGACTCATGCCTAATGTTGGTGGCCCCAGACAGAAGAGGAGGAAACTGCTGTCATCAGTGACGACCTCAGTGCTCACCTATGGCATACCCATATGGGCTGACGCACTGAAAATCCAGGAGTACCGCAGGAAGGCTGCAGCAACGTATCGCGTCAGCGCCTTGAGGGTAGCCTGTGCATTTCGCACTGTCTCCGAGGACGCTATCAACGTTATCGCGGGAATGTTGCCCATTGAGGTGCTCGCTGAGGAGCGTAGAGCGATGTACCAGCAGAAGGGAGCTAGAAATCCCAGTTGTGCAAGGACAGAAGCGAGAGCAACCAGTTTGAACCAGTGGCAGACGATGTGGGATGCCTCTACCAAGGGAAGGTGGACACATCGACTAATTCCGAAGGTGGAGATATAGGTGACCCGTCTACATGGGGAGCTCAACTATTATCTCACTCAAGTGATCTCAGGACACGGCTGCTTCCGGGCTTATCTCTATAAGTTTAATTATGAAGATTCCCCGGACTGCCCAGCATGTGTAGCAGTCGAGGAGAACGCTGAACATGCATTGTTCCAATGCCCACGGTTTAGTGCCTCTCGCGCGGTAGTCGAGGATCAGCTGGAGACACGCATCACCCCGGATAACCTGGTTGAGTTGGTGCTGAAGTCAGCAGACGCATGGACAGCTGTATCGGCTTATGCTGTCGCAGTAATGAAGGAGTTGCGACGTGCAGAACGCGCGAGGAAGAAGACGACGCCGGAAGACCAGGCAGTCATAGATGAAATCAGCGACACGAACCCCTAAACCACTCATACTATCTCGAGTGGAACGGGGGATGTAAGGTCGTCTGACCACTGTAGGAAGAGCTACGGCTAAGGCCTCTCCCGCGATGTAATACCTAGCGGTCGTCCCGCGGGAGAATTTGTAAGGCCACAGAGGAACGGGGGTTTTTAGTCGGTGCAAGCCCGACACACGGCAATTATTTGCTACGGTGCGCAGGCATTTTCCCGCTAAACCTCTTTAAAAAAAAAAAAAAAAAAACACACACACACACACACACACACACACACACACGCGCGCGCGCGCGCGCGCGTACATGCACGCACGCGCGCGCACACACACACACACACACACACACGCACGCACGCACGCACGCACGCATGCATGCACACACACACGCTGACTTCCCCCTCCTGCTAGTCGATCCGCGGACCACATGGCCCTCCATAGAGGTCCCCCCCTGTGGCGTCACACGCGCCCGGCGACCTCCTCTCGACCCGGTGACCTCTTTTTGGGTTAGAATCGGCATAGCTACTCTACTGAATTGGAACAAATATAAAGAATTCGGAGTTTTGTGGACAATTATTTTTGCGCAAACATCCGAGTTTCTCCGAATGTTTCCGAATATTTCATCATTTTTATTACAATCACGGGAAAATCTCGGATATTATATGAAGACTTTAAGGGGTAACACCACTGTAACGGCTGTACAGGAAGCGTATTTTTTGATATTTTTTTTGCGGAAGAAAATGTGATAAACAAATAATACTTGCGGTTTTCATTGAGCATATATTTAAGTATATAGCTATACATTTTTCATCCGAAAATACTACAAAATGGCGACACTGCAGCAATTCTTCCGAAGCATGTCGAACCTCTGCGGCACGCAGTATAACTGTGACAATTTTAATTAAAAAAAAAAGAAATTTGTTTTATTAAGTCTACATGAGTGTATCTACCGAACCACGTAGGGGATTTTCGATAAGTTAATTAAAACAATATTTATTAACAAATAACTGTCTTCAAAATAAATTGAACATTTTTAGTCAAATACTCGGCAATTACTCAAAAATCAATATTTCTAAAATCCCCTACGTGGTTCACTAGCTGCACTCATCTAGATTAAATTTTTTAAACTATTTTATTCCGATTAAAATTGGTACAAGTTATACTGCGTGTCGCAGAGCACCTTAAGTTCAACATGCCTCGGAATAATTTACTGCAGCGTCGCCATTTTGTAATATTTTCGCATAATTTTTTTTTTTCAATATACTTCAATATATGCTTAATAATTACCCCAAGTATTATTTGTGTAAAACGCTTCGTGGCAGACCGTTACAGTGGTGTTACTCCTTAAGGAAAACAATGTTTGCAAAAATTTCGGAAATTCTTTATTTCTCAGAATTATGAGGGATAAAAAAATGTAATCAGTTTTTTTTACGAAAGTCTCATTTTTTTCATCTATAACTTTTCTCCAAATATTTCCGCAGCCGTTCACTTAATAGGAAAAAGAAAAAGTTCCGGAAAAAAATAAGAACCAGTTTTTTTTACGAAAATCTAATTTTTTTAATCTTCAAATTTTCTCCGAATATCTTCGCAGCCGTTTACTCAGGTAATAGGAAAAAGGAAAATTTCCGGAAAAAAAATAATAATCTTTTTTTTTTTACGAAAATCTCATTTCTTTTCATCTTTAACTTTTCTCCGAATATCTCCGCAGCCGTTCACTCAGGTCATAGGAAAAAGAGAAATTTCCGGGAAAAAAATGAGAAATGATGAATTTTCAATGAAAAAAAATGTGTTTTTGGGAAATAGACCAGAACTTGAATCTGTTTTAAATCATTTTTTCTCCGAAAATCTCAAATATGACTAAAATATGAGACATTATGAAAAATTTGGAGAAAAATTTGCACTACGGGCCCCTGCGGACCGAAGCCAGGAACGCTACCAACGGGACCATCTCATCGCTTGTAGAATATGTGCCCTTTCTGGTACTTACGATTCGCGGCCGGATGGATGATTGGCTTGTTTTTGGGGATAATGCTTTACCGATTGATGAAAGTATGAAAATTAATATAATAATACGAATATAAATATATTTCCGCTTACTTTTATGAATTATAATTTATTTGGCATAAGGACGGGTGTGAGTAAAGTGTAAACAATTTTATATAAGATAAATAAGTTGTAATTTAGATTTATTATTATATTTAAATCAACGTATAAACTAAAAAATAAGCGATCAGAGTGCGCGATACATTTTTTTGTACACATTAATAACACAGAGAATCAAGAGCTAATAAGCATTGAAATCATCTAAAAGCCTCGCGCATGACGTCACCCGATGGCACGCGCGAGTCTCGCTCAGATTGCTTTTTCCCTCGAAACCTTCGTTTCGGCTTGGCCGCACATGTACGTGCTCAGCGTCCATGCATTGGTGTAGCTGCCGAAGGCGCGGTCGGGAATCTTCGACCGTGCTCGGCTCTTTCCGAAAATGTCCGAGCGTCGCTCGCTTACGGACACGCGCCACTATGATTGTGTGATGGGCGCGTAAGTCTTGTTTTTTTTATTAAGCTTATACGAATTAAATATCATAAATAATGCCTGAACAGGCGAGAATAGCTAAAGCGAGAGTAAGTTCGAAATTGTCTGAATATAAAATGAAGAAAAAAAAAGTTGGTTCACCGGGGATTGAACCCGGACCGTAAGCATCCTTAATCCGTCACGCTGCCAACTCAGCCACGACGCTCATTGCAGATAAAGAAACATTTATGATTCACCCTTATCCATAATGTTTACTGTTGAAAAAAATGTCGAAACGATCGCGGCAAAGGCTCAAGATTTCTTTTTGAACCTTCCACGGTCGTTTCGGCGTTTTATTTTTCAAGGCGGTTCGTCGTTAATTTTTTTTAACCCGCATTTTCGGCATAAACGGGCAATTGAGAGAAAACAATGATCTCGATACATGTTTTTCACTTCGAAATTTATTCAATGCATATTCCAATCCTCAGTACGGCCACACATATACGTCGAGCTCGATCGGACGGAAAACCTCGCTCCGTTCGCCTGTCGAGCGAGCGCGATTTGCGAGGGGCCGAGACTTTTCCCCCACCAGCTACCCATTCGTGTTCACGCTGACTGCGATACCGACTTGAGCGGTGATCACGGACTCGCGCGGCTACAAGGGAAACTGCAACCTCGACAGAGGCGATGATCACGAAATCGTACTCCCGAAATCGCCGCCGCGATTTAGCGCCATTTACGAGGCACGCCGAAAAGGGGAGCGTTGTACATCTCCCTACTAATCTCTGGTAGATAGGATAGGCGTATTGGACAGGGGCGTGAGGACCGGCTTAGCAGTGTTTGTGACATACATCAGTGACGTATTACTGTCAGTTACTATATATATATGTCAGTTACATACAGTTTACGCAGTTTACGCTGTTACGTATCGTTGAGTGATACTTCGGTATTAAAAGTATTTATAAAATGAAAACAGGAGAAGACCATCCAATAAAGGTAAGAACTCAACCTTAACATTATGTTTATGCAATTAATTCGCGACTTAGCGAAAATATTTACAAATATTGACATTAGCATGGGCAACTACCTGTTCATTCATTTTGTCAAATCGTTTGTATTTCTTTTACTGCATGCTATCGTCGCCGCATTTAATTATAATTGCCAATAATTTTAATGCTGTTAGAGATTCCTTTGATACAGCAAAAATGTAATGGATGGTGCTTGGATAAAAAAACGTTTTTTAGGTTAAATATGCAAATCCTTTAATATAAATTCCCCTCGCTCCCATTTCGGTATAATGTAGTACCTATAATATTCAATTGGATTTATTTTTTGCTTTCAGCTTCGCCATGGGAAAATATTGCGCTTACCCCGCATGTCCCTTCCATCACTAGAATGGGGAGTTTTCTAATATTTAAGTTGTTGCCACGCCTGGGGTTTAGATTCGGTTTGGTTTGTTGGTTGATTAGAGGTTTGATGTAAAATATATTTTCTTTTATTTCTTTTTGAAGCGACAAAAAATATATTTATCTTGAAAACCCAGTATGCAATATTCATATTATGGCTGTTTAATCGTACGTGTCAGCGTATACAAATAAAACATTTACAGAATAGATCACCTCCAAGTAAAAATTACTGATATATTATCATTTCATAATTTAAACACAAGCATATCAATATTACTCTTCAGTATTATAAACTGCGCTAATAAGAAACAACTATACGACAAATTGTGGATCGACTTCAAAAAGAAATCTTGAGCCTTTGCCGCGGTCGTTACGGCGTTTTTTTTTTCAACAGTAAGCATTATGAATAAGCGTGTATCATAAATGTTTTTCTATCCACAATGAGCGTCGTGGCTGAGTTGGCAGCGTGACGGATTGACGATGCTTGCGGTCCAGGTTCGATCCCTGGCTAATCGACTTTTTTTAATCTATTTTTTTTCTTCATTTTATATTCAAAAAATGTCGAACTTACTCTCGGTTTAGCTTTTCTTGCCTGACCAGGCATTATTTATGATATTTAATTCATATATGTTTAATTTAAAAAAAGACATTGGCTACCGTGGATCGAACCCGCGTCGTTTGCCCTCAGAGCCGGCACGCTGATATATCAACCGCAAGGCTCTTGTGACTGCAAACCTGCCTTACGTATACACACTTATCCAACATTTAAAAAAAATCGTTGCATACCAATTACATATTGTTTTTATGACCCCAAAGTATTATTGAAGACAAATGAAAACGATTTTTCCAAATTTCTAAAGTGGTGTTATCCCTTGAAGAGAAGAAATTAATTTTTTGATCGTTGTAAATGTATATCCCCTCTTAAGGACTTTAAGGCGTCTGGCCACCTTGGCCGATCGAAAAATGAGTATATTTAAAAAAAATAATAAACTCG
Source organism: Ophion obscuratus (assembly GCA_964007375.1). Lineage (NCBI taxonomy): Eukaryota > Metazoa > Arthropoda > Insecta > Hymenoptera > Ichneumonidae > Ophion > Ophion obscuratus. The sequence continues at coordinate 34,041,648 of OZ023321.1, forward strand.
AAAGTATGGGACGGAATATTTTTAATTTGTTACACGTCAGAAAGGACTTTAAGAATAACGTTAATAAACTTCCGTTCAAAATATTAAAAAATGGCGCCGTTATGCACATTGCCGAGGAGGCCCTCCGCACGATACGCACGGTCGTTGTCCCAGCTGTTAACCGGTCATGTCACATCTGCAAAAAAAAATCAGCTCATTCGCGAGTAGAGTCGCTACAATGTAGCGTAGCGGTTGTTTTTTCCACCATTAAAAAAATTATGGTGAGCCGAAGAAAAAAATTTGTATTTTTCACCGAAATTATGGCTCACTATAATTTGTTTAATGGTCGAAAAAAAACCGCTACGTTACATTGTAGCGACACTACTCATGAATGAGCTGATTTTTTTTTCAGATGTGACATGACGGGGTAACAGCTGGGACAACGACCGCGCGTATCGTGCGGAGGGCCTCCGCGGCACTGTGCATAACGGCGCCATTTTTTAATATTTTGAACGGAAATTTATTAACTCTATTTTTTAAGCCCTTTCTGACGTTATGTAAACAAATAAAAATATTCCGGCCATTACTTTCCAGTTTATTATTTTTGGTGTCCAGACGCCTTTAAAGAATCTCGTACGTGTTAGCGAAAACTGGCAGAAAATTATGAGGCAACTCGTCCACTTCTTTGATGTTCGCTATTTTGGACCGTCGCTCATTTGCCTATCTGAGGTCTACACTTTCGAAGTTTGTATCCTCGATATATATGTCTTTTTCCTATAGATGGTATTACCAATATTAGATACTCACGTCTTTCCATTTCGGAGATATGGACTTCTAGATTGTTTAAATCTGTATTTGTATGACACAAACTGCAGACAATCTGAATACACGTTTTCGAATAAATGACCTCTCGAATAAATAATCCTTTGATGCAATAGTTATTCAATTTCGTCATCGGTCGAAGGATAACATTTCGAATAATTTACAGTTCGTTATATTGAGTTTATAATTCTGTCATTTCGAAATCTTTGTCGTTCTATATTTGGCCTTTCAAAGTTTTGACCCCCATCCCAATGTGAAATGTGTTGTAAACAATGCCGAAACACACACTTATCTAATGTGAAATGTGTTTTGAAAAAATGCCGATCGAGAAAGACTCAAAGTTCTCTTCGAGCCATTCTCGATCGTTTCGGCACTTTTCTTCAACAATTTAAAAAATTTATTTTCTAAGGGGAAAGGTAAAAACTCATTTACGTATTGGGGGAAACATTAATTTTTTTGTCATATTTTTCAACACTGTTTGCACCAAAATTTGGAACGCCTGCTCGTTTTGAGCAACTTCAACTTCAACATGCGTCCGGCGAGGCGAACGACTGCGGATTCGGTCGCGTCGACGATATCCGCGGCGTCCTTGCTGCGGCCGCTCCCCTCGTTCGTGCCACTGTTCTTTCGATGGCCTGCCCTTCTCGCGCCCTTGGGCTCCCTCGGGTGCCTCTTGCCGCTGCGGCTGCTGCTGACGACCACTTTTCTTTTTGTTGCGGCGCCAAAATTTCTTCTTTGTAACTGTAATAGTTATTCAATTTCCTCATCGGCCGAAAGATAAAATTTTGAATAATTTACAGTTCGTTACTTTGAGTTTATAATTCTGTCATTTCGAAATCTTTTTCGTTCTATATTTGGCCTTTCAAAGCTTTGATCCCCATCCCAATGTGAAATGTGTTGAACAAAATGACGATTGAGAAAGACTCAAAGTTCTCTTCGGGCCTTTTTCGATCGTTTCGGCACTTTTCTTCAACATTTTTGTAAATTAATTTTCTAAGAGGAAACGTACAAACTCATTTCCGCATTGGGGGAAACATTAATTTTTTGTCATATTTTTCAATACTGTTTGCAGCAAAATTTGGAACGCCTGCTCGTTTTGAGCAACTTCAGCATGCGTCCGGCGGGGTGAACGACTGCGTGTTCGGTCGCGTCGACGATACCCGCGGCATTCTTGCTGCGGCCGCTCCCGTCGCTCGTGCCGCCGTTCTTTCGATGGCCTGCCCTTCTCGCGCCCTTGGGCTCACTCGGGTGCCTCTTGCCGCTGCGGGTGCTGCTGACGACCACTTTTCTTTTTGTTGCGGCGCCAAAATTTCTTCTTTGTAACTGTAAATATAAAAGAATTAAATGTACAAATAAAATACATTACTCACACAAATTAAGGGATATTTGAACAATTCTGAATTTTTGGCTGATTTTCAACAAGGGATAACGCAGAGAAAAATGGTCGTACAGAAAATAAAAAAAGGAAATTATAGCTTCAAGTATCTAGTTTTCAGATCTGGACTGTACATTTTTTTAGAGTGGGTGGTTTTCTTGTAATCATCCAAAAACCACCGAAGTTTTTTTCCAAATTTTTGCTCGTCTACAAAATGGTCTATCGACTTCAAATAATTTTTTTTATCATATGACTATAAAAGTCTTTTAGACAATTTAATCAGCTTTAACAACAAGGTATAAAAATAACAAGGTTTATTTATTCGAGAGTTCATTTATTCGAGAACGTGTATTCAGATTGTCTGCAGTTTGAGTCATACAAATACAGATTCTAACAATCTAGAACATCCATATCTCCGAAATGGAAAGACGTGAGTATCTAATGTAGGTAATACCATCTATAGCAAAAGACATGTATATCGAGGATACAAACTTCGAAAGTATAGATCTCAGATAGGCAAACGAGCGATGGTCCAAAATAGCGAACACTGAAATAGCGAACATCACAGAAGTGGACGAGGTGCTTCATAATTTTCTGTCGGTTTTCGCTAACACGTACGAGATTCTTTAAAGGCGCCTGGCCACCTTGGCCGATCGGAAAATGGGCATATTAAAAAAAATAATAATGAACTCGAAAGTATGCGCCAGAATATTTTAATTTTTTTGCATAACGTCAGAAAGGGCTTTAAGAATAAAGTTGATAAATTTCCGTTCAAAATATTAAAAAATTGCGTCGTTATGCACATTGCCGCGGAGGCCCTCCGCACGACACGCGCGGTCGTTGTCCCAGCTAATACGCGGTCATGTCACATCTGAAAAAAAATCAGCTCCTTCGTGAGTAGTGTCGCTACAATGTAGCGTAGCGGTTTTTTTTTCGACCATTAAAAAAATTATGGTGAGCCATAATTTCGGTGAAAAATACAAATTTTTTTCTTCGACTCACCATAATTTTTTTAATGGTCGAGAAAAAAACCGCTACGCTACATTGTAGCGACACTACTCACGGATGAGCTGATTTTTTTTGCAGATGTGACATGACCGGGTAACAGCTGGGACAACGACCGCGCGTATCGTGCGGAGGGCCTCCGCGGCAATGTGCATAACGGCGCCATTTTTTAATATTTTGAACGGAAATTTATTAACGTTATTCTTAAAGCCCTTTCTGACGTTGTGTAAAAAAATAAAAATATGCCGGCCCATACTTTCGAGTTTATTATTTTTTTTTAAATGCCCATTTTCGATCGGCCAAGGTGGCCAGACGCCTTAAAGTCTTTAAGAGGGGATATACATTTACAACAATCAAAAAATCAATTTCTTTTCTTTAAGGGATAATACCACTCTAAGAATTTGGAAAAATCGTTTTCATTTGTCTTCAATAATACTTTGGGGTCATAAAAACAATATGCAATTGGTATGCAGCGAATTTTTTTAAGGCTGGATAACTGTGGATACGTAAGGCAGGTTTGCAATCACAAGAGCCTCGCGGTTGATATATTAGCGTGCGGGCTCTGAGTGCAGACGACGCGGGTTCATTCCCCGGTAGCCAATATCTTTTCTTAAATTAAACATATATGAATTAAATATCATAAATAATGCCTGGACAGGCAAGAATAGCTAAAGCGAAAGTAAGTTCACAATTTTTTGAATATAAAATGACGAAAAAAAAAAGATTAAAAAAGTCGCTTAACCAGGGATCGAACCCGAACCGCAAGCATCGTCAATCCGTCACGCTGCCAACTCAGCCATAACGCTCATTGAGGATAGAAAAACATTTATGATACACGATTATTCATGTTTACTGTTGAAAGGAAAACGCCGCAACGACCGCGGCAAAGGCTCGAGATTCCTTTTTGAACCTTCCACCGTCATTTCGACGTTTTATTTTTCAACGCGGTTCGTCGTTAATTTTTTTAACCCGCATTCTCGGCATTAACGGCATAAACGGCCAACGGAGAGTAAACAATTTTCTCGATACATGTTTTTCTCTTTGAAATTCATTTAATGCATATTCCAATCCGCAGTACGGCCGCACATATGTCGAGATCGATCGGACGGAAAACCTCGCTCCGTTCGCCTGTCGAGTGAGCGAGGGGCAGAGTTTTTCCCCTGCCGAGCTGCCCATTCGTGTGCACGCTGACTGCGATATCGACTGGAGCGGTGCTTATGACTCGCGCGGCTACAAGGGAATCTGCAATCTCGACAGAGGCGATGCATACAAAATCATATTCCCGAACTCGCCGCCGCGATTTAGCGCCATTTGCGAGGCACGCCGAAAAGCGGACCGTTGTACATCTCCCTACTAATCTCTGCTAGCATTGCGTTCGGGCTCCTTTATTCTAGTCTCCATGGCAATGCTGGCGAAATGATTCTAATAGTGATGAACGATCCGCGCATTGTACCCGCCTGGCGGCGCTACCACTGCTGGCTCCGTCCGCGCGGTGATTTTGAATCGTCGATCCGCAATTTGTCGTATATTTGTTTCTTATTAGCGCAGCTTGTAATACTGCAGAGTAAGATTGACATGCTTTTGTTTAAACTATGACATTATAATATTTCAGCAATTTTTTTACTTGGAGGTCATCTATACTGTAAATGTTTTATTTTTATACGGTGACATGTACGATTAAACAGCCATAATGTGAATATTGCATACTGCATTTCGGAGAAAAATATTTTTTTTTGTCGCTACAAAAAGAAATAAAAGAATATATAATTTACATCAAACCTCTAATCAACCAACAAACCAAACCGAATCTAAACCCCAGGCGTGGCAACAACTTAAATATTAGAAAACTCCCCATTCTAGTGATGGAAGGGACATGCGGGGTAAGCGCAATATTTACCCATAGCGAAGCTGAAAACAAAAAATAAATCCAATTAAATATTATCGGTAATATATTATGACGAAATTGGAGCGAGGGGTATTTATATTAAAGGATTTGCATATTTAACCTAAAAACCGTTTTTTGTCCAAGCACCATGCACAACATTGTTGCTGTATCAAAGGAATCTCTAACAGCATTAAAATTAATGGCCATTATAATTAAATTCGGCGACGATAGCATGCAATAAAAAACATACAAACGATTTGACAAAATGAATCAACATGTGGATGCACATGACAATGTCAATATTTGTCAATATTTTCGCTAATTCGCGAATTAATTGCATAAACATGAAAATAAGATTCACCCTAGTGCAATTTTTTCCGAAAAACTCCGATTTTTTCCGGAATATTTTTCCGAATTTTTTTATCAATTGGAACAAATATGAACAGTAGTATAGCTATGAGAGTTCTAACTCAGGTCCTCTGAGGGGTGGCTGCGGGACGGGGGGGTTCACGCGCGGAGGGGTATGACGTCACACGGAGAGGGCGACTCGGCGGAGAGGCTGACGGCACACGGGAAGGGGGAAATCGTTGGAGCGGAGGAGGGGGGTATATATCGATTATCGATTAATTGATCATCGGTTATTAATCTTTATATATTTAAAATTTATTGTTGATTTATTTTTGTCTTATATTGTTTACTTCATGGATTTTATCATTTGACGGCTCTCGCCCGAGAGCAGGGTTGGTTGACCCGTGTCGCTGAGAGAAGGGATCGGATTCACGTATGCATGAGAGAGAGCGAGAACGTGAGATGGAGCGACCGCATCGCATGCATGTGAGATAGAGCGAGATATACATTTAACTTTAGACATTCAACGATTAAAGCGGTTGGGTTTTTTTTTGGGTGAAATCCCAAACAAACCTACGAACGTCTTCGAACATCTATTGAACGTCTTCGAACAATTATTGAACGCTTTCGAGCATCGCTTGAACGTCTCCGAACGTTTCACGAACGTCTCACGAACGTCTCACGAACGGCTCTGAACGTCTCACGAACGTCTCCGGACGTCGCCGAACGTCTCTTGAACGTCTCACGAACGTTTCCGAACGTCTCACTAACGTCTCTTGCACGTCTCACGAACGTCTCCGCACGTCTCACGAACGTCTCTCGAACATCTCGAAACGTCTCGCGAACGTCTCACGAACGTCTCCGAACGTCTCTTGAACGTCTCCGAATGTCTCTTGAACGTCTTCGAACGTCTCACGAACGCCTCCGAACGTCTCTTGAACGTCTCCGAATGTCTCTTGAACGTCTGATGAACGTCTCATGAACGTCTCTCGAACGTCTCCGAACGTCTCCGAACGTCTCATGAACATCTTTCGAACGTCTCTTGAACGTCTCCGAACGTCTCACTAACGTCTCCGAACGTCTCACGAACGTCTCCGAACGTCTCACGAACGTCTCTCGAACGTCTCCGAACGTCTCACGAACGTCTCTCGAACGTCTCTTGAACGGCTCTTGAACATCTCTTGAGTGTCTTATGAACGTCTCCGAACGTCTCACGAACGTCTCACGATCGTGTCATGAACGTCTCACGAACGTCTCTGAACGTTCGAGAGCAATATTTTATACAACTGTGTAATCTCAAAACAGATAATGTAACAAAGAAAGGGGTGCGGAGAAAAAAAATATCACATAATGTCACATTTTAAATACATTTTGTAATGCACAATTTTTTCATGCTTTTCGCATCGTAGAGTATAGCTTGCGCCTAATTTACTTAAGGTTTCCATATCGCCAAAGTCCACGTCCAACGTTTCAATAACTAGATCATTTTTCATATTTAATATATCAGCTAACCATTCTCGTTTTTCATGGCCGTCAACATATACGATAGGATACACATCGTCTTCCGTTGGGCCCACAATTGCATCCGTTATTAAACCTTGAGCCATGCTTTATGGAACGGTTCCATAGGCCCACTTTAGACCATGGTGATTCCGAATCAGCCATGACGCTTTGTATCTCTCAGATTTTGTGAGAAGTCTCCATGGTATGATACTGGCGAAAATGTAATGAGAGAGTACACATCCCGCTCTCAGAATCGCTACTTCCTTCATGACAAAGTTTCTCCCAACAATGAACACTTGTAGATCGACAAATGTAGGTACAGACATAACGAAGATGTATTGGCTCGATCAAGTCGATAGCAAGATTAATTGATGATTGACGTCAATATTTAAGAAACTGGTCTTTAAATTATTTATTCATTTACCGGGGGTTAATTGCTGATCTATACAATTTTACGAACCATGTTTGTCAATGGACAATATTAAACAACGCGATCGTGCAAGATCAAACAATAGGCAGTAGTATTTGGTGGCAAATCTTCCTTACATTCAAACTCTATTCGCACGTCCACGGAACCATTTTTCACAGACTCGTTCTGGCGCGAGCAATCGATAACCGTGAGAGAGCCGTTATATTGAAACTTTGCGATAGTGAGCAAAGAATTATCACTATTACAGCCATAATAAGATTTACGAAATCGAGAGTACATATTGAACAATATGGCGAATCTGTTTTTGTCAAAGTCCAAATTCAAATCATCGTAAGGATAGGATACCGAGTTGAGATAAAGTTTAACATTGGCGAGTTTGCAGTCGTCGAATAATGTAATGTCCTTTGCCGTAGAATTTTTTTTGCCAGTCTGCAGCGCAAATATTACATATCTTGGTTTCTCTAACTGGGAGGCAGCTTTTACAGTCCATAAATGTTTCGTTGTGCTTTGAAGCAGTGGATACTCTTATAGATCCCAAGAGCGAAAGCTCATATTCACGTATCGCCCACTTTCCAATGTTGTAAGTAATGACAATTTAGTTATCTCGTTTAATATTACGTGAGGCATACGCCATTGTATCTTGAGCAATTAAACTTCTGCCTCTTCTAATGGATGCTGACCGAATACGTACATATTAACATTGCGTGAACATATCAGAATTAGCTCATGACGAGCATTGATAACAACGCGCTTGTAATCTTCGCAGAATTCTAGCAATATATTGAGGTACACAAAAATTGAAGTATGTTCCCCCATTATTATGTGTTACTTCCCACGCAGCATTTTTCAAAGCATGACTCCTCTTAGTACTTAGAGAGATATAGTTTTTAATCGTGGTTGTTATTCCATAACGACCACAAGCTCATAACGAACTTCATCGGGAGGGGGAAGCCGTTGTCGACGAGTGTTTTGTGGGGGCGGGGGTCAGGTAGTGGTGAGTGAACGATGAAAACTCAAAAATCTCTTAATTTATCATAGACATAAAAAAAGATTCGCATCGATGAAATGTTTTTCTTTCTACACTATTTAGTCTGTGTGAAAATAAAACTAACAATCACTATGTGTACGTGTAATGCACATATATGGGTAGGAAAATTTCGTTAATTTGAAGCGTTACATGAAGGGAACGGCTTTTCGAAGCCGTCTATTTGTGTGATGCAGGTGTAATGCGCTTGGTTTCGTTTCCGAAATCTTTAAAATGTTTGTATGCGTGTCCACTCCTGTCACGACTCTCGCCGACACCCGAGACAGGTCCTGACGAGTCGGAATTTCTTAGAAAAACTATAATCTTTAGAGATCTATCGTCAAAGGGTTTTTGACCCCAGATGGGCCACCGGAGCACAGCTGCACTCGGGAAAAAAAGGTTTCGATGTATCGAGGACTTGTTTTCATTTCGAAATATAACATCGAGATGTTCAGATGTGCGAGTATGTACGCAGTGCATCCGGCCAAGCACCCCCTGGACTTGACCAAAAACGAGCTCGAACAGGTTCCAAATGTCTTGCTCCTAAAACATTGGGGTGAATATGTTGGCTTATTGTGAGATCGTTTGCCAGAACATCATCGGAACGATAGTGAAGTGATATCATATCTTCCATGCATGGAGCATTATAATACACCACAGATGAAAGATCACATCTATGGCCCCCCATCTCAACGTCGGGAATGTGAAAAATGCTGTGGAAATTCGTATGGGGTTCTTCAAACGTGTTTGAACCCGTTTTTTGGGAGTGTGAAAAAATGTTGGGGAAATTCTCCACGTACGAGGTTCTTCGATACGTTTGAACCTGTTTTTCATGATTGGAAAAGTGGGGAAAAGTTTGAAAATTTAAGTGGGAGGGTTATGAGGGAGCTTATAATTTTGTAGTCCAAGCTCAGACTGCAGTGTTCCATCGTGACATCAACATCTCTCCACAAAGAACTTTGAACGTGCGGAATTCCTTCCAACGACGAAGCTGTCAGAACTCCGCGTTCACTCGGATTATTGAATCTCTGACATGAGGGCCGTACAAACCAAGTTTGGAAAACGCTACATCGCGGACATCGCGGATGAGTTCGCTGTCTTACCAGCGCGACTTGTGAAGACCTTCGATGAAGATTTGGAAATGTTCGAGCGAATGCGGCAAGCGGCACGTGATCATAATCTCTGGATGACATACAAAGGTGGAAAATACAACAGCATAAACTTTTTCTAAGTCTGAGCACGGACATGGTGGAAAAGACGAAATTCGTTGGAACACCATCGTCGACCGACAGTCCAGATCATCGAGAGTATGCTGCAACTGGTGCGTGATAGTCAACGCTACATACAGTTGTGAAAAATACAACAGCGTCAAGTTCCATCGTCTTTGAGTATGGTGGAAAAGAGCAAATTCGATGGTGCAGCATCGTTGAGTGGAACAGCCGTCTGACCACCGTTTTCGACGTTTTAAGTGTTTGACTATGTCAAAATGTATTTTAAAAAAACTGTTTTATCGAAATGTATGAGAAGGAGAAATGCAAAGCAATTTTCGTCGTAGAATAAATGAAGAATATAAATGGTACACATTTTCATCGAAATGTTTTTTATTCATTTAAAAAAAAATCCCTCGCTCACACAACGCTTCGTATACACTCAACCAGCTTTTCAGCGATTTCACATTATCATGGGCGCAGTTGTATTTCGTGTTGAAGGAATGATGGGGGCATCTGGAGTTTGTGATTTTCGGCGACTTCTGCAGCGATGGACAGTCCCGAGTCTCCAAGTCGATGACGTTTGTCGCAGGATCCGTGAATCTTGATAGCCATGCGCATTTCTCGAATCTCTTCGCATAGATGGTAGAGGCTCCTTGCAAGATTTCTCGAATTATCTTTCTAGCTGCCTCGTAAGGTATACCGCTGTGTTCCCATCGGATTCTATAGAAATTGCGTTCCAACCACTTGTTTGTCACTTTATACTTGGTCGGTAAAGAGCCCCATGCAAATGGTGCGTCGAAGGCGAGCGTCAGCGGTTCAGCATCCTTGTCGTGGAGTTTGATGACGGACATCTCTTTTAGGACAAATTTGTTGATGGATCTTTTGAAGCCCTGTACATCGACGATAAGCTCCATGTTGACTGACGTGGACGCGAATTATCGGCATGATTGTGTACCAATTTTTTAACCCCACCGCTGATCGGATTGTACTCGACAATACGATCATGGAGGATCATGCAGTATGCTGAAGTTTGTGGCGGAATATTATTTTTCAATTCGAACTCAAGGCGCACGTCAACAGGGCCGGACTTGAGAGAATCGTCTTGCTTTGAGCAGTCAGTGACATCGAGGGGGGCTTTTTCTAAAAATTCAATCCTGCTCAACAATGGTTCGGTCACTTTGTTGTAATGGGTCGGGTGAAAGTTTGCGTACATCTCGTAGAGTAGAGCATATTGATTTTGATCAATGTTCAAATTCAAATTTCCATATGGATAACATTGTGATTTGAGGTAAAGTTTAACATCGCTCACGTTACAATGATCAAAGTGGCTTGCATTTTGTTGTTTCTTATTTTTCCGTCCCGTCTGCAGCGCGAGTATGACACAACGTGGCTTCTCCAGCTGATTCGAGGTATTCACAGACCACACGGGCTTAGAGGTTTCAGGTAGCAATGGATATTCATACAGTTCCCATGTTCGGAAACTCATGGAGATTGGTGCGTCTTTGGCGAGAAACTTTGGCAGCTGAATTTTTCGCTCATTCGAGACTGTTACATACGGTACGAGCCCTTCTATTTTATGCAATACGAGTTTGTAGTCTTCGGGCGCTGTTTGTACAATGGCATGCTCCTCGGGATTGCCGAAGAGTAGTGACGCTATGCTGGTTCCCCCGCATGTAGGAATCTACTTTACCGACGGTCGGTAAGGTAGATTCCAGCAAGTCCCCAGGAATTTACCGTCGGCAGATTCTGACCCAAACATGGTACCTGTGGGAATCTACCTTACCGACGGTAAATTCTGACCCAAACACGGTTCTCGTGGGAATCTACCTTACCGACATACCGACAGGAAATCGGCGGGAAATTCAAAAAACCTTTTGGCGGGAAATTCAAAAGACCGGAGGGGGGGGGAATATCTTTTGGCGGGAAATTCAAAAGCGGAGACCTTTCGGCGGTTGATTCGAAGCGGATACTTTTCAGCGGGAAGTTCGAGAAAAACGACGCTCTTGGCGGGGGAAATTGAAAAGACCGCGAGGAGACCTTTTGGCGGGAAATTCAAAAGAGGGGGGAGACCTTTTTCGGCGGAAAATTCAAAAGGGGGGAGACCTTTCGGCGGTTGATTCAAAGCGCGGATACTTTTCAGCGGGCAGTTCGAAAAAAAACCTCTTGGCGGGAAATTAAAAAATGGGGGCCTTTTCCGGCGGGAAATTCAATGGCGGAGACCTTTCGGCGGGAAATTCAAAGGCGGAGACCTTTCGACGGTTGATTCAAAGCGCGCGCGGATACTTTTCAGCGGGAATTTTGAGAAAAAAACCGCTTGGCGGGAAATTGAAAGACCGTGCGCGCGAAAGTTTCAAAAGCGGAGACCTTTCGGCGCGGGAAATTCAAACGGGGAGACCTTTCGGCGGGAAATTCAAACGCGCGCGGTTCGTGATACCGGCGACCAGGATACTTGACAATCGGGATTGCTGTGACACTCACGCTTGAGATGTTTTTTTATTAAGAATTCAAGATACATTGTTTACATTCTCTTTTGAGTGGCAAAATTTTGTCCGCGTGTTCGCGGCATCGTTGACACTCGCCGACTTCGGGGTCATTTTTGAGGAATTCGGGCAATTTGTCCCAGGCGAGATCGACGCTGTGTGCAGCGAAGGTGACGATGAATTCCTTGGGTAGCTGGGCGATGTCGATGGGTTCCATGGCAGAGAGGGATCCAACTTGATGATACAGTTTGAGCGATCGTCCAACGGACGGGAGGCTCTCTCGAAGAAACTTCCTCAACAGCAGGAAATTTCGAAGTGCGCAATTGGGTGAATCGTGGTAAGGGCAGAATGCCGCCACTTTGTTGGCTCTCCTCAGCGAGGGACACGCCACGACGTCTCGTGCATCGAATCCGAAACGTTCGAGCCACTGCTGCTTCTGCTGTCCCTTCACGTAGATGGCGCTGGCGTTGTGCAGAACCGATCGGAGCACGTTTTCCACCTCGCAGTAGGGTACTTCTCCCGTGCTCCAGTCGAGATGATGGTAGTTGCGTTCGAGCCAGGAATTTATGCTTTTGTACCTGGCCGGAAGATCGTACCATGTGATCGGTGGTTTGAAGAGGAAAATCAGCGGCTGCACGTCCGCATTGAGCGGAGTCACTGCCAGTTCTTTGAGTACAAACTCGTCCCGCTGGAAGCCCTGTGTATCCACCACGTACTCCATTGCGATTAATGATGACGATGAACGCTTGACGTGAGCCGCATTTATAGGCGGATTCTTCATCCCCTCCACTCTAGAGGCGTTTCCTCACATCCCCACTTATGGGATTGTAGTCGACGATGCGATCGTGAAAGATCAGGCAGTAGGCTGTAGTTCCCGCGGGAAAATTGGATTGAGCATCTAGTTCGATACGAACGTCAACCGGTGCCTGCTTGAGGGCGTCGTTCTGTCTCGAGCAGTCAATCACAATGAGTGGAGCATGCGCGATGAATTCTGTCTTTGTCAGCATGGGTTCCGCCTCCTTGGCGTAGTACGCAGTCTGGAAGCTGGCGTACATCTCGTACAACTGAGCGTACTGGTTGCGCGACACGTCAAGATTGAGGTTACCGTAAGGGTAGCACTGCGAATTGAGGAACAGTTTCACATTGGTTATTGTGCAGTGATCGAAGCGGCTAGCGTTTGCCGTTCGAACGCCTCGTCGATTCGTTTGCAAGGCGAGAATGACGAAGCGCGGTTTCTCCAGCTGATTCGACGTCTTGACCGTCCAAACGTGTTTCGTCGTGATTGGGAGCATGGGGTATTCGTACAACTCCCACATGCGAAACGACATAGTGATGTCCTTGTCAATGTGACTGAGTAGACGTATCTTGTGCTTAGTTGACAGCATCACGTAAGGCATCAGCCACTCTATTTTAGCGATCTCAATCTTGAATTCCTCGGTGGCGCCATTCTCGAGGGCTGTTTGAATAACTGCATTCGTGTCGTTCCTCGATCGCGTGAGAATCAGCTCGTTGTTCGTGTTGATGACGATCTTGCGGTAGTCCTCGGCGAAGCCGAGCATCATGGCGAGCGGTATGCACACATCGAAGTATCCCCTGTCGTCCGTCAGTTGCTTCGGCTCTTCGAACCAGCCAGAGTTTTCAACGCTGAACATCTGACCGGGGCTCAGTGATGCGTAGCCCTTCATGAGACTCGTCAGACCAACGTTCTTGCTTCTGTCCACCTCTATGGCATTGATTTCGTAGCGAATTTCCTCAAACAGATGCAAGATGGCGTTGTTAACGAACTGTGTCGCCGTGACGGCATTTCCGTTCGTTTTGCTGAGTCTACCGCAGGCGTGTAGGGAGCTTCGCGCCGGTAGAACGCACAGGTCCTGATGCTGAATGGATATGCGAATCTCATCGCTGTTGGCGAAACTCGATGAAGTATAGGGTTGATGCGCGTGAATCTCGTAATGCGTTACGGACTCGTCGAAAACGACGGGCGAGTGCACGTTCAAGGCCTCTTCCATTCCAGCAGCAAAATATCACGCAGGTTACTCTCTTCCACCAACGACAACTTTGAGTCCGAGGCTTCTCAGGAACTGAATGTTCCGACGTGTTAGCGTTTTCGACACTCGTCGACGACTGACGCTTGGGCGACATGGTAACGCGCTTTTATAGCCGACCTTGTTGTTGTTGTAGACGATACCCATGTCTACTTGGCTTCCTTGATGTGCAGTCTGATAGTGATGATTTCACCGCGAAAATTCACCAGTTCTCCGTCCTGATCGACTATGCGCAATTGCACGTGGTCAATGACTTTGACGGTGATCGGCAGGTAAATGACTTGCGAGGGAACTTCGATGATCTTATATCCTGGCGGTACTGCCGGGAAGAATTCGTGGATCGTGTGCGCTCTGTGCTCGTTGATGTACGCCCCGGACGTGATGTTGCACTCGACTCGCAGCGCGTTGACTCTGAGAATAGCTACCGGCAAGTCCGAGCTGTGAGTTGTATCGGGTGACAGCTCGCGCGCAGCAAAACCCAACAGGTTAGCGATGGAGTCTGCCGGTCGAAAATCCACGCTCCGGTTGCACTTGGGCAAGCTACGCAGCGTGTTGTTGTTGTTGGGCTTGAGGTTGAGGGAGATGCCTTTTCGCCCAAGTCACGCTGATGCGTGACTGACTCCGCGTAAACTGTCACAACTGCTCATATAAGAATTTCAGACAAAGATGGCCGCACTCGTAAGTGTCGAAATCCTGATATCTCGCGTGATTGTACTTGACCTCGGTGACTCCGAGGTACTTCAGGAGTTCTCGAGGTGGTGGTAGATCGCCGAAATTGTCAAAGTAGACGACGTTGTTGCCGTGCTTTCGATAGGCCACCCAGTGCGTGCCCGGTCCTTCCTTGTCGTCGAGATTTACGATAGCCGATTCGCGATAATGCGGTCCATTCCTCGGCAAATCGTTTCTCATGAACACACCGCGAAAGTGCGGAACGTCCTGCGCGTATTTCAGCAGGTCGGCGTCCGTTAGAGGACGCTTGGGATAGTTGAACTTTTTTTTTTCGCCTCCACGTGTATACCAAATCCCTTTTTGTGAGGCTTGAGGTAGAGCCCCTTACCGAGAGCGATAGCTTCCATCGTCTCGTTGTGTCGGCGATTCTCTTGCAATTGACGCTCGGCGGCTTTAGCGGTATTCACAGCTTTTGCCACTCCCGCAGCGCCACCTACCAGCGCTCCCGTAGCAGTCAAGCCGGCAAACAAGGGAATGAGGAACGGCAGAACTCCGCCCACTTTCTCCGGGATGGGCAGTACGCGTGGCACCAACACCTTCTTCCTTCCGCCAGCTTGCTTCACAGCTTCGCGAGCCTTCGTGAGCGCCGATCGAATGACTTCGCGAGAATTACTTCCGGTCGATCGCGAGGCGGCTCTCACTATTTTGGCAAGCGCGATGAGGGGCTTTCGCCTCTTGTTCTTCAGCCCCATACCGAGTTTCGACTTGGCTTTCATGGTGTTTGCCACGACGTAAGCGGCAAGTTTCTCGTCAATAGCGGCGTCTCTTGCAAACACCCGCTGCCAGGCCCTATCTGCCAAAACTCGGTCGGTCGAATTGCGCGCTGCGCCGTTCTCACGATTTTGCGAGTACGCGATATCGTGCTCCTTGCAGGCTGCGTCCAGAGGATTTACACCGGGATCACCGCGAGCGACGCGTTCCGCTAGCTTCGTGCCTGGCCCGCAGTACTGATAGCCCGGTATGTGCAACTCGATTGGAAGCCTGTTGATGAGCTTGTTCAGGACACCTCGACCTGTGTGCATCACTACGCGATCAGTCAGCGAATGAAGTCGAGGGGTATATAAGCGGGCTATTTATAGCTTGACGGCTCAGTCATGGATTTCCGAGAGCAAGTGCACAAGCTACCGGTGATGAATTTCGATGCGCTCGTTGAAGGCGGAAAGCAGGGCACGCGACACGGCGATCTGCTGCCTGCCAGTATTCGCGCAGTCTTCTGCGGTCCGTCAAATTGCGGCAAGACCAACGCGTTGCTAGCCCTCATCACGCATCCCAATGGTTCGCGATTCGAAAACGTCTACGTGTACTCCAAGTCACTGAATCAGCCAAAGTACAAACTGCTCGAGAAAGTGCTCGCACCGCTCGAGGGTATCGGATACTTTGCATTCAGCGAACACGATCAGGTCGTATCACCCGCGGACGCTCGTCCCAATTCCATCATCGTATTCGACGATGTAGCCTGCGAGAAACAGGACAACGTCAGAGCCTTCTACTGCATGGGTCGACACAAGAACATCGATTGCTTCTACCTGTGTCAATCGTACGCTCAAATCCCCAAGCACCTGGTGCGTGACAACGTCAATCTGTTGGTCGTCTTTCGACAGGACGAGATGAACCTCCGACACATCTATGACGATCACGTGAACACGGACATGCCGTACGTGCAGTTCAGAGACTTGTGCTCGACCTGCTGGAACGACTCCAGTCACGGATTTCTCGTAATCAACCGTGGCAGTGGACTCGACTGTGGCCGGTACAGAAAGGGCTTCGACCGCTTTGCCATAAATATATCGTGCGCGACATGATCCCCGCAGTGCATTATGGATGGTCGAAGCGACAGTGTGACGGCTGAGTTCCGTCGCGAGAAACAGACGCTCAGCCAGATGGAGAAAATGAGGGATGCGATTAAGCGCAAGTACATGCTTCTCAAGGCGGATAAGCAAACGATGGAGAAAGCTCTGGACGAAACTTTTAAACCAATCGTCAAACCTCTCGAACGCCTCGTGAACGCCAGGCACACGTTGCCTAAGAAGGAGGAGGTGTCTCGTGGTGATGATGATGAGATGGAAAGCTCCTTCAAAACTGCGTACGACGCGGAGGAAGAGTGGCCGAAAATGACACCCGACGAATGCGTGCAGCAGCAGCTAAAAACGAGCCCCGACGAATACGTGCAGGAGAAAACGAGTCCCGACGAATATTATGACATGCCGGAAGTGCCTGCGCTCGACAAATATCTTCACATGCTCAACACGAATCGGAAAAAGTATCTCGATGTGACTTATGGGGTTCGAAAGTTGCCAGACGGTAGCATGATGATCGGCGACTCACCCATACGTTTCGTGAACGACGACGTGATTGTGGGTGACAGGAAGTATCGATCGAGCGTCGGCTTGCTCGAACTGCTCTTCAGGAAGGAACCCAGTGCGCATCTCGTGAGCGCGGAAGACAAGAATGTCTATGGGAAAATCCTGCAAACGACGAACGCACACAAGAAACACTACAGGTCGGACGAGGTCATCCACAGGCAAAGAAACAGCAAGTACAGGGACTGGGTGGCGCCCTTGGTCGGTGGTGGTACATCCACCGGTAGTGGTATATTGCCTCGGTACAAGATCGCGCGAAGGAACACGCGAATGGACTACGTGTACTGGGACGACCCGAATGAGCTCGTTGATCGACTGCGTCTGCTGATGGCTGAGCGATCGGCCGGCAACTCGAGTCACGTCAATGAGATCATCTCGATCATCGAGGAGCTGCGTGAGGCCGGTATTGTCATTTAAGCGGGGCACAAGAGGCGCTGCAACCACACTTGAACAATGAGCATCGACGTGTTCGGACGTCAGCTCGGACGAACTGAGGGCGGTACGCGAGGTCCTCCCGGATTCGGATTCAAGCTCACCACCGACGGACAGTACGACGTAGAGGGCAAAAGATTGTGCAACGTTGCCGACGCGAGTGAACCTCGCGACGGGGTCAACCTGAGTCTCGCGAGACGTCTTGTTCAAAGCACTCTGAGCGAATTGTTTCACATCACAACTCGGCTGAGAGAGGATTTTGACGATCTGCAACTGAACATACATATTCTGCAGAATCAAGTGAACGACAGGCTGAGAATTATCGAGGTAAACGTTGAAACGACTCTGGAGTTGGCCACGCGCAACTCCGAGGCCATTAAAACGTTGGACACGCGGCATGGAGCATCGGAGATTGGTGGAAGAGCTGCATAAACCCGCACGACGCAATTATCCACGACGCAAGTTTGACGTGCGAGGACTGGATGAGACGTGGCAGGCCGACCTCGTGGAGATGCAACCGTACGCTCGGGAAAACCGGGGTGTCAGGTATCTGCTCACAATCATCGATGTGCTGTCCAAGTTTGCCTGGGCCGTTCCCGTGAAGCGGAAGACCGGCAACGACGTCACTGCGGCCATGGAACTTGTGCTACGACAGGGTCGAGTACCGAGGAATCTGCAGACTGACCGAGGCAGAGAATTCTACAACGCGTCCTTCAAGAGCCTCATGAATCGATATCGCATCAATCACTACTCGACGTACAGCAACCTCAAGGCACCCATCGTCGAGCGGTTCAATCGCACACTCAAGAACAAGATGTGGCTGCAGTTCAGTCTGTGCGGTTCCTACAAGTGGCTCGACATTTTGCCCGATCTCGTAGCTACATACAACAGCAGCAAACATCGCACTATCGGAATGAAGCCGAACGAGGTGGCCGACGCCGAAACTTTGTTGCTGCAGCCGCGTGATTGTCAAAAGCGCAAAGCGCCCAAGTTCCGAATCGGCGACAAGGTGCGAGTCAGCAAGAATAAGCACGTTTTCGAGAAAGGCTACACGCCCAACTGGACGACGGAAATTTTCACGGTGAGTCGAGTGATGGAGTCGACCGTTCCGGTGACATACAGACTGAAGGACTACCGAGACAAGCCCATTGCCGGTGGTTTCTACGAGGAGGAGCTTCTGAGAGTCAAGTACCCCGACATGTATCTCGTGGAAAAAGTGTTGAGGAAACGTGGCGACAGAGTCTACGTCAAGTGGCTGGGATTCGATAGTTCGCACAATAGCTGGATAAACAAGACCGATTTGTAAATGGGTTTGAACATTTATTGCAATAAAAAACATTTCACGTTATTTATGATCGATGCTGAATTCTATTTGATTTATCTTGGCCTCGCTGCCGCCCAAGTACTTCAGGAGCAATTGCCCGTCCGTGGCTGTTTGCACCATGTGCTCGTACATCTTCGGATCCTTCACGAACGCGTCCGCGATGCGTTTTGGCAGAAAGACTTGGCACTCGTCGTCGAGGGTGGCTACGGTTCTCAGGCCGTATTTCGTTGTGACTTGTCTCAGGTCGGTGACACGGTAGACGCTGTTTATACTCAGCGCTGCCAGTTTCTTCGTGGGTAGGAAATCCTCGAGCAGAGCGATTTTGTTGAGCTTCTCGATGCCGTCCATCGTGCTGATGAGGCAAACGGCCGCAAGTGCGACGCTCATATACCCGCTATCCCCTCCACTGCGCGCGGTGGGGCTCTGAAGTGCCCCCACGGCAACGTATCCGTGGTGTCGGGGAGGAGGATACGTTTGTCGTCGTGAGCGCTGAGCGCCACCTTCACTTGCCTCTCGGTAAACACTTTGTGCAAGCGCGATCTGATCACGCAGTGCTGCCTGCGCTGCGTCAATTTCTCCCGCAGGCAGTGCACAAAGTCGTCGAAAGTGATGCTCGCCTCGACCACCACCCTCCTCACGCTCTTCACCCGCTTCACACGATCACGGCCCTCGACGCGGACGCTGTACATTTTGCGGCGCAAGCCAACGAATTCCGTTATGATGCTGCCGTTGCACTCGTCCTTCATGAGACCGACCACCTTCTTGTTGGCTCGTGGCATGCCAAACTGGTTGTGCTGTGGGTAGTCCGAAGTATCGAACCTCTCGATGTCACGCCTCATGATCTCGTAGATGTCGTCGCAGCGAATCTCGTACAGCAGGCTGTCGGTGTCGGTGTAGAGGAGCTTGCAGCGATCGCCAAACTCTCGCTTCATGTAGTCATAGTGAAAGGCGTATACGTGGATCTTCGGCAGGTCCAATACGCTCAGGGCGACGTAGATGGGTTTGTTGAGGTAGACCTCGGTCTTGGTGAGCTGTATGGCGACAAGGTTCTCCTCGAAGATGGAGCAACTGTGAAAGTTGGGCTTGGCGATGAGTGCTTCGGCTCCGTAACGTCCGCCCCAGTTCTTCACGAGCTTCACATCAACGTGTTTGCGCACATTCTCCATAGTCTTGCCGAACACTGCATTGTTCATGAGCTTGAAGAGATTTTTCTCGAAGTCGTTTCGCGCCCTCTTGCGCAATTCACTGTTGAGCTCGATGTAGGGTTTCAACCATACACTCTGCTTGAACTTCAAGACTCGATGGACGCGTTTGAGCTCGAGTCCGTGTTCAAGAGCCGGACTTGCCGGTAGCTATTCTTAGAGTCAACGCGCTGCGAGTCGAGTGCAACATCACGTCCGGGGCGTACATCAACGAGCCCAGAGCGCACACGATCCACGAATTCTTCCCGGCAGTACCGCCAGGATATAAGATCATCGAAGTTCCCTCGCAAGTCATTTACCTGCCGATCACCGTCAAAGTCATTGACCACGTGCAATTGCGCATAGTCGATCAGGACGGAGAGCTGGTGAATTTTCGCGGTGAAATCATCACTATCAGACTGCACATCAAGGAAGCCAAGTAGACATGGGTATCGTCTACAACAACAACAAGGTCGGCTATAAAAGCGCGTTACCATGTCGCCCAAGCGTCAGTCGTCGACGAGTGTCGAAAACGCTAACACGTCGGAACATTCAGTTCCTGAGAAGCCTCGGACTCAAAGTTGTCGTTGGTGGAAGAGAGTCACCTGCGTGATATTTTGCTGCTGGAATGGAAGAGGCCTTGAACGTGCACTCGCCCGTCGTTTTCGACGAGTCCGTAACGCATTACGAGATTCACGCGCATCAACCCTATACTTCATCGAGTTTCGCCAAAATGGTCTGACGAGTCTCATGAAGGGCTACGCATCACTGAGCCCCGGTCAGATGTTCAGCGTTGAAAACTCTGGCTGGTTCGAAGAGCCGAAGCAACTGACGGACGACAGGGGATACTTCGATGTGTGCATACCGCTCGCCATGATACTCGGCTTCGCCGAGGACTACCGCAAGATCGTCATCAACACGAAGCACGAGCTGATTCTCACGCGATCGAGGAACGACACGAATGCAGTTATTCAAACAGCCCTCGAGAATGGCGCCACCGAGGAATTCAAGATTGAGATCGCTAAAATAGAGTGGCTGATGCCTTGCGTGATGCTGTCAACTAAGCACAAGATACGTCTGCTCAGTCACATTGACAAGGACATCACTATGTCGTTTCGCATGTGGGAGTTGTACGAATACCCCATGCTCCCAATCACGACGAAACACGTTTGGACGGTCAAGACGTCGAATCAGCTGGAGAAACCGCGCTTCGTCATTCTCGCCTTGCAAACGAATCGACGAGGCGTTCGAACGGCAAACGCTAGCCGCTTCGATCACTGCGCAATAACCAATGTGAAACTGTTCCTCAATTCGCAGTGCTACCCTAACGGTAACCTCAATCTTGACGTGTCGCGCAACCAGTACGCTCAGTTGTACGAGATGTACGCCAGCTTCCAGACTGCGTACTACGCCAAGGAGGCGGAACCCATGCTGACAAAGACAGAATTCATCGCGCATGCTCCACTCATTGTGATTGACTGCTCGAGACAGAACGACGCCCTCAAGCAGGCACCGGTTGACGTTCGTATCGAACTAGATGCTCAATCCAATTTTCCCGCGGGAACTACAGCCTACTGCCTGATCTTTCACGATCGCATCGTCGACTACAATCCCATAAGTGGGGAAACGCCTCTAGAGTGGAGGGGATGAAGAATCCGCCTATAAATGCGGCTCGAGTCAAGCGTTCATCGTCATCATTAATCGCAATGGAGTACGTGGTGGATACACAGGGCTTCCAGCGGGACGAGTTTGTACTCAAAGAACTGGCAGTGACTCCGCTCAATGCGGACGTGCAGCCGCTGATTTTCCTATTCAAACCACCGATCCCATGGTACGATCTTCCGGCCAGGTACAAAAGCATAAATTCCTGGCTCGAACGCAACTACCATCATCTCGACTGGAGCACGGGAGAAGTACCCTACTGCGAGGTGGAAAATGCGCTCCGATCGGTTCTGCACAACGCCAGCGCCATCTACGTGAAGGGACAGCAGAAGTAGCAGTGGCTCGAACGTTTTGGATTCGATGCACGAGACGTCGTGGCGTGTCCCTCGCTGAGGAGAGCCAACAAAGTGGCGGCATTCTGCCCTTACCACGATTCACCCAATTGCGCACTTCGAAATGTCCTGCTGTTGAGGAAGTTTCTTCGAGAGAGCCTCCCGTCCGTTGGACGATCGCTCAAACTGTTTCATCAAGTTGGATCCCTCTCTGCCATGGAACCCATCGACATCGCCCAGCTACCCAAGGAATTCATCGTCACCTTCGCTGCACACAGCGTCGATCTCGCCTGGGACAAATTGCCCGAATTCCTCAAAAATGACCCCGAAGTCGGCGAGTGTCAACGATGCCGCGAACACGCGGACAAAATTTTGCCACTCAAAAGAGAATGTAAACAATGTATCTTGAATTCTTAATAAAAAAAACATCTCAAGCGTGAGTGTCACAGCAATCCCGATTGTCAAGTATCCTGATCGCCGGTATCCTGATCGCCGGTATCACGAACCGCGCGCGTTTGAATTTCCCGCCGAAAGGTCTCCCCGTTTGAATTTTCCGCGTCGAAAGGTCTCCGCTTTTGAAACTTTCGCGCGCGCGGTCTTTCAATTTCCCGCCAAGCGGTTTTTTTCTCAAACTTCCCGCTGAAAAGTATCCGCGCGCGCGCTTTGAATCAACCGTCGAAAGGTCTCCGCCTTTGAATTTCCCGCCGAAAGGTCTCCGCCTTTGAATTTCCTGCCGAAAAAGGCCCCCACTTTTGAATTTCCCGCCAAGAGGTTTTTTTTCGAACTGCCCGCTAAAAAGTATCCGCGCTTTGAATCAACCGCCGAAAGGTCTCCCCCCTTTTGAATTTTGCGCCGAAAAAGGTCTCCCCCCTCTTTTGAATTTCCCGCCAAAAGGTCTCCGCGCGGTCTTTTCAATTTCCCCCGCCAAGAGCGTCGTTTTTCTCGAACTTCCCGCTGAAAAGTATCCGCTTTGAATCAACCGCCGAAAGGTCTCCGCTTTTGAATTTCCCGCCAAAAGATATCCCCTCCGGTCTTTTGAATTTCCCGCCAAAAGGTTTTTTGAATTTCCCGCCGATTTCCTGTCGGTATGTCGGTAAGGTAGATTCCCACAGGAACCATGTTTGGGTCAGAATTTACCGTCGGTAAGGTAGATTCCCACAGGTACCATGTTTGGGTCAGAATCTGCCGTCGGTAAATTCCTGGGGACTTGCTGGAATCTACGTTACCGGCCGTCGGTAAAGTAGATTCCTACATGGGGGGGAACCAGCATAGCTTCACTACTCCGAAGATTATCGAAAATTGCCGTAAATGCCAAGCACTAGTTGATTCGCACGAGATCAAACACCGATGACAATACCATTGTACAAACAGCGCCCGAAGACTACAAACTCATATTGCATAAAATAGAATGGCTCGTACCGTATGTAACAGTCTCAAATCAACGAAAAATTCAGCTGTTAAAGTTTCTCGCCAAAGACGCACCAATCTCCATGACTTTCCAAACATGGAAACTGTATAAATATCCATTGCTGCCTGTCACCTCTAAGCCCGTGTGGTCTGTGAATACCTCGAATCAGCTGGAGAAGCCACGTTATATCATACTCGCGCTGCAGACGGGACGGAAAAATAAGAAACAACAAAATGCGAGCCACTTTGATCACTGTAACCTGAGCGATGTTAAACTTTACCTCAACTCACAATGTTATCCATATGGATATTTGTATTTGAACATTGATCAAAATCAATATGCTCTACTCTACGAGATGTACGCAAACTTTCAACCGACTCATTACAACAAAGAGACCGAACCATGGTTGAGCAGGATTGAATTTTTAGAAAAAGCCCCCCTCGTCATTGTGCGCCTTGAGTTCGACGCGAAAAATAATATTCCGCCACAAAGATCAGCGTACTGCATGATCCTCCATGATCGTATTGTCGAGTTCAGACGTATTCCTTGATCCTCCATGATCGTATTGTCGAATTCAGACGTGCGCCTTGAGTTCGAATTGAAAAATAATATTCCGCCACAAAGATTAGCGTACTGCATGATCCTCCATGATCGTATTGTCGAGTACAATCCAATCAGCGGTGGGGTTGAAAAATTGGTATACAATCATGCTGATAATTTGCATCCATGTCAGTCAACATAGTGCTTATCGTCGATGTACGGATTGTTGATGGATCTTCAAGAGATCCATCAACAAATTTGTCCGAACGGAGATGTCCGTCATTAAACTCCACGACAAGGATGCTGAACCGCTGACGCTCGCCTTCGACGCACCATTTGCATGGGACTCTTTACCGACCAAGTATAAAATGACAAGCAAGTGGTTAGAACGCAATTTCCATGGAATCCAATGTGAACACAGCGGTATACCTTACGAGGCAGCTAGAAAGACAATTCGAGAAATCTTGCAAGGAGCCCCTACCATCTATGCGAAGGGATTCGAGAAATGCGCATGGCTATCAAGATTCACGGATCCTGCGACAAACGTCATCGACTTGGAGACTCTGGACTGTACATCACTGCAGAAGTTGCCGAAAATCACAAACTCCAAATGCCCCCATCATTCCTTCAACACGAAATACAACTGCGCCCATGATAATGTAAAATCGCTGAAAAGCTGAATGAGTGTATACGAAGCGTTGTGTGAGCGAGGGATTTTTTTTTTAATGAATAAAAAACATTTCGATGAAAATATATACTATTTGTATTCTTCGTTTATTCTACGACGAAAATTGCTTTGCATTCCTCCTTCTCATACATTTCGATAAAACAGTTTTTTTTTAAATACATTTATACATAGTCAAACACTTAAAACGTCGCAAACGGTGGTCAGACGGCTGTGATCCGGACGGCTGTTCCACTCAACGATGCTGCACCAACGAATGTGCTCTTTTCCACCATACTCAAAGAGGATGGAACTTGACGCTGTTGTATTTTCCACGACTGCATGTAGAGTTGACTATTACGCGCCAGTTACAGCATACTCTCGATGATGCGGACAGTCGGTTAACGATGGTGTTCCAACGAATTTCGTCTTTTCCACCATGTGCGTGCTCAGACTTAGAAAAAGTTTATGCTGTTGTATTTTCCACCTTTGTATGTCATCCAGAGATTATGATCACGTGCCGCTTGCCGCATTCGCTCGAACATTTCCAAATCTTCATCGAAGGTCTTCACAAGTCGCGCTGGTAAGACAGCGAACTCATCCGCGATGTCCGCGATGTAGCGTTTTCCAAACTTGGTTTGTACGGCCCTCATGTCAGAGATTCAATAATCCGAGTGAACGCGGAGTTCTAACAGCTTCGTCGTTGGAAGGAATTCCGCACGTTCAAAGTTCTTTGTGGAGAGATGTTGATGTCACGATGGAACACTGCAGTCTGAGCTTGGACTACAAAATTATAAGCTCCCTCATAACCCTCCCACTTAAATTTTCAAACTTTTCCCCACTTTTCCAATCATGAAAAACAGGTTCAAACGTATCGAAGAACCTCGTACGTGGAGAATTTCCCCAACATTTTTTCACACTCCCAAATAACGGGTTCAAACACGTTTGAAGAACCCCATACGTGGAGAATTTCCACAGCATTTTTCACATTCCCGAAGTTGAAGTGGGGGGCCATCGATGTGATCTTTCATCTGCGGTGTATTTTAATGCTCCATGCATGGAAGATATGATATCCCTTCACTATCGTTCCGATGATGTTCTGGCAAACGATCCCACAATAAGCCAACACATTCACCCCGATATTTTAGGAGCAAGACCTTTGGAACCTATTCGAGCTCTTTTTTGGTCAAGTCCAGGGGGTGCTTGGCCGGATGCACTGCGTACATACTCGCACATCTGAATATCTCGATGTTATATTTCGAAATGAAAACGAATCCTCGATATATCGAAACATTTTTTTTCCCGAGTGCAGCTGTGCTCCGGTGGCCCATCTGGGGTAAAAAACCCTTTGACGGTAGATCTCTAAAGTTTATAGTTTTTCTAAGAAATCCCAACTTGTCTCGGGTATCGGCGGGAGTCGTGACAGGAGTGGACACGCATACAAACATTTTAAAGATTTCGGAAACGAAACCAAGCGCATCACACCTGCATCACATAGATAGACGGCTTTGAAAAGTCGTCCCCTTCATGTATCGCTTCAAATTAACGAAACTTTCCTACCCATATATGGCCATTACACGTATACATAGTGTGTGTTAGTTTTATTTTCACACAGACTAAATAGTGTAGAAAGAAAAACATTGCATCGATGCTAATCTTTTTTTATGTCTATGATAAATAAGGAGATTTTTGGGTTTTCAACGTTCACTCACCACTACCTGACCCCCGCCCCCACAAAACACTCGTCGACAGCGGCTTCCGCCTCCCGATGAAGTTCGATATGCGCTCGATGGTGTGGACATTGATCGCAATTGAAACGTTGGAATAACAACCACGATTAAAAACTACATCTCTCTAAGTCCTGAGAGGAATCATGCTTTGAAAAATGCTGCGTGGGAAGTAACACATAATAATTGGGTAACATACTTCAATTTTTGTGTACCTCTCAATATATTGCTAGGATTCTGTGAAAATTACAAGCGCATTGTTATCAATGTACTACGTTCACGCAATGATAACAATTGCGTATTCGGTCAGCATCCATTAGTAGAGGCAGAAGTTGAATTGCTTAAGATACAATGGCGTATGCCTGACGTAATATTAAACGAGATAACTAAATTGTCATTACTTCGAACACTGGAAAGTGGGCGACACTTGAATATGAGCTTTCGCTCTTGGGATCTATACGAGTATCCACTGCTTCAAAGCACAACGAAACATTCATGGACTGTAAAAGCTGCCTCCAAGCTAGAGAAACCAAGATATGCAATATTTGCCCTGCAGACTGGCAAGTGAGACGTTCGGAGACGTTCGTGAGACGTTCGAGAGACGTTCAGAGGCGTTCAAGAGACGTTCCTGAGACGTTCGTGAGACGTTCGGAGACGTTCGTGAGACGTTCGGAGACGTTCAAGAGATGTTCGAAAGCGTTCGTACGTTTGTTGGGGATTTCACCCAAAAAAAACTCAACCGCTTTAGTCGTTGAATGTCTAAAGTTAAATGTATATCTCGCTCTATCTCACATGAATGCGATGCGGTCGCTCCATGTCACATTCTCGCTCTCTCTATCATGCATACGTCCAATCCGATCCCTTCTCTCAGCGACACGGGTCAACCAAATTGGCTCTCCGGCGAGAGCCGTTAAATAATAAAATCCATGAAGTAAACAATATAAGGCAAAAATAAATCAACAACACATTTTATATATATAAAGATCAATAATCGATAATCAATTAATCGACAATCGATATATACCCCCCTCCTCCGCTCCAACGATTTCCCCCTCCCCGCGTGCCGTCAGCCTCTCTACCGAGTCTCCTTCCCCGCGTGACGTCATACCGCTCCCCGCGTGACCCCCCTCAGAGGATTTGAGTTAGAACTCTCATAGCGATACTACTATGAACAATTCGGAGTTTTGCGGACAAGTATTTTTACGCAAACATCCGAGTTTCTCCGAATTTTTCCGAATATTTCATCATTTTAATTACGATCACGGGAAAATCTCGGAAATTATATAAAATAAAAAATATAAATAAAAAATGAATTCTTACTTTTTGTTTGCTCAAATTACATTTCCGCCGGTTATCAAGTAACGTGTTTCGGAAACACCATCTCCGACTTCCTAATTTAGGGAGACCCCGCTAGAGGTCGACGTCTCTCGGCCGGTCGCGCGCTTGACTAGGACAGTGTCCGGGCACAGGGATTTCTCCCCCTATTTTCAACGTTCTAATTAATATCAGGTGTCCTTCTTTTCAAATCACTTCGTCTCTAACTGCTTCACGAGTCTCTTCGCTAAACGGTCAGCTTCGGTCTCTTCCCCCCTTCTTAACACCAACGGACTAACGCGATTTACGCCCGCGTTAGCTCCCGCGGCAACGGTCAACTCGGGACTCTTCCAGTTATTTATTACAATAGTTAAATAGTTAAATTAGTGTGTAAATAAACCATATTCTTTATATTAAACCGTGTGCATTTTCACCCTCATTCAATTTCCGGCGCGTTCCTCTATTTCTCACGAATAACTCTACCCATTTCCCACTCGTTCACTTCCAACCAGAATCCGAGAGATTAACCCAAATCTAAACATGGTCCTTCGAGCCGGATTCAAGTGAACGAAGTGGGAGAAAAGTGAGTTGTTCGCTGAAAAAGGCAAAGGAAATTCTCAATCTTTCTATCCGGTGCGCGAGAAAACGGGTAATTTCATCGCGGTCACGTGACCACACGCCGGCCGCGAAGTCTAGTCATCCTTCTCGCGAGACGAGCTCGAGCGAAGCCTCGCTCCCTCTCTCTCGCACGCGCACCGCGCCCGATACAGCGCGCTCTCTCACTTTCGGACGAGCCAAGAAGACGCCTCGCTCTCTCTCTCTCGCACGCGCACCGCGCCCGATACATCGCGCTCTCTCGCTCTCGGGCGAGCCAGGCATCGGACTCTCTACACGCGCGCATGCGCGCTTCGGCCAGTGGCTGGTCTACCGGACACTCAACGTGCCGGTCGACCGAGCGATCGAGACACTTCCTTCGACCATGTTCTCGCGACATCGTGTGCTCTCGTGCAAAGGACCGGCTTATCAAGTTTTTCGCTTCGTTTTCTCGGACGCTTCGTGCCACGATCTCGAGAGTTCTCGTCAAATCGGTTTGGACGCCTCGCGCTTCAACTCGCGTGTGCAACGATCATCGACGTCGCGACATACTCTTTCGCGAGTTTTTCGAGATCGTTTTTCGGACGCCTCGTGCATCTCGCTCGTCGACGCAGAGCGCCATTTTTCGTTCGCGAGTTTTTTCGTTTTGGACGCTTCGTGCAACGTTCTCGCGAGTGCTTTCAGTCTCGTCGAGCGCCAATTTTCATTCGCGAGTTTTTCGGTTTTGGACGCTTCGCGCCACGTTCTCGCGAGTGCTTTCAGTCTCGTCGAGCGCCAATTTTCATTCGCGAGTTTTTCGGTTTTGGACGCTTCGTGCCACGTTCTCGCGAGTGTGTTCAGTCTCGTCGATTTCGGACGCTTCGCGCATCTCGCTCGTCGACGCAACGCGCCATTTTTCATTCGCGAGTTTTTCGGTTTTGGACGCTTCGTGCCACGATCTCGCGAGTGTTTTTAGTCTCGTCGATTTCGGACGCTTCGCGCATCTCGCTCGTCGAAGTAACGCGCCATTTTTCGTTCGCGAGTTTTTTCGTTTTGGACGCTTCGTGCAACGATCTCGCGAGTGTTTTCAGTCAAATCGTTTCGGACGCTTCGCGCATCTCGCTCGTCGACGCAACGCGCCATTTTTCATTCGCGAGTTTTTCGGTTTTGGACGCTTCGCGCCACGTTCTCGCGAGTGCTTTCAGTCTCGTCGAGCGCCAATTTTCATTCGCGAGTTTTTCGGTTTTGGACGCTTCGTGCCACGATCTCGCGAGTGTTTTTAGTCTCGTCGATTTTGGACGCTTCGCGCATCTGGCTCGTCGAAGTAACGCGCCATTTTTCGTTCGCGAGTTTTTTCGTTTTGGACGCTTCGTGCAACGATCTCGCGAGTGTTTTCAGTCAAATCGTTTCGGACGCTTCGCGCATCTCGCTCGTCGACGCAACGCACCATTTTTCATTCGCGAGTTTTTCGGTTTTGGACGCTTCGCGCCACGTTCTCGCGAGTGCTTTCAGTCTCGTCGAGCGCCAATTTTCATTCGCGAGTTTTTCGGTTTTGGACGCTTCGCGCCACGATCTCGCGAGTGTTTTCAGTCAAATCGTTTCGGACGCTTCGCGCATCTCGCTCGTCGACGCAACGCGTCATTTTTCATTCGCGAGTTTTTCGGTTTTGGACGCTTCGTGCCACGATCTCGCGGGTGTTTTTAGTCTCGTCGATTTCGGACGCTTCGCGCATCTCGCTCGTCGACGCGTAGCGCCATTTTTGTTCGCGAGTGTTTTCGTGTTTCCGGGTTGGACGCTTCGCGCCACTTCTCGCGTGTGCCACGCTCGTCGACACATCGCGCCATTTCGTTCGCGAGTGGTCGTGTATTTCCGGCTTGGACGCTTCGCGCCATTTCTCGCGTGTGCAACGCTCGTCGACACATCGCGCCATTTGTCGTTCGCTAGGTTCTTCGTGTTTCGGTGGGACGCTTCGCGCTAACTTAAAGCGATTTCGTGTGTCAACTTCCCGACAATGGCGAACAACAACGCCAAGATGGAACGCCGCATAGCCAGTCTCATCAGCACGTTTCCGTGCATCTCGAGCTTGGCTGAAAAGACGAAAAACGCGACTCCTCAGAACACCTCCAAGATGCTCACCAACACGCGTCTGTCATTGTTGGAAACCAACTGGGAACGCTTCCAAACCGAACATATTGCGCTGCTCGACATGAATTGCGAAAACCTCTCGGAAGCGCCATATTTCAAGGATGCCGTGGAATCTCGCTGTCAACAATCCTACGAAGAAGCCAAGGTAAGCCTGCTCACAGTCAAAGAGCACTACGAGCAGGTCGAACCCACAGGAGCGCATCTGGCTGACGTTTCAGCATTTCCGGGCACCTCAAACCTCCGAAGCGCGCTCCCAAAATTGAGGGTTCCCGACTTCGACGGGGAGTTTCAATCTTGGAGGCCTTTTCGCGATCTCTTCGTTTCATTGGTCGGCCAGAACCAAGACATCACCGCGGTAGAAAAAATGCACTACCTTCGGCTTTCGGTAAAAGGCGAGACAGCCAAACTCATTGCCAACTTGCCGCTCTCTTCGGATTCTTTCATCTCGGCATGGGATCTCCTCGTAGCCCGGTATGAAAACAAAAGGTTACTGGTCAGCTCTCATCTGGATCGCTTCTTCAGCATGCCGACAATCGTTCCAAGGTCATACGAATCCTTGAATACGCTCATCAGTAACACGAGCGAGATCCTGAATGCGCTGCGGTCCTTGGAGATGCCAGTCGATGAGTGGAGCGTCATCTTGGCACACTTCCTCGTGTCTCGCCTCGATCCCAACCTTCGGGAGCAATGGGAGCTCAAATTGGGCAATTCGACCAACCCGGCTACACTTCCCCAACTCCGCGAGTTCTTAACAACTCGAGCTCGCGCACTCGAGAGCATTGACGTTGGACGGTCCACGTCAACGTCAAATCGGTCCACTTCTTCGGTTACCTCGAACTCCTCACGATCGGCACGGACTGCGCCTTCCGCTAGGGCAATGCCAGCACGCGGATCTCCTCCCCCGTATCTCAAGGTCCAGGGTGGAGAGTGGACGGCGGATACGGCAGCTGCGGTGGCCGCTACGGTTCCCCTCCAACCAGCCGGCAGCGCGACACAGTGTTGTCATTACTGCCTCGGGTCTCACTTCATATCGAAGTGCGACCTCTTCAAAAAAAAACCCCCGAAGGAACGACGCGTCATCGCCGAGCAACGACGCTTGTGTTTCAATTGCCTCGGTCCGCACTCGGCGAACAATTGCCGTATCACGGGACGGTGCCTAGAGTGCAACGGCAAGCACCACACGCTCATCCACCTACCCTCGAGCTCCTCCACGGCCGCTTCAACATCTAGACCGTCGACTTCTCGGGCCTCGTCGCAGAGTCAAACGCCCAAGAGCAAGCCTCTGGCCACTTCATCGCCAAGCGAAGCTCAGGGTTGACTCGGCGACAGTCAACAGGGCGACGCCACGGCTGGCTCGCAAACACCCCCGGTTCACCTCTTCTCTTCGGTCGCTTCCGACTTCTTCGAAAATTCGAGTACTCCTCAGCATCATACAAAGGACTCTTCAAACGCGCTGGCCATTCGATCCTCCGTACTACTAGCTACGAGTCAAGCTATTTTGACCTCCTCATCGGGAATCTCGCAGCGGGCGAGACTCCTCATCGACCCGGGCGCGGAACTTTCGTTCATTTCCGAACGCACGGTCCAACTCCTTCGAACACAACGGATGGCCGCGTCCATCAACATCCACGGAATCGGAGGCCAGCCAGCGGGAAGGACGCGGGGAGCTACCACCGTCACTGTATCTTCAATTCATGATTCCAATTCAAATTTCAGAGTGACGGCGTTTATGGTAAACGCATTAACGTCGACGCTTCCCTCGTTCGCTACCTCAGGGCAATGGGAACATCTTCAAGGACTTCTTCTGGCAGACCCCGACTTTCTGAAACCGGGACCAATCGACGTCATCATCGGAGCTGACGCGTACGGCCTTCTGGTTGAGTCAGAAGTCGTCAAGGGTCGGGCCATCGATCCCATCGCTCAGCGCACGCTTCTCGGATGGATTGTACTCGGTCCCGTCAACGGTTCCACCTCAAATTCGGTTCGCATTCAACATGCCTCTATCGAAGACGAGGTCACTTCTTTACTAGCGAAGTTTTGGGAACAAGAGGAAATTCCTCCGGACTCGGCCCCTACAACCGACCCGGACGATTCCGCTTGCGAACAGCACTTCAAGGACACTCATACGAGGGACCACACGGGCCGATATATCGTACGGCTCCCCTTCAAGAATCCCCCTTCGCTACTCGGAGATTCGTATTCGGGTGCAAAACGCTGCCTTCTTCAACTTCTACGGCGACTCTCGACAAAGGAATCGTATCGCGGACTCTACAACGCCTTCCTCCAAGAATACGAGAACCTGTCTCACATGGCTCGTGCTCCAACGGCAACGTCTTCGAGACCACGGTTTTTTCTCCCACATCACGGTGTCTTTCGGGCCCACAGCGCCACTACCAAACTTCGTGTCGTCTTCAACGGTTCCTTCAAATCTACTAACGGTGTGTCGATCAACGACATCCTTCACACCGGGGCCAAACTTCAACAAGATACGTTCGACGTTCTGCTCTGGATCAGACGCCATCGGTTCATTTTCGCCACTGATGTTGCGAAAATGTTCCGGCAGATCGCAGTCCATCCGGACGACTGGGACCTCCAGCAAATCCTATGGGTGGACCAGGAGGATCGAGTCGTCCCGTATCAATTAACTACAGTCACGTATGGCCTCACTTGTGCTCCCTTTCTCGCCATCCGGGTCATGCTTCGACTGGTCGAGGATGAGGGCACGACTTCCCACTGGCGATTTCACCATTGACGAACGGCCGATACGTGGATGATATCTTCGGCGGTGCCGACACGATTCACGAACTTCAGACAACGGCACAACAACTTCAAGGAAACTGTCAGCGCGGATGCTTTCCACTTCAAAAATGGACAGCTAACTCAACGGAAGCCCTTCAGAATGTTACCTCGGAGTCCCAATCGCATCCGGTTGTGACTCAATCGGAGGATCCCAACATCAAACTTTTGGGCCTCGTCTGGAATCCCAACGAGGAGAACTTCAGATTCCTTCTTCAGCTCTCCTTCAACCGGGATATCACGAAAAGGACCGTTCTATCGGAAACGGCATCCTTGTTTGATCCTTTGGGCTTCATCTCGCCAGTCATTGTCATCACGAAGGTCTTCCTCCAAGAACTGTGGCTGGCAAAACTTCACTGGGACGACGGACTCCCAATTCGACTTCAGGACAAAATGGATACGCTTCCGAGAGAGTCTGAGTGACTTGTCGCTCATTTCTCTCCCGCGGTGGCTTCACCTCTCGCCTTCTACAACTGTCGAGCTTCATGGATTCTCGGACGCCTCCCAACTCGCCATGTCAGCCGTGATCTACCTCCGAACAACTTCAGTCGACGGGGCTACAACGGTCACCCTCGTCTGTTCGAAGACGAAGGTAGCCCCCCTCAAACGACTCACAATTCCACGGCTCGAGTTAACGGCGGCTCTACTTCTTTCAAGGCTGGCCTCTCACGTTCAGAGAACCCTCGACTTAACGCAAGTCCCAGTCTCTCTCTGGACGGACTCTTCAGTTGCGTTGACATGGATTACTTCAAATCCGGCCCGATGGAAGGATTTCATCCGAAATCGGGTCACCTCGATCCAAAACTTCTCCTCCCACGCAACATGGCGGTTCATCGCGGGTAAGGAGAACCCGGCCGACTGTGCGTCGCGAGGGCAGACTCCCCGACAACTGGCCAAGCACCATCTTTGGTGGCACGGGCCTGAGTGGCTCGCGCGACCACCATCTTCATGGCCAGTCTCTTCAGCCGAACTTCCACCGGATGGCGACCTCGAACAACGATCAGGTCTCGCCTTCACCACCACCTCCGAGAATAGTCCTAATACTTGGGACCTTCTGCAACGGTACTCCTCGCTCACTCGCCTTCTTCGGATCACGGCAGTGTGTCAGAGGGCGGTGGCTCGCTTCAAACGGCTTCCGCACGCCTCAATAACCTACCCGCTGAACACAGGAGATTTGGAAGAGGCAAGGTTCTTCTGGATACGCCTCATTCAACGCACACACTTCTCGGCTGAACTTCGGATGATCTCGAGCGGGGCGACCCTCAATCGGGGCCACTCCCTTGCCGCCCTCAACCCTTTTGTCGACCAATTAGGGACCCTTCGAGTTGGCGGCCGGCTGACGAACGCCCTTCTACAGCCCGAGGCAAAACATCCGCCAATATTGCCCCGGACCGCTCCGCTCACTTCACTGATCATCGCTGACTCGCACTTTCGAACGCTTCACGGTGGTACCCAATCCACCTTAAGCTTCCTCCGTCGATCGTACTGGATTCCGGGTGGCCGGGCTCCAATTCGATCGTACATCCTTCGGTGCACCACGTGTGCCAGATTTCGAGGACTTCAAGCCCAACAACTAATGAGTCAACTTCCGACTGCGCGAGTCACACCTTCACGGGCCTTCCTCCACACCGGCATTGACTGCGCAGGACCCTTCACCGTCAAGACCTGGCGTGGACGAGGCACAAAAACGTACAAGGCTTATCTTGCCGTTTTTGTTTGCTTCACTACGTCCGCGGTCCACCTCGAACTCGTCACGGATTATACTTCAGAGGCCTTCGTTGCCGCCTATCGGCGGTTTTCCGGACGACGAGGAATCAGTCACACTATTTATAGTGACTGCGGGACCAACTTCATCGGCGCCGATACTGCACTTCGTGCTCTCTTCAAGGCTGGATCAGCCGAAATGGGTTCTACGATCATATCGCTGACCAACCTTGGGACGAACTGGTCCTTCAACCCTCCGGCCGCACCTCACATGGGTGGAAAATGGGAGGCTGCGGTAAAATCCGCGAAATATCACCTTCGTCGGGTAATCGGAGAAGCCTCCCTTACGTACGAAGAATTTACGACTCTTCTTGCGCAAGTGGAGGCTGTCTTAAATTCCAGGCCACTTTGTCCCTTATCGGACGACCCTGAGGACCTTTCTCCCCTCACATCGGGTCACTTCACCATCGGCGAGGCACTTACCACAGTGCCCGAACCGTCTCTCACTTCACTTCCAGAAACTCGACTTTCACGGTGGCAATTCCTTCAGGCAAAATTACAGCACTTCTGGCAGAGGTGGTCTTCGGAGTACCTTCAGCGGAGCTTGTCGATTTCCAAATGGGGACACCCTTCACACGAAATCCAGATCGGCTCACTCGTGCTAATCACGGACGAACGACTTCCACCTTCACGATGGCCACTAGCACGAGTGGTCGAACTTCACCCCGGGTCGGATGGTCTAACCAGGGTGGTGACGCTTCGCACGGCCACTTCCACCTTCAAGCGACCGACTGCCAAGTTGGCCGTACTTCCAATGGACTCTTCGTCGACGACTGTCGCCGAAGGCGGGGAGAATGTTTCGGAAACACCATCTCCGACTTCCTAATTTAGGGAGACCCCGCTAGAGGTCGACGTCTCTCGGCCGGTCGCGCGCTTGACTAGGACAGTGTCCGGGCACAGGGATTTCTCCCCCTATTTTCAACGTTCTAATTAATATCAGGTGTCCTTCTTTTCAAATCACTTCGTCTCTAACTGCTTCACGAGTCTCTTCGCTAAACGGTCAGCTTCGGTCTCTTCCCCCCTTCTTAACACCAACGGACTAACGCGATTTACGCCCGCGTTAGCTCCCGCGGCAACGGTCAACTCGGGACTCTTCCAGTCATTTATTACAATAGTTAAATAGTTAAATTAGTGTGTAAATAAACCATATTCTTTATATTAAACCGTGTGCATTTTCACCCTCATTCAATTTCCGGCGCGTTCCTCTATTTCTCACGAATAACTCTACCCATTTCCCACTCGTTCACTTCCAACCAGAATCCGAGAGATTAACCCAAATCTAAACATAACGCAAACTAACAAAATGAAAATGCATGATCACCTCTTCATCAGTTATATTTATTAATAGAAAAAGTACAATATTTTAATTATTAAATAAAATCTTTTGCCATTCTTACTCATTTTTTCTCTCATAAAAAATACTTTGATTTTTTGTTCTTGTATAGGAAACTACTTTGTTTTGACCGAAAATGCGTTTTTTGCTGGTTGATTCTTACTTAAAAAATAAATGATTCTTTGTTCTTGATTTTGACTTGAAAACAAAATTGGCTCTTTCTTCTTGGTTTAACTAAAAAAAATTGGTTCTTTCTTGGTTTGATTTAAAAAAACATGGTTCTTTTTTCTCGGTTTTTTTTTCAATTGGTTCTTACTTCTTGGCTTCATTGTAGAAAAAATGTGATAAACCAATAATACTTGCGGTATTTATTGAGCATATATTTAAGTATATTGCTATAATTTTTTATCCGAAAGTATTACAAAATGGCGACACTGCAGCAATTCTTCCGAAGCATGTCGAATATAACTGTGCCAATTTTAATCTAAGAAAAAGAATTTTGTTTTATAACATTGTTTTATAATTTTGTAAAAAAAATAAGTTTATTTTAAAGTCTACATAAGTGTAGCTACTGAACCACGTAGGGGATTTTCGATAAGTTAAGTTAAACAATATTCATTAACAAATAACGTTCTTAAAAAAATGAACATTTTTAGTCAAATACTCGGCAATTACTCAAAAATCAATATTTCTAAAATCCCTTACGTGGTTCACTAGCTACACTCATCTAGATTTAATGAAAAAAATTATATCGTCCAGATTAAAATTGGCACAAGTTATACTGCGTGCCGCAGAGCACCTTAAGTTCAACATGCCTCGGAAGAATTTGCTGCAGTGTCGCCATTTTGTAATATTTTCCCATGCATTCTTTTGCAATATACTTCAATATATGCTTAATACAGGGTGCGCCAGAGAAACTTACTTATTTGAAAGGTCAATAAAAACAAAAGTACTTCAATTATTGTTTTAAATTTTTTTTTATTTGAGAATACAATATCCCAATTTTTTTTTCATGCAGTCTTGAAAATGACATCGGATAAATGGCGAGCCCCATTGCGCATACACTGATGAAGTCGATTTTTGAAATTTGTATCCACTGTTTGCAGCATATCAATCGGTATGTTGGCAATGGCGTGGCGAATGTTGTTCTTGAGGTGTGCTATGGTCCGTGGTCGATCGACATAAACCAGAGATTTCAAATAACCCCATAAAAAGAAATCGCATGGAGCCAAATCTGGAGAGCGTGCCGGCCATTGGAGATCGCCTCTGAGAGAGATGAGGCGGTCGGGGAAATGTTGTCGCAACAAATTCATTGAGTCTCGTGCTGTGTGTGCTGTGGCTCCGTCTTGCTGAAACCACACGTTCCTAACGTTCATTTCTTCGAGTCTTGGAAGAAAAAATTCCTCGATCATGTTCCTGTAACGAGCTCCATTCACGGTAACTGCGCGTTCGTTTTCTTCCAAAAAATAAGGACCAATTATTCCCATTACCGACATCGCACACCGGACAGTAACTCGCTCACAATTAAGTGGCTTCTGGTGAAGCTCACGTGGATTTACACCACACCAATAACGCATGTTTTGCTTGTTGATGCAGCCGGAAATGTGGAAGTGAGCCTCGTCACTGAAAAAAACGACCGCGTCTTCAGGCATGTTGTCAACCAGCATTTCACATGCATTTTGACGGGCAACAAAATCGCGTTCAGTTAATTCTTGCACAACAGCCAATTTATAGGGATGAAATTGAAGGTCTTCATGGAGAATTCGTCGAACAGTGGTGTCAGAAATTCCCATAGCAGCTGCGTGTTTGCGAGCCGAACGCCGGGGAGAACGCACAACTGACTGCCTCACTCTTTCGACATTTTCCGGAGTTCTGATGGTCCGTTGAAGTCCATTTCTGGGTTTAGCGACACTTCCACACTTCCGAAATGAGTTAACCCACGACAGAATCGAATTACGGCCAGGAACGAGTCTGTGAGGAGGAATTTCAAAGCGAGCGCGGAAGGCACGTTGCGTAGTAACAAGTGAGCGACCGTTAGAAAAGAAGCTCTCGACTGCGAAGGCCCGCTGCTCTCTAGACCAGAGCATGATGGCAACTGACTGGAAGGAGAAACAAACTTGGGAACTTCCCCCTCCAGATGCGCCCCTCTCGCCCCTCTACCCGCCCAACTCACCGCGCGGGATTTTTTTCAAATAAGTAAGTTTCTCTGGCGCACCTTGTAATTACCCCAAGTATTATTTGTCTAAAATTCTTCATGGCAGGCCGTTACAGTGGTGTTACCCTTTAACGAAAATAATGTTTGCAAACATTTCGGAAATTCATTATTTCTCAGAATTATGAGGAATAAAAAAATGTAATAAGTTTTTTTTAAGAAAAACTCATTTTTTTTTATCTATAACTTTCCTCCGAATATCTCCGCAGCCGTTCACTCAATAGAAAAAAGAAAAAGTTCGGGAAATAAGTTTTTTTAAAGAAAATCTCATTTTTTTCATCTTTAAATTTTCTCCGAATATCTCCGCAGCCGTTCACTCAGGTCATAGGAAAAAGGGAAATTTCCGCAAATAATAATAATAATAATAATACGTTATTTTCTACGAAAATCTCATTTCTTATTATCTTTAACTTTTCTCCGAATATCTCCGCAGCCGTTCACTCAGGTGATAGGAAAAAGAGAAATTTCCGGGGAAAAAATGAGAAATAATGAATTTTCAGTAAAAAAAAATGTGTTTTTCGGAAATAGACCAGTACTTGAATCTGTTATAAATCATTTATTCTCCGAAAATCTCAAATATGACTAACATATGAGAAATTATGAAGCATTTGCACTAGGGAGTTTTTACCTTTATTGGATGATCTTTTTCTGTTTTCATTTTATAAATACTTTTAATGCCGAAATATAGTACAGTCGTGCTGTCGCTGAAAAAACCCGGAATCGGAGAAAATTAGAAAAAAGCTAGTTTTTTGACAGGTGATTTTGTAGGTGCCGCGGGTGCTAAATCCAAGTTTGCCTAAAAAACGGGGTGTAGGGTTCTTTTTTAGGGGATGAAAGCAGATGGGGTCGATTAATGCTAAATTACAACCCCTACGAGGTCGGCGCCGTGAGACAAAATGTTCAGAAAAATCCGGGCTTTAGTTTTGTCCACAGCGCCGAAGTCGTGGAAATTCATTTTGAGAGTGAAAAAGTGGGGTGAAATTTTGAAAAATCGGTTTTTATTCAATAACTCTTCAGAAAAAAAGTCGTACGTTTTTTGTTCAAATGGGAACGCTGTAGCCCTTGAAATGACGCGTCGATCGAGTATTCGATCATCACTCTCCGATAATATCTTCACCCCCAAAAAATGGTTAAAAAACAAAAAAAAATAGATTATTGAATAACTCAAAAACAATCGGTTTTTCGAGTATGGTTCAAATGTACGAAATGTAGAGAATAATTTTCTCCATATTTTCTTTGCTATGGACCACCCTTGAATTTTGATTTTCCAACCCCTCTCGGGGATTGAACATTCATAATGAAATTCTGGGAAAATTATTGACGGCACGAATTCGCCGGCGTGGAAGAATTTGTAGCTTGAACCGTCAGCTACATTTTTGTCCACAGCGCCAAACTCGTATTTTTTTAGTTTCGGTCAATAATTTTCCTAGAATTTCATTTCGAATTTTCAACCCCTGAGAGGGGTTCGTAAAAGCAAAATTCAAAAGTTGTGCATAGGAACGAAAATATAGAGAAAATTATTCTCTACATTCCGTACATTTGTACATTTGAGCCATCCCCGAAAAATCGATAGTTTTTGAGTTATTCAATAAACAACTTTTTTGTTAATTCTTCAACAATTCTTTTGGGGGCGAAGATATTATTGGAGAGGGTTGATCGAATACTCGCTCAACACGTCTTTTCAAGGGCTACAACGTTTCCATTTGAACAAAAATTGTATGAATTGGTCCTAAAGAGGTTTCGAATAAAAACTGATTTTTCAAAATTTCATCCCACTTTTTTACCCCCAAAATGAACTTCTACGACTTCGGTGCTATGGACAAAAATAAAACCCGGATTTTTCTGAACATTTTGTCTCCCGGCGCCGCCCTGTTGCAGAGGAACCGATACAAACCAATAAAAAAAAGAAATACTATCGGAAAATGATGTGTTTTTGTCCTCGGAAACGCTTATGAATTCCGATAGGATTGACGACTTTTTGAAATATATGATCCTATCGGGTTTTGTACGTATCTACGGTGCCCATAGATTACCTATAAAATCCAAAAACGGTTCCATCATGGGTATAGGGAATATAATCATAATGATTATATTCATTATGACATTTCCGTCATGGGTATAGGGAAACTGCGGAAAACCTACACCAATACAGCCGATCATCGAGTTCGCCCCCCAATCGTGGAACTAGTCTTATTTTGCCGCCAAATGCCGAAGAAAAACATTTCACGACGAAATGTACGCGACTGGGTTTCGAACCCGGGACCTCCCGGTCCGCTGGTTTAGTGGCGAGCACGCTGACCACTAGACCATCGCACCGGTATGCATGTACTTGTATTATAAAAGATTCGTCCTCAGAACGTGGCACGGTTTTTTATCAGTAAATACGGGTCTGGTATTTATAAGGGATCCATTAATCATTA
This sequence comes from Ophion obscuratus, assembly GCA_964007375.1. Taxonomy (NCBI): domain Eukaryota; kingdom Metazoa; phylum Arthropoda; class Insecta; order Hymenoptera; family Ichneumonidae; genus Ophion; species Ophion obscuratus. Next base: position 34,082,671 of record OZ023321.1, read on the forward strand.
ATGGATCCCTATTTTATTTTTTTATTTAGAATATTTGTTAAGGAATCCATTCAATCGTTTGCTATATGGATTCTACAATCCAACAATAATCCTTTGTTGTATGAGAATGTATGTGTATCTCCAAATTATTTTTTATCCGCACCTATCGGAATGTACTAATATTGTAAATGTTTGACTCTCAAGAGTAGGCGTCGGTTTTCATCAGTAAATACGGGCCAACCATTTAAGTGTGTGAATCGGTTTCTTTCCTATGCACATAACTCAGAGTGAGGATACATTAAATCGGTTAACACTCAGTTACACTGTACAGGCAGTATTGTGATTTTTTTAGTTTTTGTATTACTCTTCGGATTAGTCTAGTTTTTGAATTTTTTATTGCATTTCTTAGCATGCACTGGATATTCAGTAGAAACAAAATGTTACGGTAAACATCTTGACCGTGAAATGTAGCAACTGAAAATCTGTGCAAAATTTTAGATAGACAAAGGGCTTATCGGAAGTATACTCACGTACTAGGTGAACTGCCGTCTCTTTCCATTTTTTAAACATTTTTCAAAATGCCAAAAATGTAAACAAAATAGTGAAAACCGTAAACGCTTTCTATGTTTTTTGTAACAAAGAGGCTATTTCACGTGAAGCAGACCCGATTCTGAGGCTGAATCTTTTACAACACAAATAAATACATATATGCACAAATATACTAGTTTTGTACTTACGTATACATTACCATAGACGCAGATGCCATTTTTTATTGGATATCCATATATAGACCGACCAAAGCATTATCACTTAAGTCTGCATAGGTTGGAAAACACCAATTTAAAACAGATACAGGATTCGAACGGGTATAAGTTTGACTCATATTTGCATACAAGCACCCGAGCTTCATTATTAAGCTGAATCTTTGACTGTACGAATAAATGCCGATATGGGCAAATACATTATAATCTGCATCAACATATGCATTCACATAGACTTAAAGGTTAGTTTTGCATTAGTTAATCCATATAGAGCCCTATCTGAAATATTCTCTCTTCACCCTGGATAAGTTTGGAAACTCTCATTAAAACATATACAGGATAAACCCATGTTTATCAATAAGATCGTTGAATCTGTATATCCCCATTAAATGTTAATCAGTCAATACCAATTACTGCTGATGAAGTGACTTATCTGAAATATCTGATTCATTCATATTGAAAATGTACATGTTTATCGGAAAATGATGCGTTTTTGTCCATGGAATCACAAATTCTGTCCTCTACAAAACTTGGTCCTAATCACGGTCTTACATACAGGTCTGGAAACGACCGTGGTGGGGGTAGGCACCGTTAACGAACCCACGTTTGTTTCCAATTTTCGCCACTACGTGGCATTGCTATCTGCGTGTACGTGTGCGACAAGGACAGAACAGCTTCCGTCCGTCTCTCTCACTCTTCTCGACGATCCGAAATGCACATTACCTTTTTCGTGGGGGGCGAAGGGGGAATAGAGGTAGATGAGAAAGAATTGTGGAATAAGGACGGGGGATTGTGGAAGAGAATAGAAGTGGGGCTTGTAAAAAGGGGAAGATCCTGTATGGCTGGAAGAAGACCAATATCAAAATTTAAAAAATAAATAAAAATACTTACCTTTTTCGAGTGAAATGGATTTTTATTCGAATTTTCTTCCGAGTTTCTTTCGATGACGAAAGTAAAAAAATACGCAACACATGGAATGTTGAATATACAAATACATTTATTGGTTCGTCAGTTTAGAAAGCCCTGAAACAACGGTCCACCTTCGCCAGCTTTATGAATATTTTTCAAACTACAAATGCTCGTTGACGCAAACAGAGGTTATCGAGAACGTTGTCATAAAAAAATGGACTAATGAATGGCACGGGGCACGGTCTAAGACAAGGCAAGGGGCGAAGGGAGAGATCACAGAAGACCGTGAGTAGGAGATACTCGCCGATAGTAGCGACGGCGGTGACGGCGAGCGGAATGAAAAGTGAAGCTCGTAACGGTGCCTCGCGACTCCATTGAAATCTGGCTTCGTTTCCAGACCTGTATGTAAGACTGTGGTCCTAATATATCTGTCATTTCTCATAAGGCGAAATAAGTACAGTTTCATACGTATCAGTTTTTGCATTCGAGATCTGATAGCTAAAAATCGTGGACTTTCCCGTTTTATGCACATTCGCTTCCAAACGGTCAAGTCCATTTGAAACTTGTAAATTTATAACTTTTGGAAATACAATTAGAAAAATATTCAAATCAAATCCGTAGCTGCTGATAAATGCACGCAACTTGTCGATCAGTGTAAAATGCAGATTTGATGCAGTAGATCGTACATACGTTATTCCCTACAGATTCCATCTTGCTCATAAAAACAATAGAATCTGATACATTCCATATCGGTTTATCCAAATAGAAATCGTATATGCGAACATTCCAATGAGTCCAGATAAAATACGAAAATCCGCTATCTGTGCTGCCAATAGACCAAACAGCACTGTATCCGATTTTTATCGTTGGCTACAGGATCCTATCGGTCCTTTGCAACAGGGCGACCTCGTGGGGGTTGTAGTTTGGCATTAATCCACCCCATCCCCTAAAAAAACCCTACCCCCGATTTTTAGGCAAACTTGGTTTTAACACCCGTGGTACCTACAAAATTACCTATTAAAAAACTAGCCTTCTTCTAATTTTTTCCGATTCCAATATACAGCACGACTGTACTAATATGGCTCAACCATGCGTGACAGCGTAAACTGTATGTAACTGACATATATGTAATACTCACATACATAGTAACTGACAGTAACACGTCACTGTATGTATGTCACAAACACTGCTAAGCCGGTCCTCACGCGACTATCCTTTCCGCCTATCCTATCCAACACCTATCCTATTCCGTACCAGGCGCTAGTATCGCTTGCGGATATTTTTCGAACTACAAGATCTTTCATCACTTTCACGATCCACTTTTCGACGATTCCGCCATATGCGTTCGGGCTCCTTTACTGTAGTCTCCATGCTAGTCATCATGGAGTTTTCAAAATTTCACCCCACTTTTTCACCCTCAAAATGAACTTCCATGACTTCGGCGCTGTGGACAAAACTAAAGCCCGGATTTTTCTGAACATTTTGTCTAACGGCGCCGACCTCGTAGGGGTTGTAGTTTGGCATTAATCCACCCCCATCTCCTTTCATCCCCTTAAAAAGAACCCTACACCCCGATTTTTAGGCAAACTTGGATTTAGCACCCGCGGTACCTACAAAATCGCCTGTCAAAAAAACTAGCCTTCTTCTAATTTTCTCCGATTCCGGGTTTTTTTCAGCGACAGCACGACTGTACTATATTTCGGTATTAAAAGTATTTATAAAATCAAAACAGAAAAAGATCATCCAATAAAGGTAAGAACTCCCTAGTGCAAATTTTTCATAATTTCTCATCTTTTAATCATATTTGAGATTTTCGGAGAATAAATGATTTATAACAGATTCAAGTACTGGTCTATTTCCCAAAAACACATATTTTTTTACTGAAAATTCATTATTTCTAATTTTTTTCGCGGAAATTTCTCTTTTGTCCAATGACCTGAGTGAATGGCTGCGGAGATATTCGGAGAAAATTTAAAGATGAAAAAGATAAGATTTTCGTAAAAAAACTTATTACATTTTGTTATTTCTCATAATTCTGAGAAATTATGAATTCCCGATATTTTTGCAAACATTATTTTCCTTAAGGGGTAACACCACTGTAACGGCCTTCCACGAAGCATTTTAGAGAAATAATACTTGTGCTAATTCGTGAATTAGCGAAAATATTGACAAATATTGACATCGGCATGTGCAACCACATGTTGATTCATGTTGTCAAATCGTTTGTATTTTTTTATTGCATGCTATCGTCGCCAAATTTAATTATAATTGCCATTAATTTTAATTCTGTTAGAGATTTCTTTGATACAGCACAAATGTGCTGTATCAATTTGTGCTGTATCTTTATTAATTTGTGCTGTATCTGTATCAATTTGTGCTGTATCTGTATCACAAATGTGCTGTATCTCTGATACAGCACATGATGCTTGGCCAAAAAAACGATTTTTAGGTTAAATATGCAAATCCTTTAATATAATACCCCTTGCTCCAATTTCGTTATAATATATTACCTATAATATTTAATTGGATTTATTTTTTGTTTTCAGCTTCGCCATGGGTAAATATTGCGCTTACCCCGCATGTCCCTTCTATCACTTCAATATGTAGTTTTCTAATATTTAACTTGTTGCCCCGCCTGGAGTTTAGATGCGCTTTGGTTTGTTGGTTGGTTTGAGGTTTGATGTAAATTATATATTCTTTTATTTCTTTTTGTAGCGACAAAAAAAAATATTTTTCTTCGAAATCCAGTTTGCAATATTCACATTATGGCTGTTTAATCGTACATGTCACCGTATAAAAATAAAACATTTACAGTATAGATGACCTCCAAGTAAAAAAATTGCTGAAATATTATAATTTCATAATTTAAACAAAAGCATATCAATCTTACTCTTCAGTATTACAAGCTGCGCTAATAAGAAACAAGTATACGACAAATTGCGGATCGACGATTCAAAATCACCGCGCGGACGGAGCCAGCAGTGGTAGCGCCGCCAGGCGGGTACAATCCGGGGATCGTTCATCACTTTCACAACCATTTTGCCAGCATTGCGTTCGGGCTCCTTTACTCTAGTCTCCATGGTATCTAGCATGAAGAATAGAGGTAAGGAGCTCGAACGCTGTACTGTGGACGCGGGCTATGGAATCAGCGAAAATTGTTACGGAAATATCCGCTGGCGCTGCTGTACTCAGGATAGGATACGACAGAGATGGAATGAGAAAAGAGAGAGCGATAGAAGAGAATATTCAAAGCGCAGTTATGCACGCAAGACAGATGGAAAAAATAATAAATTTATTCGTTCGTCGATTAATTCTGTCATCGTGCATTTGTTAATTAAATTATATACATAGGCAATTATTATATACCCCATTGAGCGGAACTCGCTCCAAACCCCATTTAACGCAACTCGCTCCAAACCCCATTTTTTTCATTGGAGGCTTATCGCGGCTTGTCAAGGACGCGCTCACATGTCCCGTAAAACACACACATACGTGAAATATTAAACGAAAAACGAATAATCCGCGAGTTCTCGCGTCGAGGGCGAAGATCCGCAGGTGCGATTTTAAGGATATCTCGAAGGCTGTCCACACGTTTTTTCTCTCCCTCTCTCTCCTCCCCCTCCTCTCATTCTTATTCCCTCAGCCTCTTTCGCGATCTCTTTGCATGCCCGGAAATGAAAAATTCGCGGTCCAGTCGTGCGGCCGAAAATTGTGCCAGCGTAAATCACGTCGGAGCCTAAAGTAGCTCATAGAACAATTCTGCTTTTTTTTCAAACGAAACCCAAGGAAATCGAGAAAAATGTCCGAATTTATAAATTGAAGGAATTTTTATAATGAGAGATAAAGTATTATCAATGAAAAATGAAGAATTAAATTAATGAAAAAATTGAAAGACATTTTCCCTTCATTTTCAATAAATACAACACTTACCTCCGTCGGAGTAAGACAATCGTGACAGGTCGTAGGCACTTGATGTACGACAGCGTCGTTGCAAATTGCTACGGATCCATGAGAAGGTCCGGCTAACTGGTCGCAGGGAACATTCTGTTCCGGTTGACCACCGTTTTCCTGTCGAAATAAAAAATAATTGATTATTATATTTATCTCAATGTAATAATGGACAATCTATGTCCAATTGTTCGAGGGGATAGCAAAGTACGATATCAACGAATTGACTCAAGTAATAAAGAGTAAAGACAACAGAGGAAATTGAAGAGGGGTAGCAGATAAGAATATTCCGTATATAAAAATTGAAGACCGCAAGAAAAAGATAAACTTTTGATAAATTATACTGCTGAACCGAGCTACAAACAATTAGCAAACACAGCTGCAGGTTAGCTGAGTTCATTCGATGAAAAGAGGGTATTATAGAAAAGTCAAGCGGAGCAGGAAAAGAATAGAGAAAAAAAAAAAAAAAGTTGAGAAGTGGCGGAGAAACTCATTCGGAAAGTCATGCCCCTGTAGCGCTGAATGTTTTTATGCATTTCACATAAAAAATTACTATAATTATTACAATCCTTACCTTGTTATGGACTGCGATGGGCATAGCATCAGCGATGAGGGTATGACGAAGATGAGGAATTACCTCGATCGTACCATCAGGCATTTTGATGCGGTCTTCTTTTATAATCGAGTCATTGGAAAAGTGAAGCTCGCACACGAAATCAGTGTGGGAGAGACACTCCCCGATGGCTCTGCTCCATCGTTGTACCATATTCTACAAGATACAGGAAAAAAACAAAGCGGGTTGAAATTTCATATACACGCTAAATCATTGAGCAAATTTTTTTTCCTATAGGCAATAAGTGGCATGCAATTACTTCAGATTTCGTCAACAAATTACGCGCTCTATGCGTCATTTAACAAAAAGAAAACATTTTAACAGGCGATTTACCTTTGGAACCTTGAAGACGGACAACTGTCGTACTCCTAAGCGCTTGCACTTTGCTCTGCTGGCGTCTCGCCCAGTTTGACACCCTGGGTACGAACAGTATTTCGCCATTGTGCACTGCAACAAGAAAAGAACCCAAAATAAAATTTGTAATTACATATTATGACAATAATACGAATTCTAACCTCACTTTCATGCTCGAGAAATGTATTTAATCAACCGATGAATTACAATTATAATATAATACAGAAAGTGGTTTCAAAATACCGTTTTCTTACCTGCTTTTATATAATGCGGGGCAATCACTCATTGCACTCCACAACACTGATTTTTACTGCAATTAAAAAATCCTTATTACAATTTCGCATTCACAGACGAACATCCAAGAATGATATATAAATATTATAACCAAGAATTCTCCAGTTTATATATACGCTCACTTCATAGCGTCACCGATGCCATACTTCACATCCTCCCCTCTCGGCACTAGCGCTTGATGTGGCTGAATTTCGAACCACAACTTTTCGTCACTTTCAGGGTCCACGTTTGGGGTGCTTTTAGCATACGCGTTTGGGCTCCTTACCTCTATTCTTCATGGTATCTAGCAAGGAGACTAGAGGTAAAGGAGCCCAAACGCAGTGTTGGAGAAATGGTCTGAAAAAGCGATGACGGTAACGACTTACACCACCTACCGCGTGGCGGCGCCTCTACTGCGGCGATACCGGAAACGCGGGGAAACGCGGGAAAACGCGGTGATTCGCAATAGTTTGTCGTACATTTTTTCTATAAAATTGATGAGTTACATTGATATGCTTTTGTTCATAGTAATGAAATGTCAATATATCAGTGATTCGTCGACTTGGAGCTGATCGATACTGCAAATGTATTATTTTTATTCGGTGACATGGACGATTAAATAACCATAACGTAACCTAATCCCTAATACAACCGAACCAAATCCTAATCGCTTATTCCATTTCAAAGAGAAATGTTTTTTTAAGTCACGACAAACAAAAATAAAACAATATCAAATTTACATCAAACCTCAAACCAACCAACAATCCAAACGGAATCTAAACTCCATCCGGGGGGAACTGCTAAAATATTTAAAAAACTTATTTTAGTGATGCAAGTGATAGCTCAATGGTTAGCACGCTGGAGTAACGTGCGCCAGAGCCCGCGATCGCACCCTCGTCGGGAAAGTTTTTTTTCGCAATAAATATTGCTCATAAACTAAGTGTCGAAATGAAAAAATCAATTTTATTGTTGCTTCTAAATGTAAGTAATAAAAAAAACTGAACGGAAATTATGGACTCCTAATTATAGACGAAATCCTCGCAAAACAAAAATACTGATGATTAATGAATAATAAACGTTAATTTCGGGACCACCGATATGCTATTTTGTTTCTTACGCGCCCATCAAATGTTCATAATGCTCAAAAAACAGATACGAAGGTGGCAGAGATGTTGTGGGCTTAAAAAATGTGTACATCTTCCCGATTAGATTGTACATTTACGATGGTTGGTTGTATAATTAATCATTTGTAGTTCGTTGATTTGTTTTTCACAAAAATGAACACGACTTGTATTTCATGAAATTATATATTTTTCAAAATATTTCGCGTTGATGTTGAACAGCCCATACATTGATGTAGCGCAGGACAGGCTGGAGGCTCGTTGGCAGTTCGTTGAACTTTTTATAGCCATCTGACTTTGGCTGCATACAAGAAATTCTCAACCGCGTATATCAATTGCATTTTGATAATGAACTCTTTTTTGTTTTCAATGAATTAATCTACAATATCTGTGTGCGTACATGAAGGGTATTAAAATTCTGAAATTAAACATTGCAAAAAGTGTTTCGCCGATTTCGCGAGCGAGGCTCCAACTTCTTGCGCTGAGCTTCATTATTCTCGTTCGTGTTGTCTGTTTTTTTTTCATGCATTAATATTTTTATTCTAGCAGCCCGAATCAAATTAATTACACGCTATGAGATCGCAAACGCTGATTATTGAAGAAAAAAAATATATCGCAAGGATTGTCAAGGTGAATTGGAGTCTTCGAATTAATTGTGTTTGGCATAATTGCGATAAACCAGTAATGAACATTCGGTGTTGATCGTTTCTTCATCTTCAATTGATAAAAAAACAAATGTGGCGAGTTACGAAAAATCCTCGATGTGTCTCTCGAGTGAAGAAGAATACAAGGAACGTCGAACAATATTTGCTTGCTGATAAAAATGGTTTAAAAACCAGACTAACAATAAATATTTACGCAATATTTACTGGCCGATTAAAAAAAAGGGTGCGTGTGGGTTCGACACGCAAAAGAAGTGAATACGTATGCAGAGAGAGAGAGAGAGAGAGAGAGAGAGAGAGAGAGAGAGAGAGAGAGAGAGAGAGAGAGAGAGAGAGAGAAGGGGAGGAGAGGAGAGGTGAGGAAAAGTAAGTGATCGAATTATGAATTGGCAAGGAAATCAAAAGTAGCCTGAATGTTTATATTTGACTTTTTTTTATTTTATTTATCAATATGAAATGAAATATGTATGAAATGAAATATTTCGGCAATGGTGTCGTCATCCTTTAGTCTTCGGTGTGTTGACCCCGATTGAGATGGAACTGAAAAAAACATTATTTTTTATTTTCAATTTTTGCCATCTCTGTGTGTGCCTCTGGAGACACAACGGAGAGGCTGAGGAAAGGCTTGCAGAGAGCCAGCAGAGAGTTAGCGGAAAAGCAATAGAGAGTCAGCGGAGTCAGCAATCTAGAGTCAGTGAACTCAGCGGAGAAGGAATAGAGAGTCAGTGGAGTCAGCGGAGTCAGCAATATAGAGTCAGTGAACTCAGCGGAGAAGGAATAGAGAGTCAGTGGAGTCATCGGAGTCAGCAATATAGAGTCAGCGAACTCAGCGGAGAAGGAATAGAGAGTCAGTGGAATCAGCGGAGTCAGCAATATAGAGTCAGTGAACTCAGCGGAGAAGGAATAGAGAGTCAGTGGAGTCAGCAATAGAAACTTGTAAAGGGGCAGCGGAGATTATATAAAAGTTTTTGTATTGTGCAAGTTATTTACGAGCCATGCTGACTCGTACGTAACCTCGCCTCGAACCCCTTGAATATTGTTTAAATATTTTATTATTTTTGTATATTATTTTTTCAATTTTTATTCAATTTTTATTCATTTTTGAGTATTAATTTGCGAAATTTTATATATCTGTGTGTGTCTGGAGACACAACAGAGAGGCTGAAACTGAATGTATATAGAGAGGCATTCCGGGGCACGTGTATCATGCGAGGTTATGTACGAGCCATGCTACTCGTACATAACCTCGCTTCGAATGGCTCGAATATTTTTGTTTCTTAAAACGTTATTTAAAACGTTCAAATATATATCAAGAATACATACTTTCGTTCGCTGGGGGGTTTGTCGACGATTTATCCACTGCGGGATACATTTTTTGGAATTGTCATTTATTCCCGCATTAAAATAATACACTACCGCAAAGAACTATCAAAAACAGCACCAACAAATAATAATATAATTCACTTTAAAAATTCGCACTGTTTAACGGATAGCACAAAATTTGCCACGAGGCACGACGACATAGTACGAACTCGCACACACACACAGAGCTGTGCCAGCTGTGGGCTCACATGTACACGGGCAACCGCTACGAATAGAACGGCGCGCATGCGTGCACGCGATCCTACCCCCTCTCTGCATTGACTCGCTCGCTCTCACTCGCACTCACACGGCTCATGCATCATTCTCTCTCTCTCCTCTCTTCTTCTATTCCTTCATTCTCTTGTCCGGTGCTACAACGCGGCTGAGGGCGGGGCCTAATACAGTCGCATTAGAAGTATTCACTTCAAAAATTGTGTGATTATCATTTACTCCAAGGATACATTTTTTTCTCTCCAATAAATATTTTCGAAAGTGCCACAATGCTTATCTTGAAAATTGATTAGTTTAAACTGCGGCTGAATGGAAGTCGAGTTCATAGTTTGTACATCTATCCCTCGTGTACACACGAGACGTATCGAGGATGGTCAGCCCCTCCAAAGTGCGCACAAAATACGCCCACTCAACATTAATTAATCAAACGTTCAATATCTCAGCTGTGTAGCAGTGTACACGCACTTTTTCCCTTTCATGCCTAAATTTATTCGAGACGGTGGTTCGATATTGAGCCTCGAGCGCTCTCAATTTCTCTCGACTCTGAATGGGATCCTTGGCATCTTTCTTAACCGCAGTACTTGGGGTTTCCGGCGCGATACCTGTTTCAAGAGAAAAAGTATTCTTTTTTCATGCCTCTTGTTGGCGAAAGCCTGATTGTACAATTTGGTGTCCCTCACCTGTCGTATAATGGTTATTACACTGGGCATTAATATTATTCCGACTCCTTCTTGCCCGATGTATGTCCGTGAGCTGTTTGAAGTCCTGAAAGTATTGGTGTGATTTGACCAGAAATAGTTGGACGTCGGCTTCCGCAAATTGAAGCGTGACACTGTGTTAATGCCTGCGATTAACACGAGAAATAAATATTAATCGAAGATCTGATACTCCAGAGTATGCGCGTGTACAATTTCTCCGAGCTTATCTCTTGGACCTGATGCTTCGAACTGTTTGTTTAAATAATTCTGACCACTGTTCATGAATAAGTGTGGTCAAACGTTTGGTTGTTCTTCGCAAGCTCGAGGATCTCGTTATCGTTCTCTCGTGCCCGAGGTTAACGAGTTCAACTCCTCGCGAGCAAGGGAGCCGGGTACGAATGGAGCTCGAACTCGTTTGCATTATTTATTTGTTTTTGGTTATACCGTGGAGCAAAATGTTTATCGTAAGAAGCGACATATCAGAATTTCGTTTCTTCCACCAAGATGTCGGACAATCCTGAAGAAGAGTTCAAGTAAAATAAATAGCACATACTCAAATCGACTCGAGGGCTATTTCTCTATCCCTTTAATCGTTGTCACTTTGAATAAATGGTGAACCTCGTAGAGGATTGCATCGTAATCGAAATCGCAAGCCCAACCAGAAATAGTATTGACAATTTCCCAGACATTTCATAACCAGCTCCTCGTGTTTTGAAGTTCCATTCCACTCAACACAGCCGTGTAGTAATTTGATCAGTGCGCTTGAAGGAGAAAATTAATAGTAGGAAATATTAGAATACATTGAAGATTAGAATACATGAGCACGAAGCAAAAGCGTAATTTTGTCTCTATTTACCATATTATAGTCGCGTGATTCGAGAGATGGATTATTTATATAAATACGTTTTTTATAATTTGGGTATAGGCATTGCGGTGGACCAGGGGCTTCAATTTTTTCTCAGGAAGCAGCGTTATCATCTGGTGTACGAGTTCTTGGAGTCGCGCCGCAAGTACCTTTTCCTCAAGAACCCCAGTGTCAAAGAAATACGAGTACAATTGAACGACAAATGACAAAAGTAACATTTTTTCTCTTCATTTATATTATTATTTTTGTAGTAGAAAGTCGATTTCCGGAAGCATTACATTAACTGTAAAAAAATCGAGATTTACAAACCTTCCTGTACCGTTGTTGTACGAAACTTTGTATTCGGTTCTGTTCATCGGCATCACACGTTGGTTGAGTCCAGGAAACCGGGTAGACAAGCTCAGGCATATTAAACGAACCAACTGATAGTTCCTGCGGGGAATAATAACGATTTCTCCATCAGACATTAGTGTACGCTCTTCTTTGACCACGTCGGAGTCAGAGAAGTGAAGCTCGCACACTAAATCACTCGGAGCAAGCTGGTGTTGGATGGCCTCGCTCCATCGCTGCAGCATATTCTGTAATTTAATATAATATTTAATTTCAAACCACAAAAAAATGTCAGTGACATGCACTGATATTATAAGTACAGTGAACTTCCGCTAACTCTCGCACTGTCAGGATCCTGATCTGCGCGGTGCGACAGTAACCGAAGGATCCTTCTCCGCCACTAAAGAGCAAAAGCATGAGCGAGACTTTCCCCTCAAGCGGGAGGGTCAGCGGCAGTTATTCATTAAACAGTTAGCGGGAGTTTGCTGTATTGATCGCATAATCAACAACAAAGCACTTGGTGGCACTGCTATGAGATTTTTAGCTCGACAGGGGAACCGCGTTGACTGGATACTGAGCAGCGCTGCTAAGTGCTTTACTGTCGAAAATAAGAAAAAAATGTAGAGCAAAAGACTTACTCCGGGTACTTAAAAAACCGATAGCTACCGTAATCCAGCACGCATACGTTCCGCCCTGACGGCACGTCACCCAGTTCGGCATCCCGGATACGCGCACGGTTTACCCATCTCGACCACGATGAAGCAATCTGCAAAAATAAATAAATTCATTATTGTAAATATTAGATGTCTTAGTAGTAGAGCTGTAGCGATTCTGACCCAAAAGGAGGTCACCGGGTCGAGGGGAGGTCGCCGGACGCATGTGACGTCACAGGGGAGGCCTCAATGGAGGGGGTAGCCATGTGGTCCGTAGAGCGACTGGCGGGAGGGGGAAGCCCGCGTCGATGAGTGTTTTGTATGTGTGTGTTCGAATGGTCAATATTAGGATAATTAAACAATAGTTTATTCACAATAAAATTAAACAACGGATTTACATAGTATGTATTGTTAAATCGTATTTGTGTATGTGGGCGATGTCCGGGAGGGGGCGCTGGACGCGAGTGACGTCACAGAGTGTCCGCTGTGGAGGGCCATGTGGTCCTTGGAGCGACTCGTGGGGACGCCGTCTCAAAGCTCGCCAACACTCGAGACAAGTCCTGACAGGTTTCTCGGGAAAACTATAATCTTTAGGGATCAAAGGGACCGTGGATGGACCACTCGAGCGCAGCTCTTGTCGAGGCCTCCATTCCGAAATATAACGTGAAGATGTTCGCATGTGCGAGTATGTACGCAGTGCATCCGGCCAAGCACCCCCCGGACTTGACCAAAAACGAGCTCGAACAGGTTCCAAAGGTCTTGCTCCTAAAATATTGGGGTAAATATATTGGCTTATTGTGGGATCGTTTGCCAGAACATCATCGGAATAACAGTGAAGTTATATCATATCTTCAATGCTTGGAGCACTATAATACACCACAGATGAAAGATCACATCGATGGCCCCCCCACCTCAACGTCGGGAGTGTAAAAAATGCTGTGAAAATTCTCCACATATTGGGTTCTTCGAACGTGTTTGAACTTGTTTTTCGGGAGCGTGAAAAATGTCTGGGGAAAATTCTCCAGGGTTCTTCGAACGTGTTCGAACCTGTTTTTCACGATTGGAAAAGAGGGGAGAGGCTTGAAAATTTGAGTGGGAGGCTTACGAGGCAGATTAAATTTCTGTGGACCAAGCTTAGACTGCACTATTCCACTGCACCATCAACATCTAAAAGAACTTTGAAAGCGCGCGGAAAATGGATCTCTCGAGTATCAACAAATTCGGCCGGATGGCAGAATTCCTCCCAACGAAGAAGCTGTCAGAACTCCCCATTGAGTCGGAACGACTAATCTCCGACATAAGGGCAGTACAAACCAAATTTGGGAAACGCTACATCGTGGACATCGCGGATGAGTTCTCCGTCTTCTTACCGGCGCGACTTGTGAAGGCCTTAGACCAAGATCCGACAATGTTCGAGAGTATGCTGCAAGTGGCACGCGATGGTCAGCTCTGCATGCAGTATATTGATGGAAAATACAACAGTGTCGAGTTCCGTCGTCTCTAAACACGGTGGACGGAAAAAAAAATCGTTGGAACACCATCGTCAAACGGCTGTCCGCATCATCGAGAGTATGCTGCAACTGGTCAACTCAGTGGTTGGGAACTACAACAGCATTCCATTGTCTCCACACGTGGGGAGACAAAATTGGGCACCACCGTTCGCATGGTTTTTTTTTCGAAGTGCTGACTATGTAAAATGTTTGTGTTTAATGGAATTGTAAATGATGGATGTTTTCGTCGTAAAATAAAGAATACAAATGACATTTTAATCGAAATGTGTTTTATTCATTCAAAAAAATCCCGCTCTCGTGCTTCGTATATGCTCAACCAGCTTTTCACCGATTTTACATTCTCATGGGCGCAGTTCGTGTTGAAGGGATGATGGGGGCATTTGGAGTTAGTGATTTTGGGCAGCGATGGACAGTCCAGAGTCTCCAAGTCGATGACGTTTGTCGCGGGATCCATGAATCTTGATAGCCATGCGCATTTTTCGAATCCCTTCGCATAGATGGTGGGGGCTCCTTGCAAGATTTCTCGAATTGTCTTTTTAGCTGCCTCATATGGTATGCCATTATGATCGCATCGAATTCCATGGAAATTGCGTTCCAGCCACTTGTTTGTCATTTTGTACTTGGCCGGTAAAGAGTCCCATGCAAATGGTGCGTCGAAGGCGAGCGTCAGCGGTTCAGCATTCTTCTCGCGGAGATTGACGATGGACATCTCCTTCAGGACCAATTCGTTGACGGGTCTCTTAAAGCCCTGCAGGTCGACGATAAGCTCCATGTTGACTGAAGTGGATGTCCATTGGCATGATTTTATACAATTTTTTTAACTCCGCCACCGATTGGATTATACTCTTCGTGAGACGGTGCAGAGACTTCCGAAGACATTCATAAGACGTTCGAAGACATTCAAGAGACGTTAGAAAACATTCATAAGGCGTTTGAAAACATGCGTGAGTGGTTCGAAGAGTTTCAAAAGACTTTCTACGACGTCATGAGACGTTTAAAGGTGTTCGTGAGGCCTTCAAGAGACTTTCGAAAGCTTTTAAAGACATTCATGAGAGGGTCGAAGACATTCAAGAGATCTTCGACAATATTCACAATACGTTTGAAGACATCGATGAGCAGTTCGACGACGTTTTAGAGATTTTCAAAGACATTCACGAGGGGTTCGAAAACGTTCAAGAGAATTGCGACGACATTCATAATACGGTTGAAGACATTCATGAGGGATTCGGAGACGCTTAAGAGAGACTTTCAAAGACATTGACGAGGGGTTAGCAGACGTTTGAAAGACTTTCGACGACACTCATAATACGTTTGAAGATGTTCAAGAGACTTTCAAAGACATTCGCGAGAGGTGCGAAGACGTTCAGAGATTTTCAAAGGCATTCACGAGGGTTTCGAAGACGTTCAAGAGACTTTCAGAGACATTTGCGAGAGGTGCGAAGACGCTCAGAGACTTTCGAAGACATGCAAGAGATCTTTGACAATATTCATAATACGTTTGATGACATCGATGAGAGGTTCGACGACGTTTTAGAGACATTCAACGACATTCGTGATACGTTTGAAGACATTCATGAGAGGTTGCAAGACGCTTGAGAGACTTCCAAAGACATTCACGAGGCGTTCGAAGACGTTTAAGAGAATTTCAACGACATTCATAATACGTTTGAAGACATTCATGAGGGGTTCGAAGACGCTTAAGAGAGACGGTCAAAGACATTCACGAGAGGTTCGGAGACGCTTGAGAGACTTTCGAAGACAATCACGAGAGGTTCGGAGACGTTTAAAAGACTTTCGACGACACTCATAATACGTTTGAAGACGTTGAAGAGACTTTCCAATACGTTCAAGAGACTTTCAGAGACATTCGTGAGAGGTGCGGAGACGTTCAGAGGCTTTCGAAGACATTCAAGAGATCATTGACAATATTCATAATACGTTTTAAGACATCGATGAGGGGTTCGACGACGTTTTAGAGACTCAAAGATATTCACGAAGGGTTTGAAGACATTCAAGAGACTTCCAACGACATTCGTGATACGTTTGAAGACATTCATGAGGGGTTCGAAGACCCTTAAGAGAGACTTTCAAAGACATTCACGAGGGTTTCGAAGACGTTCAAGAGACTTTCAGAGACATTTGCGAGAGGTGCGAAGACGTTCAGAGACTTTCGAAGACATGCAAGAGATCTTTGACAATATTCATAGTACGTTTGAAGACATCGATGAGAGGTTCGACGACTTTTTAGAGACATTCAACGACATTCGTGATACGTTTAAAGACATTCATGAGAGGTTGCAAGACGCTTGAGAGACTTTCAAAGACATTCACGAGGCGTTCGAAGACGGTTAAGAGAATTTCAACTACATTCATAATACGTTTCAAGACATTCATAAGGGGTTCGAAGACGCTTGAGAGACTTTCAAAGACATTCACTCGGCGTTCGAAGACGTTAAAGAGAATTTCAACGACATTCATAATACGTTTGAAGACATTCATGAGGGGTTCGAAGACGCTTAAGAGAGACTGTCAAAGACATTCACGAGAGGTTCGGAGACGCTTGAGAGACTTTCGAAGACATTCACGAGGCGTTCGAAGACGTTAAAGAGAATTTCAACGACATTCATAATACGTTTGAAGACATAATACGTTTGAAGATTCATGAGGGGTTCGAAGACGCTTAAGAGAGACTTTCAAAGACATTCACGAGAGGTTCAGAGACGTTTAAAAGATTTTCCACGACACTCATAATACGTTTGAAGACGTTCAAGAGACTTTCGAATACATTCAAGAGACTTTCAGAGACATTCGTGAGAGGTGCGGAGACGTTCAGAGGCATTCGAAGACATTCAAGAGATCTTTGACAATATTCATAATACGTTTGAAGACATCGATGAGGGGTTCGACGACGTTTTAGAGACTCAAAGATATTCGAGAAGGGTTTGAAGACGTTCAAGAGACTTTCAACGACATTCGTGATACGTTTGAAGACATTCATGAGGGGTTCGAAGACCCTTAAGAGAGACTTTCAAAGACATTCACGAGGCGTTCGAAGACGTTCAAGAGACATTCAGAGACATTCGTGAGAGGTGCGGAGACGTTCAGAGGCTTTCGAAGACATTCAAGAGATCTTTCACAATATTCATAATACGTTTGAAAACATCGATGAGGGGTTCGCCGACGTTTTAGAGACAAAGACATTCACCAAGGGTTTGAAGACGTTCAAGAGACTTTCAACGACATTCATGATACGTTTGAAGACATTCATGAGGGGTTCGAAGACCCTTAAGAGAGACTTTCAACGACATTCACGAGGGGTTCAGAGACGTTGAAAAGACTTTCGACGACACTCATAATACGTTTGAAGACGTTCAAGAGACTTTCGAATACGTTCAAGAGACTTTCAGAGACATTCGTGAGAGATGCGGAGACGTTCAGAGACTTTCGAAGATATTCGAGAGATCTTTGACAATATTCATAATACGTTTGAAGACATCGATGAGGAGTTCGACGACGTTTTAGAGACTCAAAGATATTCACGAAGGGTTTGAAGACGTTCAAGAGACTTTCAACGACATTCGTGATACGTTTGAAGACATTCATGAGGGGTTCGAAGACCCTTAAGAGAGACTTTCAAAGACATTCACGAGGGGTTCGGAGACGTTTAAAAGACATTCAACGACACTCATAATACGTTTGAAGACGTTCAAGAGAATTTCAACGACATTCATAATACGTTTCAAGACATTCATGAGGGGTTCGAAGACGCTTGAGAGACTTTCAAAGACATTCACGATGCGTTCGAAGACGTTCAAGAGATTTTCAACGACATTCATAATACGTTTGAAGACATTCATGAGGGGTTCGAAGACCCTCGTATGGTATGCCATTATGATCCCATCGAATTCCATGGAAATTGCGTTCCAGCCACTTGTTTGTCATTTTGTAATTGGCCGGTAAAGAGTCCCATGCAAATGGTGCGTCGACGGCGAGTGTCGGCGGTTCAGCATTCTTCTCCTGGACTTTGACAATGGGCATCTCCTTCAGGACCAATTCGTTGACGGGTCTCTTAAAGCCCTGCAGATCGACGATAAGCTCCATGTTGACTAAAGTGGATGTCCATTGGAATGATTTTATACAATTTTTTTAACTCCACCACTGATGGGATTGTACTCTTCGTGAGACGTTGCAGAGACTTTCGAAGACATTCATAAGACGTTCGAAGACATTCAAGAGACGTTCGAAAACATTCATAAGGCGTTTGAAGACATGCATGAGTGGTTCAAAGAGTTTCAAAAGACTTTCTACGACATCATGAGACGTTTGAAGGTATTCGTGAGGCCTTCAAGAGACTTTCGAAAGCTTTTAAAGACATTCATGAGAGCTTCGAAGACATTCAAGAGATCTTTGACAATATTCACAATACGTTTGAAGACATTCATAATACGTTTGAAGACGCTTAAGAGACTTTCAAGACATTCACGAGAGGTGCGAAGACATTCAGAGAGACGTTCGAAGACATTCAAGAGATCTTTGACCATATTCATAATACGTTTGAACGCATCGATGAGGGGTTCAACGGCGTTTCAGTGACTTTCAAAGACATCCACGAGGGGCTCCAAAACGTTCAACAGACATTCGACGACATTCATAATCCTTTTTTTCAGACATTCATGAGCGGTTCCAAGACGCTGTAGAGACTTTCAAAGACATTCGCGAGAGGGTGAATCCCTTTTTGGCATGAATGTTTGGGCGAATCCCAAACAAACCCAAACACTGCCAGCAAAACTCAAACGTCATGAAAGTCTTTAATTTATGGATGTCGTCGAAAGTCGTATTATCTCAAACGTCACCGAAGACTTTCATGATGTTTGAGTTTTGCTGGCATTGTTTGGATTTGTTTGGAAATCGCCCAAACATTCATGCCAAAAAGGGATTCACCCTCTCGCGAATGTCTTTAAAAGTCTCTACAGCGTCTTGGAACCGCTCATGAATGTCTGAAAAAAAGAATTATGAATGTCGTCGAATGTCTGTTGAACGTTTTGGAGCCCCTCGTGAATGTCTTTGAAAGTCACTGAAACGCCGTTGAACCCCTCATCGATGCGTTCAAACGTAATATGAATATGGTCAAAGATCTCTTGAATGTCTTCGAACGTCTCTCAGAATGTCTTCGCACCTCTCGTGAATGTCTTTGAAAGTCTCTTAAGCGTCTTCAAACGTATTATGAATGTCTTCAAACGTATTGTGAATATTGTCAAAGATCTCTTGAATGTCTTCGAAGCTCTCATGAATGTCTTTAAAAGCTTTCGAAAGTCTCTTGAAGGCCTCACGAATACCTTCAAACGTCTCATGATGTCGTAGAAAGTCTTTTGAAACTCTTTGAACCACTCATGCATGTCTTCAAACGCCTTATGAATGTTTTCGAACGTCTCTTGAATGTCTTCGAACGTTTTATGAATGTCTTCGGAAGTCTCTGCAACGTCTCACGAAGAGTACAATCCCATCAGTCGTGGAGTTAAAAAAATTGTATAAAATCATTCCAATGGACATCCACTTCAGTCAACATGGAGCTTATCGTCGATCTGCAGGGCTTTAAGAGACCCGTCAACGAATTGGTCCTGAAGGAGATGCCCATCGTCAAAGTCCAGGGGAAGAATGCTGAACCGCTGACACTCGCCGTCGACGCACCATTTGCATGGGACTCTTTACCGGCCAAGTACAAAATGACAAACAAGTGGCTGGAACGAAATTTCCATGGAATTCGATGCGATCATAATGGCATACCATACGAGGGTCTTCGAACCCCTCATGAATGTCTTCAAACGTATTATGAATGTCGTTGAAAATCTCTTGAACGTCTTCGAACGCATCGTGAATGTCCTTTGAAAGTCTCTCAAGCGTCTTCGAACCCCCTCATGAATGTCTTGAAACGTATTATGAATGTCGTTGAAATTCTCTTGAACGTCTTCAAACGTATTATGAGTGTCGTTGAATGTCTTTTAAACGTCTCCGAACCCCTCGTGAATGTCTTTCAAGTCTCTCTTAAGGGTCTTCGAACCCCCTTATGAATGTCTTCAAACGTATCACGAATGTCGTTGAAAGTCTCTTGAACGTCTTCAAACCCTTCGTGAATATCTTTGAGTCTCTAAAACGTCGTCGAACTCCTCATCGATGTCTTCAAACGTAATATGAATATTGTCAAAGATCTCTCGAATGTCTTCGAAAGTCTCTGAACGTCTCCGCATCTCTCACGAATGTCCTCTAAAAGTCCTTCTGAACGTATATCGAAAGTCTCTTGAACGTCTTCAAAACGTATTATGAGTGTCGTCGAAAGTCTTTTCAACGTCTCTGAAACCCTCGAGAATGTCGTTGAAAGTCTCTCTTAAGGGTCTTCGAACCCCTCATGAATGTCTTCAAAACGTATCATGAATGTCGTTGAAAGTCTCTTGAACGTCTTCAAACCCTTGGTGAATGTCTTTGTCTCTAAAACGTCGTCGAACCCCCTCATCGATGTCTTCAAACGTATTATGAATATTGTCAAAGATCTCTTGAA